>WBMY01016845.1:243211-298721 GCA_013397315.1 Donacobius atricapilla
TTTTTTTTTAGCTACTCCACCAGGTTGGTCAAAAACCTCCCCTTAATATGATAGAGAAAATTAAACAAGTGTCAGGTAGTGGCTTAGCAGATTTGCACTGATTTATTTTTCCCCAACTCCAGGTCTTGTCTGGTGCTTTCAAGCTATTTTCCCCACCAAACACTCAAAGTAGATGTGGACAATTCCCTGCCAGGTTCAAGTATTCCTTTTCTCTTTAAGTGTTGGATTGCTGGGTTCTGCTGGGTCTACAGCATCATGCTGGATAATTCAAGTCCTCTCTCCTGCAACACAAGTCAGGAGCATTCTGCATGTGTTAGTTCTTCCTCCTTATATTTAGGAATACTCCCTAATTCCATCCAGGTTTGTGCATGCATGGATCAGAGCTTAGCATCTCACTCCTCTTGTTAACACTGTGTCACTGCACTGTAGTAATACAAGGAACAATTAAAATCTCTTGTACTCTGTTTGCCTGGGATCTTTAGCTGCTCTTGTGGTGTAAATAATCAAAGGTGAAGGCGTCTTTCTGTGGGGTAAAATAAAAACCAAATTGCTTTTGACTACTGGTATTAATTTGTGGAAGAAGCTTTTTATGATACTGAGGTACCAAAATGGATAGCTGATGGTGTTGTTACATTTTGATTGTGTGTAAGAGTACACCTTATATTCTCGTGTCTGCTATTTTGAAGGCAAAATTAACTATAGGGTTTAATTAAGCAATTTTTAGCAAAGTCAGGCATGTCCATGAGGCCAAAGTTTCATTATTGCCCAAACCTGTCATAGTTTTTAGAAGTAAGAATTCTGTGATCAGTTGGAGCTCCATGCTTTGCATTAGAATAAGCATGCTTTGACTCGTGTTGAAAACTGGGCTGAACACAGATAAAGATACATCTCTTGCTCTCGGTATGACTTGGGTTTAGCTCTTCAGTACTTCACACAGCATAGCTTTGCAAAAGTTTGTGCAGATGGAGGCAAACAACTTTTGGGAGGAAGGTGGGATAGTTTCTTCTGGTGGCGAAATGGTGCATGGATCTAGCCTTAGTTGGATGGAGTTGAGAAAAGAATGCAAGCATATTTAAAACGAAAGAGTGAGGGTTTGGTGTGCTGTGCATGGCAGTTAAAGAGACAGGATGCCGTGGCAAAGCCCTGTGTGTGGTTTTGCCTGGACTTCCAGTACTTCTCGCTTTCCCTCAAGGTGTGTTTTTGCCCTGCAGAAGAGGTTGCTGTACATCACTGGATTGTTGTGTCTCGTAATGACATCTTAGGCATCGTTACAGGGGGCAGGGGCTTTGCCAGTATGTCCCGTTCGGTTGTTACCTTGGCAGAGTTCGCACGAGCCGTCAGCAAGCACCATTTTAAAACCTCTCTGTCCTCAGTTCTCACAGTATCTCCATGAAAACGCTTCCTATGTTCGCCCTCTGGAGGAAGGAATGCTGCACTTGTTTGAGAGCATCACGGAGGATACTGTGACAGTCCTGGTAAGATTTTCTCCTTTTAGTATCCAAAAAGATGGTTACAGAGCATGAACACTCACCTTTTGTTTTTTGCTTTCAGGAAACAACTGTGAAATTGAAGGCCTTCTCAGAACATTTAGCTTCCTACTTAGGCTTCTTAAGAAAGATTCTTCCTTATCAGTTAAAAAGGTACCTTTCATTTGATAGATGAAATTTAAAGGCACTGTATCAGGCATGCAGCACTGTCAGTACCTACAACTCAGATATTAAGTCAAACCTTAAAACACCCTGTGGTCTGCTCTGTCTTAGAAGGCTGAACTCTTATTTTTTTTAATGTTGTTTTCTAAACCTTGAGATTAGGCATTTTTTTGAGGCATTAGAACTAAAAACATGTATTTTAAAGCCCCTCCCCAGACACCCTCTCACAGATGAGACTTTAAAAATAATGAAGCTTTCATTAATGTTTCTTAGCGTTATTCAATAGCTTTGATACTATTCAGGTGTGATACACTGAAACCGTTAATTCGTTGAGTCTCTCTGAGGGTTTGTCATTCAGTAAATGTAGCAATGTAGTAAAACTTGGCCAGGTGTACATAGCTTCTGCTGTGAAAATCTTTGTTCCTGAATTGATTGAAGGGAGGTGAATTATAGGTACAAAGAACTGCTTTAAGGGATGGCTTGGACTAAGGAAGAAGAAAAACCTTGGTTTATGCCTCCATTGTGCCTGTTCTCATGCTCTTTAGGAAGCAAAAGAGAATTTATGTAGTAGAGGGAAAAGTCTTCAAACTTAAATTGCTGCAATCAGTTCCTTGCTGTGAGAGAGTAATTCCTGGCTCGTGACAGAAACACCTAGGAGTGGAGATGCACACAGTAATTTTCATGTATTGCTCTAAGTTCCTCTGCTATGTTAGCCTTTCTAAAATAAATTCCAGGGCTGATGTTTCTTTGGACTGGGGAGATAGAAAACATGTATGTGCTCCAGAACATGTGAGCTTGTTTTTTTTAAGACGATTGCTTGCTTTTAAAAAAATAATTCATATATTCCTAGTTTGGAAGAAGAGTGTGAGTCTTCTCTTTGCACAGCTGCTTTAAGAGCTAGAAATATGGAGCTGCACAAAGACATGAAAATGTTGACTGCAGTCTTTGAGAAGCTACACACTTACATCAGTCTTCTGGCCTTACCAAGTAAGTGTCAGTTCTGACTTGGCTGGTTACCCTGTGACTGGTTTTCTGTGGGTTTTTTCAGTATAATGTGTGTGGCACACGACAGTGTGCATTTTGGCTCCTTCTAATTATGGAATCGTTAATAAACTACATTTTATTATTAATCATCACTTCCAGCCCCTTGTCTTCATAAGGTTGTTACAACTGTCATGGTAATGACTGAATAAAATGAGGTAAAGCCTTTGTGTGTATGTGTGTGGAGAAACTATCTCCAAATGCATCCTGTAAATAACAGTAGGAAATGGTTATTGTAGAGCTTCAGGCTTTTTCAGTCTTCACTCTTTAGAAAGGCCCAGATCGTCTTTCCTACAGCTGTGAACATGTCTTTGTGTGTGTGTGGTTTTTGAGACCAAAACAATTGATATTTATAAAATCTGAATAAGAACTAGGGAACTTGAAAGTCTCACCTGCGTGCTCTGCCAAAATTGGATCTATGTATATTAGATATTGAAGGGGAAATTTAAGTAAATGAATCTGTTATGACTCATGCTCCGTGCAAAGGATTCTAGTATGTGGAAATTGATTTCAAAGCTAACTTCTTCCATTCGTGATCAAGTCTTAGTGTTGTGGTTTTCCATTATATGTGTTACTCTTAGGTACAAAACCAGAAGGACTCCTTAGGACAAATTACAACTCTGTGTTTACAAACATTGCTGCAAGTCTTCATGGATTCCATGACATTTTAAAAGGTGAGAGTTGGGAATGTTGTCTTATTTCAGCTTTGCTTCTTTCTTGTTTAGCATAGCACACGTGCACTCTCTATAAAAGTGCTCAGTGTATCATATGTGATAAATCTGGTTTGTTTTAGCTTTACAAGCTAAGAAACTAAACCCACTAACAACTTATTTTAGACATTCATGCATAGGTTTCATTCTTCCATTCTGTTAGCTTTATTCTTCAGAGTTGCTGGATTATTTAATTGTGGCTCTCCAGATTTTCCTGAGCAGTATCACTTTATTTTCTGAGCTTCATTTCTCTCCTGAAACTAGTGTACAAAATGGAATGCTATGAAATGTACATATTTTCTCCTGCATATGTAGCATCGACCTAGTACCTGCCTTTAATGTGGAGTTTTTCCTTCCTATTTTTAGGGGTGATGACTATTTTTAACATGAATATATAACCAAAGCTTACGAAGAAGTCTGGGTTCTTTTTGAAACTTGTTTTCCTCTGGAAAATAGTTGACTTTGCTTTTTTTGGAACAACATGGATATGTTATGTTTTCAGTTAAAACTCAGAATTTTAAAACTGATGTTCCTGCATGTCTTGGAATTTCAGTACCATGTAGCTGATCCTGGGGAGAAAATAATCCATAGAGATGAACTAGATTTTTACCAGTCAGCTGTTCAAGTGTTAAGCTTTTGTAATTTTGAGCAAAGTTGTGGTTTTTTCCAGCATGAATAGTATGGCCTCGTTTTGCAGAGTCCTTGTTTTAAAGAAAAAAAAGGGATCTTAAAGATTGTACCTCACATAAAAGCGGACCCTAAACCAAGAGTTTTGTAGCCTAGATAAATTTAAAGGCTTTCTGCCTCTTAGTATGGTCACTATAATGTAAAGTCAGTCCAATTTACACTTTAAAGGAAATACAGAAAATAGAAGTAGTGAAGAAATCTGTCAGTAGAACTCAGTAGTTATCAACAGAAATGCTCTTGTTATTATCTCACACTCCCATACTCCAGAATGTTTGATTTCTCTCTTCTTTCTCAATCCCAACTAACTTTGAACTTCTTAAGATTACTTCAGATAATCATCACTTGGGGTGGTGATGAGCTAGGATTTCTCCATTCTGTAGCAATAGTACTCTGTTTTGAAATAGGTGCACACTGTTCATTTGTCAGACAACTAATTTTTTTTTTAATTAGGCCACATTGAGAATGTTCTTACATGATAATTACTTGATTCTTTTTAAATTTTGGTGTCATTGAAATGAATATATTTAGGCTAAGATGCTTTTGTGAGTGGCTTTCAAAAAGTTTTGTGTTCTTAATTTGGCATAAATGTGCTTTTCATTTTCCAGATATTTCCAAGCACTATAGTCAGAAAGCTGCTTTAGAACAGGAAGTTCCAACTGCCACACAGAAACTCATAACTACAAATGACTGTATTTTATCCTCTGTTGCCGCTTTAACAAATGGAGCAGGCAAGGTAATGGATATTTTTGTTTCAAACAATGCCTTTACTTGTGCAGAGTTTTAAGAAAAAAAACCCTTACCTGAATGATTTAGAAAATTCCTGTGTGCCTCTGATATTAATCTATAATGTCAGGTTGATTCTTGAGTTATTTTCAGGCTATGACTTAATAACAACTGAGTGAGTGATGGAAGTAGAGAGTGTGAAGAGGATGCTTTGTGTTAGGAAGGTCTGAGTTACATGTAAGAGCCTGTAGCTTGTTTCAAAGTCTTGTTAAGAAGTCCAGTTTCACTAAATACTTGTCTTTTGAAAGACTTTACTCCAATGAATCTTTCTGGTCAACTGAATTCAAAGAGCCACTTCTCTTGATGTGTCTAGATGGCCTCGTTCTTTAGCAACAACTTGAATCACTTCACCTCCTCGCTGAGCTATGGCCCTAAGGGAGGAGCAGAGTTCATCAGCCCTCTCTCAGCGGAGTGCATGCTGCAGTACAAGAAGAAGGCAGCTGCTTACGTGAAGTCTTTGAAGAAGGTTTGTTCAGCCAGCATGCTTCCATGGAGAGAGCATGGTTCTGTTTGATAGTTGGTTACGCCAAGGAGAATGCAAACTAAGGATTTGCAGTTTTTGGAGTGGAAGGGAGTCTCTGAATGACAGGTTTTGGCTGAGGAAATGGAACCCTCAGTGCAATAATGCTACCGAAAACTTGAGCGAGCGTAGTTGCTCTCACAACTGAGAGGCTATGTGCCAATTCTGCCATTACCCATTTCCACTAATTATTTCTGTGCCAAGACTCCAAGGAGAAGAGGGTGGCTGCTTATTTAAATTTCCTCTGGTATTCACCAGGAATACGGAGCAAATGAAACCATATTTTTACACTTGCGTTCACTGGAAGACATAGGGAAAAAGAAAGGAGGTACCCTGGAGAAAATGAAAGGAGGTACCCTGCTGAACCAAAGGATTGCGTGCTGTCAGATCTCCCTGTTGCCTCCATTAAAATTAACCATTAAGTCATGATGTGCTTAGCAGTTGTTACTAAACCACTTTATTGCAACGTCTGTAAAGAGGACTTTAAGATGCCTTTGATCATTAATTAGCACTTGGAGTTTTCTGAGCACTTTTTAATCAGCTGTACCTTTTGGGGCAGTATTTCTTGAGAGCTCAAACCATTTTTTCCTGCTGCCCGGTAAGCATTTGGAACATGGGGTTTTTTCCCCTTTAGTAAAGTAAGTAAAATGATAAGAAAATAAAAGTAGAATACATGTTCTGATCTAGCCTGTAACATGTTTTGAGAGGGGTTTTTTGATTCTTCTGCAGCCTTGTGCAGATTCAGTGCCTTACGAAGAGGCTTTAGCCAATCGCAGAGTTCTCCTGAGTTCCACAGAAAGCAGGGAAGGTCTTGCACAACAGGTATTGTGGTGTACATTTACTAACATATATGGTAGTGTGTTTTGCAAAGGTAAACTTGTATCAAAGTCTCCACATTTATGTCTGTGGTCATTTGTAGGTATATATGAACATGCTGAACCTTAAAATTAAGACTGTACATGTCTTGTAGAGTTTTGAAAGTAAAATCCTTGTCAGGCTGGGTTATCTGCAGAATGTACATGGAGATAGGTATAGGAGCCAGGATTATGCCATTGATATCTTCATTTGGAAATACAAGAAGTCAGGTAATCTTTAATAATTAAAATATATGCAAAATAGGCATACAGAAATAAGGCATACTGAATGATTAATCTTTAACATTTTGTATTGATTTGAGTCCTCTTTTGGACTATACAGGAATTATTAGCACTGGTTAACAGCAGGGATTTTTCTTTTCAGTTAGAGTAATGGATTAGAGTTTCTATCTTTCAGGATGCATATATATATTATTTTTTCTGGAAGGTGAAGCTGGGTGGGTAACATGGTATTTAAAAGGCCTACACAGTTGGTCCATTGTTTCATATGAATGAGGATAACTGATTAATTCTGACACTTTTTTATTAGCTTGTATACTCAGCCTGTGCTTGACTCATTGTTATTGAACTGTTAAAGAAGCAAATACTTTGGTGATGGTTTTTTTTGTAGTTGCCAATATTCTCAGTGTATTAGCAGGAGTGAAATGAATTTCAGCAGAAATGTGCAGTGATTAGATGTGTTCCGTTCCATAGTTGTTTTCTTACCTGGACAAAGTGGGTGGTTCTGTCTGAGTGAGGTGGGACAGCTGGGAGGGGACAGTTTGTCTTTCTAGCATAGAAAAAGGCAGTGATAGTGCCAGGTACACATCCTTCAAGTTCTTATAAATTTCTTCCCTGCTTTGGTTTTTCACCTAGTACAATGTTGCCAGTTTTATGAGCTATGCATGTTTGAAACTAATTAAATAATGTGACCATTTTTGACAAAGAACCACAGCTAAGTACACAGCTCAAAACAATGGTTGTTTACCTGCTGCACTCTGTCAGCTCACTTATGCAATGGTTTAAAATAATACCGTCCTCAAACATTTCCTGTGTGGGGTTTTTTTCCTCCCTGGGTTCAATAACCCGGACTGTAAACTTTCCCTCCTAAAGGTCCAGCAGAGTTTGGAGAAAATTGCAAAACTTGAACAAGAAAAAGAACACTGGATGTTGGAGGCCCAGCTAGCTAAAATAAAGCTTGAAAAAGAAAACCAAAAACTGAAGAACTCTCTTAGTGGACACTTAACTGAAGCGATCCAGGAGCATTCAGTTTTGCCAAATATAGCAGAACAAAAGAAGGAAACCACAGAAAAGAGTCTGAGGGAACCTATTAAGAGCACCAGTCTGGTAAGTGACCTTTCCCTTCAATGGAGAAAAATCCACTTTCTTAAGTAGCAGTGCTGTTTGATCAGTGGAACACTAAAAAAGAAAGCCTTTTGACTGTATTGAAAAGCGTACACTCTTGGGGTCCCTGTATTCGCAAAGCTGCTTACAAATTCTTTCTGCAGAGTTTGACACTTCTTGGATTTTGAGACTTTGTTCTCTGCCTTTAGTATTGTGAAGATATTTTTGTAATTCTGTACTTGTGTAACTAAGGGGGAAATAATAGGTGCTTAACCCCCTGATTTGTCTGTAGTTAGGAAGTCTTGCAAGTGGTGTGTATCTTGGGTTGGGCCTGTGTTTCCAATACTTTCATTCATCTCTAGGTATGTTAAAGCAAATGGAAGTAGGTAGGTAGTGTTTGTAAATGGCTTTGAAGAGTTATTTGGGTCAGTTTGGGTTCAGCAATTGCTTTTGGATGTAGCGTGCATTCTTTCCTTGCTCTTCTGTGTTAGTAAATGGCTTTTTCCTGTTTACTACACATATTTAAAATGACTTGGCCTTTCCCATGAATTCCACTTCTGAAGTGGCATAGTGGTATTAACAGGAATGTCATCTGTAAGAAATAATAAATCTGCTCAGCATTCAGAATGTGAATTCTCTTCACATTCTAGAACTCTTTTTTTTTTTTCCTTTTTTTTTTTCCTTTTTTTTGTTTTTCCTCCCCACTTTCCTGCTCCAGGATAAAAATAACCAGTGGATTATTTTGAAATCCCTGATTTTTTTTTTTGATTCTCTATTTGAATCCTTAGGACTTAGAGGAGAATGTTACTAACAGGTCAACATATTGTGTGAATATTTCCCATAAACATAAATCTCTAGTCTTGTTGAGATCAAGGGAAAAAAAAGCCCCTTTGATTCTCTGTGAAGATATCCTTTTGTGAAATCAGGTATTGGCTTAAACCGCTTCAGTAGAGTTTTGTCAGTGCTTACTAGTCAGAGGTGAAAGGAAGGAAGTTTTGGAAGGTTTTCAAGAACTCCAGGATGACTTTCTTTCCTCTTAAACATGACAAGTAATGTTTCAGTGTGCTAACGTGGCTCTAAATAAGTTTCATATGATCAAGCAGTTGCATAACCATACAAGCCCAGCTGCATCTTGTTGCTTTTATTGCCTTTTCCCTGTGTACCTTGTAAGACAGAAGATATATTTATGAGAGTTGGTGTCAGGTGTAGTTCTATTCAAGGTACTCATGTAACCACTCTTGTTTATGTTACAGATGGAAGTACTTAAATTTGATTTCAGTTTGAATGGTTGCAAGGTTGTTTAAATGCAAAGTCCTTATATGACTGAAACCAAAATGCAGCTATGGTATCTATTTTCTTGCAGTTCTCATTAAGGGTATTTTCTTCCTTGTTCTAGATTGGAATGTTGACTGTAACTACTGATAATGAAAAGGTAATCTGTTTAAAACATTATTAAAGTCCATCTGTGAAATACTTAAATTCTTCTGCTAAACTTATACCACAGGTCTAATTACCAAGAATACTCTTGTATAATGGCACGAATTGACTGTGTAATCTTTATATACTAAATGGTCAGACTTCGGAAATCCATGTGTTCCTTAATTTTCTTCTTCTGTTACTGAGCTGTTATTTGACCCATGTAAGCATTTTCGAGCAGTGTGAACTGGAGTCAGGGTCTGCTCTCTGTAATTTGAGGAAGGCACTGGTCTGTGTGCCTCAGTAGCCCAAAACCTCATTCTGAGCCTCAATTCTTAACCCTTGAGGAACGGCTCAAGCTGCATAAAAGACCCTGGCTGCAGTGCCTGGGGTACAAAGCAAAGGTCACACTGAAACAGACCTTGAACCTGACCAGACTAAATGTTAACTCTTTATTTAGCCCTGCTATAATGTAACACTTGATCCAGCGAGAACTTCTGAGAGTAAGATTCACTGCTTTCCCTTTTCTTATATCACAGGGAACTGATGGAGGAGTTTAGTTTATTCTTCCTTGTCTTCTGAAAGTGTGATTAAAAAGGGGTAGGGGGCTAGATAATAACTGATGCACGTTCTTAAAGGCTTCTGCATAGTGCTGAACTTGAAGGTAATGACAAATCATGTGCAAGCTGACTCCTGTGGGTTAGTCTGTAAACTACTGGGTTGTTGGGCTTTTTTTATTTTTATTTTCTTTTTAAATTTTGAATGTTGAATGAAGCTTCTGGAACATGCAACATTAGTAATAGTTATGACTTTTGTATGCTTCTGAGATACAGTTATGTGAAGGATTTCTTCCTTGTTGTTAGAAGTTTACATGTAGGTAAAAGCTGTTCACTTCTGCAGTGGATTTCCATCTTCATGAGACACTTGATGTATTAAAGCAAGTTAAATTCTTACCTCTTCAGTCAGCTCTTTGTCCTGTGAGGAAATCTGACATTAAGAATCCCCATCAGAGTGACAAATTGTAGTGTGGCCCCCTGTAATTTGTCTCTTGTGTTTGGGGAATTTGATACTTTTTTGATAGAGCAGCCAGGCCTGAGAAGGAAAGAAGAAAAAAGTCTGTATAGAGGCAATGTTGTGATTCAGGTATTCAGTCTACAAAACATAAATGTTGTCTGCTTAAATTTTTCTTTGCCAGGCTCCAGATGTTGAGTCTCGTGAAGACCTGATAAAAACTCACTACATGGCCAGGATAGCAGAACTGACCTCTCACCTGCAGCTTGCTGACAGCAAATCAGTGCACTTCCATGCTGAGGTAAGCATGCAGGCAGTGACATAAATCTCTTTCTGAACTTCCCACAGGCAAGTGCTCTGATAGTGAGTTTCAGTATATGGAGCATAATGTTTTATAAGAATCTGTTCCTGGAATATTTTTTTGACTGTGGTCCAGCCTGTATAAAAACAGATACTGTAAAAACTTTTTGTGTTTAATAAATCTTTGTCTTGGCTGTATTAAGAAGTATAATGTGTGTCATGTATAGATTTGTTCACATAAGCTGAAGCAGCTGGCTTTAGTTACCAAGGAAGTTTTGACTTAATTTTATAGTGATGCTGATGTAATTCAAAAATATTTGAGTGTATTATGAAGTGATGGAAACAGCTCTCCTGAGAAAATTGGCTCTTAGGCATAAGTTATACTGCAAGAATGAATAAGATAATTAATTTTATCTATGGTTTCCTTTTCATTTCAAGTCATATGGGAACTTCTCTTGAAAATAGTGGCTGTTTTGATTTGTGTAATAAACAATGGGGGATATACCAGAGCTCCAGGTTAACAGAGCAAATCCTCTTAAATATTTTTTTTATGGAAAATGACATAGTATGGAGGAACCATCTTTTCTGTGATATTTGAGCCTTATATGAAGTGAGTTCTTTGTATGGCTTTTTACTTAAGTAAAAGTTTTGTAGCAGTTAGGTGAAAAATACGGTAGTTACAGGATTGGCAATATGGTAGCTCTGTAAAAATGAAACATTTAATGTTAACTATTCCTTTACCTCTACATTTAAAAATGTGCACAGCCTCTGAGTTTATTGAAATCTAAGAATCTCACAGAAAGATGGAAAAGTCCAAAGCAACCACTTAAGGATGCCACAAGGCAATACTCTGGAACTGACTTTCATCCCTTATCCTTTTACCCTCCTTATCCTGTTCTTGGTAGTGTCGAGCACTTGCCAAAAGACTTTCCCTGGCAGAGAAGTCCAAGGAATCGCTCACGGAAGAGGTGAAGCTTGCCAGTCAAAACATCACCAGATTACAGGCAAGTAATGTAATAGATGCATTCTGTCACCATGTGTAAGGGGGAAGTTGGAGCAGAAAGATGACAACCATCTAGCCTGGCCATGCCATTACTAGGTTCTGAGTTGTGGAATATAAAACTCCAGTGGTATGTAGAGAAGAGCCTTAAATAATACACTTTAAATCTCAGGTATAAAGTTGAAGTAGAACATGCTTCCCAGAAAAGGTTATAGTGGCCAAACCTGTGTGTTTTAGCACATTTCATGTCAAGAATTTTCATGAAAATGAGACTTGTAAGGTTTAAAGGTGTGGTTGTGTGACTGATTCCAGGTGATACAAGGAATTCTTAATCTTTTCTTGCACCTGGGTCTGAAAGTTGTAAAAAATGACAGATTGATTTGGACGTTTTATTAAGGTATCTATATTTTTTAATGTAGATACCTTAATATTAAGCAAAGATAGTTTTGGGGTAATCTTTAAGAAGCTCTTGTTAACAAAAATCAACTCTTACGCCATCCTGTGAGTGTCCTGTCCCTTTGTCCTTCTCTTCCACAGAGCTGAGAAAGGACCCAGTAGTACAATGAAGTATAAATAAATAAATACACAATTCATAAATTCCTTTGTGTTTTCTTGACACTTAGTTCATATCATTATTGTTCCTCTGCCTGTGATGGTGAGCACCAAAATTGCTCCATACGGCCTGTGAATGTCATGTTAGAAGTTTTGAATTGTTGTGCCCATGAACAATCCTTTTAAACACTTTTTTGATTTGTTCCTTTAAGAAATTCCACAATCGATGTTAAACTCACGTTAATGAGATGTTAATTTCCAACTGCTTATTAAACTTACTAGGAAAAGCTAGCAGGCACACACCATTTGTATGTTTAGCAGTCTGCATAATACTGAATAATAGACTTGTTTAAGTTGGAAGGGTGCTCTGAGGATGACTTGTCCCCCTCCTTTGGTCAGAGCAGAGAGTTCAGATCAAGCTGTGGAACTGGATATTTCCTACAGCCATGCTGGTCTTCTCCCACAGTCACTCCATGGCTTAGGCATTGGATTGTTCCTCGTTGTGTCCTTGATCATTCAGCTTTCCTGGGCCCCTGTAACTTCCAGGGCAGTTTTACCTGGGACTTTCCAAGCAGATCTTGAGAGAAACCAGAACCTACTCTTCTTGAGTCTAGGGCTGCTGTAATTCTACTATTCATCTTGCTTCCCTCAGGATCCTGAATTCCACTAACTTATGGTAGCTGCAGCCAAGTCTGCCGCTGGCTTTCACATCCCTGACCAGCTTTTCCTTATTTGTGAGTAACAGGTCCAACAGAGAGCATCTCTTGGTCCCATTGATCACTGCTATCAAGAAGCTCTTTGAAACACTTAGAGAACTCCTCAGTTGCTTGTGTTCCACCTTGCTGCCCTTCCAGGACGTGTCAGAGTAGTTGAAATCTCTAATGAGGATCAGGGTCTGTGGATGGGACATTTTTATCTGCTTGCAGCAGATTACTGTCATATCATCCCGTTGTTCTTCTACTTGAGATTTAATAGTCTTCAAGCCACTTCTTCACACAGAGCATGATTTCTTCCCTTCTATCCATCCTACTGTGTGTATCCCTTCTTTGCTGTGTTCTAGTCATGCGCACTATCCCATGTCTCTGCAATCCCAGGGAGATCATAGCTCTCTCTAGCTGCATGTGGAGTGGTGATTCCTTCAGCTTTGGATGCCATATGTTCTTGTGCAGGCCATGCTTTAACCCTAGAAACATCACTTATATCCTGGCTGGAGGCAGTGGTAGAAAACTTAGCTGTTACTCTTATGTAAAGCATAAAAAGTGAGGAAAAATCTAAAGGAAACAACACAAAAATAAAGGGAACAAACTGGGCATGAGACTTCAGGTAAAAGAAAAGTAGCTGTTGACTTCCTTTCATAAAACAGTTTTTTTTTTTTAGCTGAATTGCACACACTCAGCATCAAAAGTGGAGGTGGAAGTGTGGCTACTTTGCCAGGTATTGCTAATACTGAGCCAGGGTCTCTGGTTATTTTATTTTTCCCTTAGGATGAATTGATGACAACCAAGAGGAGCTACGAGGACCAGCTAAGCATGATGAGTGACCATCTGTGCAGTATGAATGAAACCTTGACTAAGCAAAGGGAAGAGATAGATACACTGAAGATGACCAGTAAGGTGAGCTGGCAGGGCTGACACGGGGCCCTGGCTGCACCTGGGGCTGTGAGGGTTACATTTGGTGTTCCTGCAGTACTGCCCTTGGACAAAGCTGCTCGCAAACTGTAATTCTTACGCTGAGCCAGTCGGAAAGAAAACTCCAAACTTGCTCCTTCAAGTACCCTCTGATGGCAGATTTTTTTGTTTAAATGTGGTGAAAATGGAACTATTTGTAAGTCCAGCTGGTAAGGCTGGGTGGTTATGATTAGGTTCTGGGTAGAAGTGTCCCTTCCGCGCTCCTTTTCGTTGCAGCATACTCTGTCCTTGGCAGTTGGTCTTTTTCTCAGTTTTATTTTCATACTCTAGCTCGTCTGACCTCTTGTGTAGGAACGAAAAAGTTGCCACTTGTATTCTTCTGTGAGCTTGAAATGCACACTTAAATTCTTTACCAGTCAACCCACTTGTCAGAAACAGATTTTTAACTTACCTAATGATGAAAAATACAGAAGTCTGCTTTTTTGAGCAGCCAGTGATTAAACCATGGTATATCCTATTCTGATCCTTCTAGGGAGGAACAGATGCTGTGAAGGCCTTTGCCCTTCGCTTGTCTGACTATGAAACAAATTATCATTATTCTCCTTAATTGTGGGATGCATAGAAGCAGGTATCACTGAAGGATTAAAAAAAATAAAAATAATAAAAAAATTTCCTTGTTCTGATTAAAGATCCCATGATGGTGATTTTTATCTTTTAGAGTAAACTCTTCCCCCTGTATTTCTTCAGATTTCTGAGTGTTTTAACTTGACATTGTATTCTTTAAAATTATTTTGTGGTGTATAAGCCATTGTGTTTCCAGAAGGAAGCTCTTGGCTGCATACTGACCATAGCACTTAATGTTTTTATAAAATGCTTTCTGGAATTTCTCACTTGCCATACTTCTAAGACTTGAATTGGTACTCTGTCTGTAAGGACCTCAGAAGCTCACAACAGGTTTTCAGATGTTACCAAATGTAGAAGGAGATTCAGTTGAAATCCAAATGATGCAGTAAAAGCCCTTTATCACTTGGAGAGAGTTGTTGGTTAGATTCAAAACAAATGTTATCTTCAGGAAATAGGAAGACTGAGAATTACCAACAAGTAACTATTGCACAAAACTTTATTTTAACCTCCACATTTCCTTTGTGGAATTACTGCAGGTCAAATGTGAGTTGGCTGGCTGTAGAACAAACTCTGCTCTGAACTAGGAATAATCTGTACAAACTGAATTAGAATTTTATTTTGGAAAAAAACCCAGTATGGTGGGGGATTGATTTTTAATTTGATGCAGTTTTTCTATAAGAAGTTACTTGGAGTAGCACCTGAAGGTGGATTATGATTTGACTTGCCTTCACTACCCTTACAATATTAGTAGTATTAATGCAATTGAGTATCTTGGGATGTCCCTCAAATATCTTTCACAGGTTTCAGATGTAGTAAATAACTGTTGTGCTTATTTGAGATCTGGTACTTGGCTCCTTTGTGCTTATAGAAATAGAGGAATTTTCAGAGCAAACAGTTACAATCTGTCAAAATTAGAAGTCTGTGGACTGTTTATTTTCAGTCTGACTGTACCTTGTTTGCTGTAGGCATAAATTATCAGACATCAGATTTTGTATGTTACCTGTCTAGATTTCCTTACCTAAATCATTACGTTCTCTTTGCTTGTTTCTTGTTGCAGGGAAATTCTAAAAAGAACAAAAATCGGTAGTTCACAGCTGAGTCTTTGGAAGCAGCTGCTGCACAGGATGCTGATAGTGACCATTCATTATCCAGTTCCTGTTTATTCCAGGAAGCAGAAGCTGGTATTGGGTCTAGTGAAAACTGAACTGGTGCTGTAAATGGCTTTAAAATATTTAGAACTTGTAATACGTAAAACAGAACTTAGTGTTGTCTCTAAACCAGGAAATACACACTCTGTGGATAATTTATATAGTATTTACCTTCAGTTTTTACTGTGCACTTTTTAAAAACAGGTTTTGATTTCATGTAACAACTTCAGATTTTGTATATTTTCAAATATGTTTCTGCGTTAACAAATTTGGATCGGTGCAGTAGGTGTCAATTTTTGAGTTCTGCATTTAATGGTCAGCACATGTACATTCCATTACTTGTTAATAACAGTTTAAAAATTAGTTTGGAGACTTGTTTTGGCCATGCAAGCTGTGCAGTTACTGTGAATATATTACTCCTGTTCTCAGTCCTCTAGAATTAATTGGAATTGAGGCTTTCAATGGTTTTTACAAATTCACCAAGTAAATGGGATCATTGTTAGACTGCAACAGTGGAAACCTTTCCTGCTTGTATTTGGATTTTGAGGTAAAGAGCACAAATAACTGAATTGGGCTATTTCAATGAAATTGCTTTAAGCCATTTCTGTAATATTTTGTTTACACATGTATGTATATATATATATTGGTTGAAATAGCTGTTTAAGGCTAGAGGAAACTGAGATTGTCATTTGCCCTGAAAGAGTGAAATAATGTGCATAGAATAGATCAGCTTACTTTGCTCTCTTACAGTAAAGAAGAATATAAAATATGTAGAAGATTTAAACACTGAATTTGCAGAAGATCTTCATGGCATTGAGTTGTGATGGATTCACTGCAGGAGTGCACATGGGTTTTCCTGTGTTTTCAGAAGTTTGTGAACTTAAGGCCTCTCCTAAGATTTTTTTTTTTTTAATTTTTTCTTTCACGTGAAGCTTGATATCAAGTTTTTCACAGCATTGATTTATTGTTGGGGGGTGGGGTTTGTTGGTGTTGGGTTGAGTTTTTGTTTGGTTGGTTTTTTGGTTGTGTTCTTTTTGATTGGGGATTTTTTTTTAATCGTATGCTGTGCTGCTCCACACTTTCCACACCAGTTTTCTGTTCCGTAATTTCCATTATGGCACTTATTTGTCCCACAGGGGTTTACTCTGATATCAGATGTGTTGAAATGTATGACCAGTATGTAATAATAAAATCAACCACATGAAACCAGCTTGACTTTTTCCTTACTTCTGGCGATGCCCTGGCTGCAGAGTGTGACATTGTGATGGGGTGTTCTAGCTGTTGCTGGTGGAATAGTTAGACCAGTCCAGGTGCTCTTACTGCTTGTCTTTGTTCTGATAGTTTTTCCTTTCAGTAATGCAAAATTGAAGTGGTTGTGAAAGGGAGAGGAGACAGGGAGAGCCTGCAGGGTTTCTTATTGATTTTGAATTAAGAACTGTATGCTGGTGCTAATCAGGGTTGGGAAGTGTTGGCTTTCTCTCCAGCCATTTTATGGAAACAGATACAGCTTCAGCTGTTTAATTTAGGGTTGGGAAGCTAATTGGTTTCTTCCAATTCTTTTGGAGCTGCTTTTTCTGAGAACTTTCATCTTGCACCGAAGATACTAATCCAGTTATTTTAATTCTCTAAATCAAATTACTGATACTACTTTTACTGATACTACTTTCCATAAGTTGCCGCATTTAGAGAAAGATTTTTGCTTAGGCCATTTTTTACATGTCTGAATAAAAATAGTGTGTGTTTAGAATTTGCATTAAAAAAAAAAACCAAATGCATGTTCAGAGTATACCCCAATGTCCAAGCTGGAATTCATGTAGAATGTATAGACATTTATGTACAATTCCAATAGACATCGGTTTATCAGCACTTTCTCTTTGCAGTGTTATTTGGGAATGTATTTGGGTATCCCCCTCACCAGGCAATAACCATGTCTCAAGAAGAGACAACTCTGATCCCTTAAGCTGCCTTCAGTTTTTCAAGGAAATGTTTTGAGGAAGTTCTAGACAACTGTAAACTACCAATACCCAAAAATAAAATTTGGCAAAAGAAATTTAAGTCAGTGTTTTGGATTCTGCTGTTGTAAGGGGCAACAGGATATTACATTTAACTCAGTGGCATTAGAAACTGGATCAAGTGGAAATACCAACTCCTTGTGCGTATTATCTGCTAACCAGGTGATGCTGAATCTTTCTCAATATCTCAAATGCTGTTAAATGTCTAAATGGTTACTGCACAAGATTTTGCTATTAAAAACCTGAAGACTTGTTTCAGCCAAAAATTCATCTTTGAGGCAAAGTTTTCCAGAAAAAATGATTTTAAACTGCTTTGTTTGTGATGGAATATGCAGAATATCATGGAATGTGCAAAATCTGGGCAAGGAGATTTTACTAATAGAATTAATCTTCAAAAATGTATAATGTGAATGTTCGCCTTCTAGGTGGTTAATTGGGGAAACTAGTGAGAAAGTGTTGTAAAGTGTAAAAACCTTTAGCACAATACAGTGTAAAACCAGGGATAAAGAAAAGCCCAAATGCCAGTTACCTTTTTAGTGATAGTTCACTATGATACAAGTTTTTAAAGCATTTTTGAGTGCGTAGTTCATTTCTCCATAATGTTGGGCACCTCATGAATAATCTCACACTCAGGCTTAAGTGGCTAATTCAGAAAACAGCCCTATTTTAGTGGTTTTAATTGGATTTTCAAAAAATCTTTCCGAGCTTTATTTTAAAGCTATACTAACACATTCAAGGCTTTCAAAATGTTCAGCTGACCTAGATCTCTGAAAGCACATCCCCAGTAACTATTCTTTGTGTTCAAAATAAATATCTGTTGTAATCAAGCACTAATTTAACTTCAAGATTGCCCTCTTAAGAGCTGCTCCTTCATCAGTTTGAAACTGCCCAAGAAGCACCAAAACCATCGTCTATTTTAAAAGGCCTTAACCTCCTGGAGGTCAGAGGTTTCCCTGTCTGAAAGCTTAACTTCTAAACCAGGAATCTTTGGCTGTCATCATCAGGTGTGCAAGGGTGCACCTCATTGCTGTTTGAACAATGGTTATTTTAAATTGTTAAGTCTATGATTTAAACAGCGATCAGCTGAAGTGTTGGTTTAAAGTTGGTGGTGTTTGTCATGTCTCTTGTCAATCCCTTCAGCTTCATTCTGAACCAGTTCAACATTTCATGGCATGATGGTGCCGGGATCTTCTCAATGGATGTAAAATATCCAGCCTGGAACAGTTTGTTTTCCTACCTTTGGCTGTTTATATGGTTATTTTCCCTTTTTCCCAAGCCAGCTTCATTTCTAATTTGTACTTGTGATCCTGCTGCTCCACCTGCCCTACCTTCCCTTGCTGACACATGAAGTTTTGGTGTGAAGGTCTTTGGCCCAGCACGTTTCCTGGATGCTGACTTCACTGTTCAACAGTGTTTCCTACTGCTCCAAAAAACGGATTTGCTCCAACATGCAAGGCATCAATTGAAAACAGGAAAGGAAATAAACTTTGTATGCACACAGTGCCTATCAGGAGACGGGAGAAGTTACTTACTGGCTTGGCTGAGCAGTGTCAAGGCTGTGGGGTTTTTTTAATAGTGTAAATCCAATGATATATTAAACTTTGGAGAACCATCTGGCCCTGTAAATTGGGCAAACCTGTTCTTTAATACAATCTGTATGTCAGGTAATTTGAGAGCACTATCTTAGCAACAGCAGGGTCATAATAAAAACAAAGCTTAGTGCAGTAAAAAATTGTAATTGCTGCCAGAGGTCTGATTGCTTCCTCCCACGAAGGCTGGATGCTGTTTTAAGAATGCTTGTTCTGTCTTACTCGGCATTTGCTGCCTCTGCCACTACATGCAGTATTGCTCAGCTGTGACTTCAAACCACATTTGTTTAGAAGAGGCCGTTTTTGCCCAAATTCTCGGATATTTCTTTTAATCACAGAGTTAAAAACTTTCTTTAAGTGCAGTTGTGCCTGCAGTGCTACCAGCTTGGTTCAGAGTGGGACAGAGAAGAGCTCTGGGGCTTTGTGAAGCAGGGCCCGAGCCAGGCTGTGAACTGCAGCGCATGGAAACTTGCCTGGGGCAGCGCTCATTGACTGCCTCTGCTCTGTGTGTAGGCAGCTTTAGACACGTCAGGGCTCATTCAGTATCACCCAGCTCCTTACAGAAGCAAATACTCGAATTACTGCAGTGCTGGGCTGAAAAAAACGAGTGTGTGATTCTCCTTGGGCTTAATTTGCAGAGAAACACACCCTACTAACAGCCCTAAAAGTATTCTGGTTATGAATTTCTTACATGGAAATTGCAGAGATAGCAGCAGAAAGCGTAATTTATATTTTAGCGCTGATTCACCCTGTGAGTCCAAAGGTTTCTAAGGTGATGAGGTCCTAACTAAGAAGAAGCCTTTGAACCCCAGGCCTGGTGTCAAAACTGTAGTTGTGGTCTCCCATAAGGAACATGGCTTTGTCCTGAGAAAAGTTAAACCCACAAAGCTTAAGAGTCCAGGTAATTTCCAGTTATTTTAGGCACTAGGGATTCCTTCATGAATTGATTTGGCTTGAAGTAAATGGTGGCCTGTAGTTTCCTGCAGGCTCTGTCTATGTAAAGTCCTTTGCTTCTGAAATGAGTGTGGGAACACCTTACATTGCCACAAACCCTCCTTTCTGCCCCAGACAGAGCCTTCATCCTTTCCTGCTCTCCCTGAAAGCTGCAAGTTGCTTTTTTCTTGGATTTATGAGTCTTCAGTTTGTGCTTGATAGTGAATGCAGAATGCTGTGTCCAAGAAAGATTATTTTTAATGAAGTTATGAGCTTGAAAAGGTCTGAACTGAGAATTTCATTGTCATTAACTGCAGCCTTTAGCATAGGGAGCAGCTGTAATCCTGGAAGTGGTGCTGCACCTCTTCCATGCCTTATACATAGTGACTTTCAAATTGTCTGTAGCCTGTTGGACAGAAAATATGCACCTGGAGAGGGACAATCGACTTGACCAGAAGTTTCTTTTGAAGTCTTGGAAAGCCTGGTTTATTTTTAGTCCAAACAAGCAGGCAAGAACAAGTTTCTCTTAGATTATTGATCTAGCCCATGAGGTCAAGAATATTTGAAGCCAACAAGGAGTTAATTTCTCACAAAAAGGACATTAATATGCTAAATTTCTATAACCAATTTATATGTAAGAAATAGATATCATTTATATAGTTAACATACTAGGCTTGTAAGTTTTTAATAGCAATTGTACTAAGCAAAAGATGGATTCATTAAATGGGAAGAGAAGAGTCTGACTTTTCAAAACAAATAATTCTTAGTTAGGAACTTTTGCAGAATTTCTTGCAAAAATAGAAGCAAAGCAGTAGAGCAAAGAATCAAAATAAGTATAGAAACAAATGTTTTTCTGTCTCTATTTATAAATATTTGGTTCTAGCCAGATATGAACTGACAGGTTTCACTTTTGAGAAAAAGTCATAGACAGTAAACATTTTATAAACAGGGCAATATACTGCAAATTATGTTAAGATCAATTTAAATACAGTCAGCAATGTGAACTGAGTTAGCATTGTAAAATGTTGAATGAGTTTTGTAATTGCCTCTAGCAACATATAATACTGTATCTATCTGAAATGCTCTTCAAATTGTGTTTACTGTAAAAATTACTTAATAATTCTAATTTGTTCTGCATATATGTTTCATCAAATTCAAATTATATTAAGGAATTTTAAATCTTAGTTTCATTTTTCTCTGATGCTTGAGTTTATATTGCACTGAATTATTTTGGAAGCTAGAGACAGTAGAATTTACTGGAGAAGAATAGTCTTGTCTCGAATATGTATACACTTGTCTCAGCAAAGGAAAATCTGATCTATTTTTAGATACGCATGCTTTGATAAAGAGATATGAGAAATTAATACTCTTTCCACTTGAAAACCATTAGGAAGAGATAATGTGGAAGGTAAACAGGAAAAAAAGGTTTCATTGAATGTTGTGCAGGAGTACATGAGAGTTTAAAAGACTCACTTTGGTATGTAGAAAATACTAGATATTATTTCAAGTTTCCTGGCATTGTGGCAAAACAGGAGGTATTGATCCACTGGTTCCCTCTGCTAAGAGGTTGAGTGTATCCTGGGAGAAAGCAGAAGACTGAATAGTTTATGGAAGATACAATTTTTATGGAAATACAATTTTGACACCAGGCCTGGATTTCAAGGGCAGAAGACTTACAGGGATGGCATTCCCAAGGGAAGAGGTTGTGATGAGGTTCTGGCACTTCCCGGGCTGCCATGCTGGGATGAGGGAGGCAGGTGGGGCTGCCTCACCCTGTGCTCTGAGCCTGGAGGCCTCAGTCTGGCAGTGCTCAAAAAAGGCCTTCAAGGAGAGAAGAACGTAGTTATTCACTCGCTTGCAAGTTACTGGTTAAATTTTGGTGAAAAAAATTTGTGCTAAATTTGGCACTTCATTTTTTAAAAATTAACAAACACAGAACTTTTTAAACCATGAATGACCAATGTTCGTCCTAGTGCAATTGGTGTTATGGTGTTAAGCTGCAGAAGAATTTATTTGTAGGGGAAACTGTACTGAACACTTCTATTGCAAATGCTGACAGAGCCTGAATAGTACTTCCCACGCATAAAACAAGGAGGTAAGATTGCTTCATTTTCACAGAAAATATAAGAAAACTTAACAGAGGAGATAAATGGGACAAGAGAAACCAGTTTGCAGAAGGAGGTCTGTGGGAAACACTGGAAGTAAAAAGGATTTTTAGGAGCTGAAAAAGCAGGCCTCAAACAGAAAAAGCTGAGAACTCAGAATTTACTGCAGCTGAAAAGTTTAAAACTAGAATAGATACAGTATTATAGCGAACAAGGACATGGGAAGCAAAGGCTGAGTTTCTAGGTTTGGCTTGAATAAACCTTAACATTGCAGAAAATATATGCCTGACAAGACAGTAGAAGGTCTTAAGCTTAATAAGGCCGTTGTGTATTGTTAATAGAAAAGCGTAAGTGAGCATTGTTTGAAACAGGTGTACGAATGCTATAACTGATTGGTTAAAACATCTGTCTGTAAGCTTTAGCAATATACTATTGGCTGAAAAGTTCTTAAGATGCACTGTAACAAAGAAATTTGCAGCTGCTGCGGCTGGCTTGCTGTGAACTGTTGCTTTCTCTCAGTTGCCTCTACCCCTGTAATGAGCCTGATGCTTCATTAAAGATTGAAAACACCAACCCCAGCAGGCCCGTCCCGTTCCTGCCTTCGCCAACACGGAGGTCCTTCCTTATTAAAATAGAAGGGAAATTTCAGCCACTGGAAAGCTGTGGAGCTGAAATGGATGTATAATGCTTGACAAAGAATTTTGGATGGATTACACAGGAACCTGCTTGCTGCTTTAAGTGAGCCGTCGCTGCTACTTGAAAGCCTTTCAGATGGGCAATTTGGGTGTCTGCAGTCCCTGGCAGCTCTGCTCCATGTCCCTGGGAATGTTCTGGGGGTTTTTATAGGTGGTTCCACCCTCTTCATGCTCCACATTCTGTCTGTGTGTTCCGGCCTTTCGGGAGCAGTCCTTCTGCACGGTACCGTGCCCCCTCAGGTAGGCGCACGCAGAGGGGAATGAATGGATAGGAAGGACTTCCAGTCACTGGAAGGTAACACAACTGTACAGTCCCGGTGGTTACTCAGACATTTTCCAAGCCCCGTGCCGCACGTCCTCGGAGGATCTCCCATCCGCGGGGGAGCTTTGCCGGCGCTGGCCGCCCCGGGGCTCCCCTGCCTTTCCCGGCGTGCCGGGGGATGTTCCCGGGGGATGTTCCTGGGGGATGTTCCCGCGGGATGCGCCGGGCGGGGCCTGTCCCGGCCACCGCCCCCGGCCGCTCCCGGCGGTCGCTGCTCCGCTCCCGGCGGCGGACGGGACCGCAGCGGGCACGGAGCGGGTAAGGAGCGGGTAAGGAGCGGGTAAAGGAGCGGACACGGAACCGCTCTGCCCCGGGGAGCCGGCCCAGAGGAGCGGGGCGCGGGGCGAGCTCCAGCCGAAGTGGAATTTTCTCGGGAGTTGAGGCACAGCCACGAAGTTCTGGCGTAAAACGGGCCGGTGGGTGGATGGGGCTCTTTTGTTTTGGTGTAAGAACGTGTTACAGTTAGCAAAAATATTTGGCTTTTTGCTTTTTTTTTTTTTTTTTTTTTTTTTTTTTTTTTTTTTTCTTTTCTTTTCCTTTCCTTTTCTTTCCTTTTCTTTTCTTTTCTTTTCTTTTCTTTTCTTTTCTTTTCTTTTCNTCTTTTCTTTTCCTTTCCTTTCCTTTCCTTTCCTTTCCTTTCCTTTCCTTTCCCTTTCCCTTTCCCTTTCCCTTTCCTTTCCCCCTCTTCCTTTCCCCCTCTTCCTTTCCTCTTCTTTTCAAGTGGAAGTGTGGAAAATGGGATGGTTTTGCCCGGGGTACCCGGGGCTTTGGATCGCGGCGGAAACTGGGAGGGTTTGGGTGCCGGGCATCCTACGGGATCGCGTTCCCATGACTTTTGCCTTGTTAGGGAGGAGACTGGGGCGACCGAGGAGTGTTTTCATTTAATAGTCGAAGTGAATTGAATTCCTGGAGGCTTTCTCATGTTTTCTAGTGGTTCGGTCGATGATGTTAAAGTATGCACGTAGGGTCACGGTGTTTGGAAGCGTTGCTGCAGAAATCTCTCCCATAAATCCAGCCGGGGCTCAGGGCTTTGGGAAAACCCACGGGGCGGATGCAGAGGCTGTCCTGCCCAGGACTGGGATGTTTGAACTGCACTGACCGTATGTCCCCCTAGTGCAGACCCTGGGGGTGGAGTTTCAGGGATAGGGTAGATGAGAAAAAAAAAAAAAAAAGTAGAAAAAATCCTCTTTCTGGCTTTAGNCTCTTTCTGGCTTTAGGTAAGTGCTCACCGAAGGGAGGCTTTGCAGTAGGGTTTTTTTTAAAGGTGTAGCTGTTCTGATACTTGCGGCAAACAAGTGTGCCGAGAAAACTGCTGACTAAGCTGTTTTACGGACCCAAGCGAAAGTTACACCGTTCTGTGCTTCCCCAGTGTTTTTTCTGTGGGGTGGAGAAACCCGGACTGCTTTCTCTGCAAACAGGACTTAGCTTTTCTTTGGGCCGAGTGGCAATGACTGGCTGGGGAGGAGGGAACAGAAGTTTTGGAGCCTGAGGCTTTTAAACATGAACTGTTCATTTTGGTGTTAACTCCCTTTGCCCTGACTGAGGACTGAGACTCTTCTGTAGCTGTGAAAGAAGAAAAAGCAGTAGAAGCGGTAGCTGAAGACAACACTTCATGTTGCCTGATTTGTGCAGTGGGAGAAAATGCTGTGAGGAAAGATGTGCTGCCTTCTTGCCTCTGGGTGTGAGTGGAGGAGAACTGAGCACTGCACTCTGTAATCAGTTGTGGCTGAGTTTAGGAGTAATTTGTGCAACAAGGAGCGTGGCCAGAAATTGTATTTACCTGACGGTGGAGTTGTACATCACACCCCTGGGAAACCTGCCCCAAGGCAGGTACGAGGTCCTTGCTTCATGCTCGGCTTTGATTGTTTTCCTTCTGCCTCATGAATATGTACTAAGTGTTATTTTCTCACTTCAGAAGTTACTGGGGTTTGTAAACTAAATGGCCCAGCTTGTTGATGATCTCTGAATAGCAAGTCAATGTAGGTTTGTAAGTTAATCTGTGTGTGGACATTAACTCCAGCATGGAAGCAGAGATGCACTACCCTGGGCAGTGTTTGACTTTGTATTTGGGTGAACAAGGTCCCTCTAGTCCACCATTCCTTTTCTTCTGTTTTTGATTGGTATAAATATAAGCTGACGTCTGCTGCTTCAGAAAAGCAGGCTGCCCACGTGTCTGTCTTAAAAGGCTTTTGGCAAGGAACTCAAATGAGGCTTTTTTTGGTGTCTGTGTTATGAGTTACATTTTCTGACATGACTGTAATCAGTTGCTATTAAAAATACTTCTGTCTAAATAAACAAGGATTCAATTGGCACATCTTCTCCTTAGTGCTAGTATTCCTGTAAAGCTTTAAGGCAGGGAGAAGGGGAGTATCCCACAGCTGAGGTGAGAGCTGTTCTGTCAGGAAATGTTCCTGACAGCTGTCAGACTGTACTTCTCATGTTTGGAAGACTGCTACAAATCTTATGTCATGGATTATACTCCAGGGAGGTGCTGCCGTGTGTTTGTTGGGCATTAAAGCATGAAACAGTTTTAAGGGCAGATATAAAAACTGACTCAGAACTAAAACTAAATTAAAAAAAAAAAGGTACTATTATGTTGTTCAGTGATTTTCCTAAATACAGTATTTCTGTTAGTTTCCATACCTTTTATTACTCACTCTGAGATTAGTGGCAAGAGTTTTGAAGTGTATTCTTTGTGGCATTTCATCCCTCCCTTCCCTTGGACACGGCAAACACTAGCAGAGGACCAGGCTTAAACTTCTTTCTGACTACAGACAGCTTAATATTTTGATATGTGGACTGTGTGCCAAAGTACTCAGGCTTTTTTTTTTTTTTTAATCCAGAGAGAGCTGCTTAATCCTAAAGAAAAAAAAAAAAAACAGGCTGTTGCTATTACAGAAGTGGGACAGACACCCATAACTGCATTTCTGCTGCTTCTTAATCCATTATAAATCTCTGTCTCTGCCCAGGGGGAGAAGAGAGGGAGAGGTTTGGGATGTTAAAGTATTTGCCAGAGCCCTGTGCAGAGCTGCCGTGACCAGAGCACTTCTGTGGGATGTGCGTGTGTTCCTAATAATAACATGTTTCCTAAACACAGTTAAAAATTGCTTCAGTAGATGCAGTAATATTCCATTAACTTAGTGACCTGCAGAAGTGCCACAAATAAAAATAGATTTATTTTCCTGTCTTTTCTAGAGCCAGAGCATTTTTTTTTTATTAAAAGAACCCAAAAAACTTTCTGTACAGTAAAATGTCAGCTGGTGTCAGTAAACAGTTTACATGAATCCCCGCTGTCCCTTGACTCTCCAAAATCTGCCTGTGCAGTGTGCAAGCTCTGCCATCACTGTGGTGATGCTGAAGAGGAGTGTGATTCAGAGGATGAAGCAGGACTAGCCCAGAGAACTAAATGTGAGTGAGCCCTGTGGGAGGTGTGTTATACACGATAGGGACACAGCGAAATGAATTAAATATAATTTACCTATCTTGTTTATGGAGATAATGGGAAGAAATTAGGTGCAATAGCACAGATCAAAACCCAACCTCCAGCTAAAAAACTTTTAAGGGCCACAGGTTTGCAGTTAGCACTTTCTAATATTAAAAAAAACAAAGAAGTTTTCACAATACACTGCTATGTGTAACTCTTTTGCTTTGAGAAGATGCAATCATGTCTTGCATCACACCTTGCAGTCACCTCTTGCACACAGTGATGTGTCTTAGAAGGTACTGTGATATCCAGAAAGGAAGAGAAAAAAAACACTGAGTAGTTAATACTGATTTCATCAGGCTTTTTTTTATTTCTTCTAGGAAAAATGAGCTTTCTTCTGTTAAAGATGTTCACTAAAACATAGAGAACCATTGTATGGTTCTCAGGATTTATTCCACTTCTAATTTGAGCTAGTAAAACTGTTCCTACTGTCTTTGATAGCAGAGTGTGTGATTCCTGAGGGTTTTCCTGGCCATCCCATTTGCCAGCAAATGGGGCATGAGCAGGAGTCCACCCTGTCCTGCCTTCTCCATTCCCAACCTGGAGCCCAAAGGCGTAGAGAGCCCCAGGCCACTAGATGTGTGTTAGTGAGATCTGGGACAGTCTGTCACCTTCTGAGATGGGGAATCTGCCCAACAGATTGATAGGAAAGGAAAATGCTGGGCATCCGGGATGGAACTCTGCTGGGTGTCATCTGCAGGATGACTGAGATGTTAGAAATTATGTACCCAAGAAAGATGCTCAGACTTGTGTTGAGTACTGCTGTTTGTTATTCTCACCGATATGCCAGAGATAAAAGTGTTTTTTATCACTTTGGTGACGTTAAAGGGAAAACCAAACAGGTTCTAAGTGTACCCATATACAGCTCTTCTTTATCTATCAGAATTATGCAGAGTTTGTGGTGTGATGTAAGATGTTATTTCATCTTCCTGATGCAAAATAGTTACATGTAGCTGTGGCTTGGGAAAATTGTTTTTTACGTTAGAAAGTGCTTGTTGCAAGCCTGTGATCCTTGGATGTTTCATAGCTGGAGGCAGATTTTTGCCTGACTTCTTTCTCCATGCTGTTATATTCATTGGTTCATGTGTTCTGTAAGGTGTCTGGATATGGGCTGAGTCACAGCAGGTAGGGCAGGACCTGCTGGAAGAAACCTTATAGTTCTCCTCAGGTGAGAGAGGTGGCCTGTGGGGTAAGAGGACCTCTGCTGCTTTTTGCAGCTTCAGGTTTGCATTCCAGTATCTCTTCCTATAGCACTTAAATCGGATCTCTCTTTTAGTTTCCTTTTTTTAAAAAAAAAAAATTATTTCTATTCTATTTAGCTTATGTTATCTCATTCTGAAAGTTATGTTCCTGATAACAAACTCTGCAAATAAATCCTTGAGAGGAATGACAGTGCAGATCCCAGGTGGCTGTGCGGCTGGGATTTGTAACAATCTCTCAATCTCTTTAGGAAATACCTTTGGTTTGTCTCCATAAAATCATACAGATGCTTCCAGTAAAACGTCTCCAGGCTTTTCTGCCTTGATTCCTATTCCTCACTGAGAAAACAGTGAAGGACAAAGCTGATGTGACTCACCCGTGGTGCTGTGACTGCTGAAGCGGGGTGAGGGAGGGTGTGGGAATCACGGCTCACTGTGTCTGGGAAGAGCGGTGGAAGCTGATGGTGTTACACACAGGACCAGTCATGCATGATGTTTTGTTGTCTTTTCGAGGCAGCTTTGGAATGACTTCACATCTGAGTGTTAGGGAAGGACTCCCAGAATGGATCTGCACATGGAAAGTTTTTTCATAGTGTGTAACAGCTGAGGTTTGTGTGGCAAAGATGGGAATTGTTTTGAGTAGCTGTGCTGGATTTTCACATACAGTGGAACATCCTCACCATCCAACCTCCCTCCTCTTGTCAGCAAGAAGAGCTACTTCTTTGGGGAGGATCCACTTCAGCTGCAGCTGAACAGCCTTGAACGGTTACCGGAGGTGTGATTCTGGCTGCTGCTCTTTCATTTTCCATTTGGGACCTTCCCATAGGTTTTCTGTCCAGTGTGAATCTCATATCAGCTCACAGCCTTTTAAAGCACGAGGCGTGACCCTGAGAGGCAGAGGAGCTGGAATTTCCTCTGGCCTCCCTGGTGCAGTGCCTGGAGGATCCCTCCCTGGCTGTACTTCGGATGCTGTCCCGGTGTGCAGGGGCCGGCAAGTGCTGTTGCCATCGGTCCCTGACCTCGGGGGGGGTCCCCCACACCCCAAACCCTGTGCCATCATCCTCACTAGAGAGCGTTTCAGCCTCTGCCCAACCCTTTTCCCTGTCAAGGAAAGTTAAGTGTTGTCTCTGCTTGGGAATTGTGATGGGTTGTGTTGATACCCTTAAAAATGTCAATTTTTTCAAGCTTGTGGCTTCAAATACCAACCACCTGATTTGTAACCCGCCCTGTGATCGAGGCAGGAACAAGCAACAGCGAGAGGTGTTTGCCAGAGCTGGGCCTGCCTTTGCTCTGGGGATGTGCACACTGTCAAAAGCTGAAAGTTTTGATTCCTCTAGCTCTTGGGGCCAAGAGTAAGGAATTACAAATTAAACAGATTAGCTGCAAGCTCTGGACTTCTCCCAGCTGTGCCTATGCCCCAGAGAGTGAGCAATGTAAATAAAAGGTCACATTGCACTTTGAAATTGCTGTATTTTTGACTATTACACCAGTTCCTTATTTTCTAAAATGAGTAATGCAGTGGGAGGCTTAATCCATACCCCAAATACAAGAAAATGCCAAGAAATTCCTATTTCCCATCAGCTGTGGCTTTTGCTTGTGTTTATTTCAGAAGTATGGACTGGATAAATTTTTTAAATTTTATCTAGGGTAGAAAATGCAGAGTTAAATAGAAGTGCTGCCACACGTAATATCAAAGTAAAATTTGAAGCAAATCATCATAAATCAAGCAGTATTTTATGCAGAAGTTGTGCTTCAAGTTTTTTTTTGCAGAGTTAAGTAATAACTGAAACAGTGACACAAAGAATATGGCTGTAAAACACAGAGATAAATCTGCCATGTTTTACTTGGATATCACAAGGGCTTAGAAATGTTCAGGGCATTTTATATACCCTATGTGCATTATTGCTTAAACTGCAGAGAATTTGTACTTCCCTATGAGACTATTGCACTCTGTGGCAAAATGCTTGAAGAATTGTCTGCGTGTTTGTACAAGGAACAGCAACAACTCATGATGTGGTTATGGGACAGCTTCACCACAGCGTGCACAAGATGCAGAGCTTTGCATTAAATTTCTATATGGCCTGTATGCAACAGACAACCTTGCTCCTGGAAGTAAAATTGATGTGTAGTGGTGTATGGGGTCCACAGTTTTTCTGGAAGGGTGGAAATGAAATGACCAGGCACTGTCCACAAACAGAGCAGCTCATGTGAAGAGCTCAGCTTATTTTGAAGGGATTATTTAACTCTTTTGTCACACTGTGTGTAGATAAGTCCGGGGTTTTTGAGCTTGTAGCAAGTAATGAGGCTGGTGTTTACCCAGTAAAACCCCACTGAACAAGTGGCACACATAAGATTTGTGCTTGGGTGTTACAAAGAGAATTTGTTTAGAGGATGTGTAGCTTAATAGTTCTGGAGCTGTGATGGCCTTTCAAGCTAGAGGGGCAATAAAGAATGTATTTATAAAATTATGTTTTTCTGTGTGTTGGGAGTGTGAGTACTGTCTATTAAACACTGCATTTACTTGCTTTATGCTTTGCAGAAGGGAGGTGTTTCCCTGATGTTCCTCGTTATCTGACCCCATGCTCCTCCAATATTTTAAAAGAGGACCTTTTTGTTTGAACAGAAGGGGACATGCTTAAGGGTTTTAATTGGTGCCAAATTTTAGGGAAGACCCCTGAGAGTGAGATGTGCAGGGGGTCCCGTCATGCACTGCGCTGGTTCAGCGCTGCTGCTGTGAGAGAGGTGGCAGAAGGCCGTGCTGTCAGTGTGGTGGGGACATTGCTGGTGACATGGCAGCATCCTCAGCTCACTGAGACCCAGGTGCATCTGGATTAAAGGTGCCAAAGCCAATAACTGAAGTTACACCTCAGAGTGAGTAGGGATTTATTATTAGTGTTCGGTGTAGGAAGAGGTAACAATATCCCCCAGCAAGGCATGAAAGTCGAGCTGTATTTTTGCTGCAGATTTGATCTGGGATTTCTGAAGCAACAAAGGACCCAGTGATAGTTACAGCCTATGAAATCTCTCAATAATAGGATAGGATTTCTCTTCCTTCCATCCTCAAGGCATTAAAATGAAGAAATGAAGCTGCAACAACAGCTCATTAAATGCTGAGGGACTGTGTTAATCTGATAAATGTGAAGATTGTTGTCAGGCAGAAGAGGATGAATTGAAATGAGTTGCAACTTTTGGGTTCACTGGAATTAATGCACCTGGGATCAGCTGTTATTTCAGCCAGATTTTTTTTTATTGGCAGTTTCAATATTCTAAAAAAGGTATTTCCTGCCTCATAACTGAACAAGATACCACACGTGCTTGTAATTTGAATGTCACAGGCCACATAACGTGTGTGATCAATGGTATCTTGCATCATTTTCCTTTTACCCAAAGCTTTTAGGTTACATTTCTGTGGGTCTCATGGGGGACCTTTGCTTTTTGGAGGCAAAACACATCCATCCTGAAGCCTGAATTTTATTTTGGTCTCAAGGAGGAACATCCCTGTTCAGAGGAAGGAATTTGGAGTACAGTTTAGGACAAAATAGAAATTGAAAGCATTATTTTATTGCTTTGTGCAGATGTAAAAGAATCAGAGAAATAGCAATGTAAAGCAGCATAAGGCTGATTTTTTTTTTTTAAATATTAGATGAGTGGTGGCATCCTTAACACACAAGACGGTGCATTTCCTTTTATCAGCATGATATTATCCAATCAGCTTGTAGAAATCCATTTGGGATTTTTCTTCCATTCCTAATAGTCATTTTTGGGGATCAGTGAGCAACAGTAGGGGAACCACTGTCTATTTCAACACTTTTTGCATGTGTGGTTTTGCTATTATCAGCATATTTTTTTCTTTTAAAAAACTTCCATGTAACTGCAACATCAACAAGAGGTGAAAGCTACAGCCCCTGACAGGTACACTGAGGGTATTGTGATGGCAGAGGAAAGTGTTTTTTTCCACTTTTTTCCATCTGGGAAAGTGACTTTCTTCATCGACACTTACTGACTGACATTAAATATTTTTCAGGTGGAGTTCAAACATCTTTTTGTTTTGTAATGGGAAAAAAAATCCTGCCGAATAATCTGCAACATCACATTTTAAAAAGGGAATAGTAACAGATGGGGAAAAAAAACCCCAACCCCAAACATCTGGGAATAATAAAAGACACTGAAAACCTCCATTTCTAACAAGAAAGGAAAACAGTCTGCAAATGTGTTCCTTATTGTAAACGCCTGATTTTATGATTTCTTTTCCATTGGTGCATCTCAGTCTTGTGTGATTTGCCCCTTGAGCATGGCTGTGGTCACACTGGAGGGTTGTGGCAGCATCCCCAGAGCTCCTCTGCAGGGAAAGGCTTCTCTCCCATCCACAGTGTGTTTTTTCTCTCTCTGGCCATCTCTTATCTCTTGTAAATGCCAGAGGAGTTTTTAATGGCAGCCTTTGAGGCTTTTTCCTTATGCTCTCTTGTCTACCAGGCTGCCCCAGTGTCCTGGCTGTTCCAGGAAAAAGCCATGCTCCGAGTTAGCATCACATTTGCTGCTCTTAACAAATAAGCCTTTGAAAACAGGGCTGAAAACTTTGAAACTTCAGCTCTAGAGATAATTAATGCTGAAAGAGCTGTGGTGGCAACCAGAGGGAGAGGAGGAGAAGCGTGTGATATGGGAGGAAAAAATGATGACCGAGTCAGAGACCAAATAGCTGCTATTTTTCTTTCCACTGCACTTTATGATGAAGTGATTGTGTGGGTGAAGGATACACTGGTAGTTGTGTGTCTGAGCTATGATAGTAATTTGTACTTGTTTGCTCCTTTTCTCTCTCTTTCTGTAAGTAGTGATTAGAGCGCTTATAAAATAACTAGCATAGTGCAAATATTTTTCTGAACAAAAAGGTCGAGAGTTCAAAAACTAATGAAGGACCAGAGTCCTCCTCCTTTGAGAGCTCTCTGTTGCTCAGAGTAAAGCAGACTGTACCACGGTTTATGGCACTTTCTCACTGGCTACAGACTACCCCAGAAAAAATGGAGCAATGATAAAAATAAAGATCTGTAGCACAAGTTTCACTTGGCTGAACTGTAGCATGTCTAGAAGTGAACTGTTCTTTAAATGTTACAGATAAAGAATGGCTTTTATGGTTTTGTGATTCTGTAGTGCTGTGCAATTAAACAGCCTGACTGTGGCTGTCTGTGCATGAAGGGCAATAGTTCTAAGTCATCATTAGCTGACCTTAATTAACAGAGTAATGTACATGCAGGTGGTTTTTGTCTCTATAAACTCTGCCTTCCCTGTGCTTTCAGGCAAACGTGGATGTGTTCTGACAGAACAAGAGTAACTTTCTATCAAATGAGCGACGTTTATGTGTGCCCCCAGGGTGTTTCATTGTACTGGATTCATCCTCAGGCACTGGCAATTTTTTTGCTTGCTCCCTCATCGGACAGGAGCAGTGGGGAGCAAAAACTTTGGAGGCAACATGCCCTGCATAAGGATCCAACAAGCATTTAAATTTCAGCACAATTTAGAACCACTACGGCAAGATTAATGGTTTACTGCTTGCAGTCCTGCTCTGAGGACATCCAGCTGAGCCCTTTACCAAAGACACTTTGTTTCATGAAGTGTAGTTTATTAATTGGTTCAAAGACCTGTCCTTTTTCCAGGCCACCAGCCAATTCAGTGCTTGGCAGATGTGAAAGTTGTTACTTGGCCTTGACTTGTGTTTCATCAGCATTTTGTTTGCAGTGGAGGCTTGCAGTCTGCTCTTCAGCAGGAATGTACCGCCCATCCTTAGGCCTAATTTCTTGTTTATACATTTAATGCCTTTCCAATGCTTCCCTATAACATGCCCAGTCTCCAAGAGTTTAAGCCTGGGTTGAAGGAACTGATGCCCAGGTCTGGCAGGCATCCAGGTTTTGTCCTGATGGCAGCAGCATGTGTACCTTTGCCATCAGCAGGGAGTTGCTACAGCTTTTCATCAAAAAAATAATCCCTTCTCTCCCTTCTGATTCTATTTTTGTAAACAGCTACACCATTCTTAGTAAAATGATGGTTTTTTTGATGGAGGAAGGAGGGGAAATCTTACCTAGAGCAGATGCCCAGTGGAAAATTTCAAAGATGGAAAATCTCTGTCCATATTCAAAATAATGCATAAGTTGTATAGTAGTATGTGGTATAGTATGAAGCTGAAAGTATTATTCAAGCAGTCCTGTACTGTTGTGGGGCATTCTGCTCTCTCTGATTGAGAGGCTCCGTACATCAGATGCTCTGAGCAGCTCGTAGAGCTTAGAACTCCCTTCAGTCCTGAGCCTGGGAGAGCAGTGGAGATTCACAGGTAGTTTATCCATTTCTACACAGCTATCTCAGATTATACATACAAAACAAAATACACTGGTGTAGTGGTTTAAATATTTTTCCACTATGGAACAGGATTAGAAGAAAGGCAAAACAGGCTTAACTTAAAGATAGAAACAGTTAGATTTATTAACACCCACTAAAAGGAGAACAGAAAACCCCCCATGAAACCTTTTTAAAAGCACTCCCCTCCCCCCTACCAATAATTTACTTTTCCACAAACAAGGTAAAGAGACAGAAAATCAGAACTCTAGGTCAGTACCATTTATAAAATAGCCTTTCATTCAGGCTTTGAGAGAGACAAGTCCCTCCTGATTTTGTTCTGGTAACTTTCCACAAGAGACACAGTCTGTTTGTGGCTTCCAGCTCCCACAAAAGCAGCCCGCCCAAGAATCTGCATTTGTGAGCCTCCCAAAATGCAGTCTTTCCCGTGACTACATATGGGCTGTGGACTTACACGTGGGGTTTCACCTTTTAAAGATGCACAGCTCCACAACAAAGGATTTCTCATTCTTTGGTGGTGACAAGGCTTCAAACATCTCATAGATTACAGTTTCTAATTCAGTATCCACTCAGTAAAATCACAGACACCTTTGCTTGAATCCACAAAATCATTTCCCCATTCATAGTCCATGATTTAAAGGAATATTACAGTCTGTTACCATAAATCAAAGGAGATTTATAGCCTAGAACTAAGGCAACTTGTCATCTCTTCCACTTAAGAAGTCACTCTTCCTTTACTGACTTTGATATCTTCATATTATCCCTTTGCATATCTCCAATTTGGCCTTTCTTCTCTCTTTGAGAAGGGATAGGGTTTAAAAAGTCTCAGTCTGTGTTAGGAAAGAGTTAACATTTCCTGCCTGGGCCTGCAGACGGCCATGTGCTCTCAGCCCCGGCATCTCTGAAAGCCTCAAATCCACACCGGTGGGGAAGGCTCAGAAACAGTGGCCCAGATCTTCTCTCTCCCTCCACCCCTCGGTCTTACGGGGTGGGTTTGGCCCAGCCTGGGCTCGGTGCTGCTCCCTGGGGACCCAGGGGACATCTCCCTCGGCCCAGCCGGCTGCATGGGGCAGGCTGTAGGATCGGCTGGATGTCAGCAGCCGTGGCTCCCCTTTCTCTGCCGGCATCTGCTGAGCTCGGGGACCTGGCTCAGCTCCAGCCAGGGCCAGCTCCGTCCCGGCTGCCCTGTCCCAGCCCCGGAGGCAGCGGGGCCTAAGCCAGGCCCTGCTGCTGCCCAAACAGTGTTACCTCATGGCAGGCCCAGGGCAAAAGAGAGAGGCCTCCAAAATCCCACCTATATTTAAAGCCATGTGTCCCAGAGGTGTACACTGATTGGCTATTCTGGCTGTCAGTTTTAAAGAAGATCACTAATTGTTTTTTTATCCCATTCATGCGAAACCAATACAACTGGATTTGTAAACTGCTTGCAAATTTGAGCTTTGTGTGATTTGAGTTCGATTTGAATCATGTTTGTTGTTTCTTCATAGATGGCTTGCGGGTGATGCGTTGTGCAAGTGCCTCAAATTTCTCCTACAAGATGTGTTCCCCAAATCCAGCAAACTGGGTCACCTTTGATGATGAGCCTCTCTTCCAGTCACCTCAGAAATTGGTTGACAATCAGAGTAGTTGCAGACCAAATGGCCTTAAGCTCAACCTGTCCAGTGTTCATGAGTCTTCAAGTAGGTCATCCTCTACAGGCAGCACTCCGCTCTCATCTCCTGTAGTTGATTTCTACCTAAGTCCTGGACCCCCCAGCAACTCTCCACTTACTACACCTACCAGAGACTACCCGGGAAACCCCTGCATTCCAAAGTCTGGGATTCACATGCTTTACCCCATTCCTGAATGGTCATCAAATGTTAACCCTCCGCCATCCCCTGGGATTTGCTCATCCTTAGCCTCGCAGCAACCAAGCAGCCTTCCTTTGAACCCCTCACCTAACAACCATCCAGGTAAGACTTTGGTCTCCAAATCAGCAGATGAAGGAAGCCCTAATCCACCAGTAAGCTGCGAGGAGCTGGTTCCAGGACACTTCCCATACTTCCACAGTGACTGTGCTTTTTCCAGTCCTTTTTGGAAGGAAGGATGCTCCCTCAGCATGTTGCCGGCTAATGCTACCATGCACAGGAAGGACAAAGTACTCGACAGGAGTGGGTGTCATCCTAGAGACAAAGAAACATGTCACGATCAGAAAAGCCTCAACCAGGGCTCCTTCAGTTACATCTGTGAGAGGCTTGAACACCTACAAGCTGACAGCTGTGAGGCTGTGGAAAACCCGCCCATCCCCAGCACCCACGCGTGGCACAAGCTCTCCCCCACCATCCCATGCAGCCTTTTCAGGAGCCAGAAATCAGATGGGTGGCCGTTCATGCTAAGGATTCCTGAGAAGAAGAACATGATGTCATCTCGGCAGTGGGGCCCTATTTACCTGAGTGTCCTGGCTGGAGGGGTGTTGCAGATGTATTACGAAAAGGGCCTGGAGAAACCTTTCAAGGAATTCCAGCTGCAGCCACAGTGCAAGCTGTCTGAACCCAAACTGGAGAGCTACAATGTCTCAGGAAAAATCCACACTGTGAAGATCGAGTGTGTGTCTTACACAGAGAAGAGGAGGTACCACCCCAAAGTAGAGGTGATCCATGAGCCAGAGGTGGAGCAAATGTTAAAGCTGGGCACCACCGATTATAACGACTTCACCGATTTCCTCGTGACAGTCGAGGAGGAGCTCATGAAACTTCCTACTGTTTCCAGACAAAAGAGGAATTATGAAGAGCAAGAAATGACTCTGGAAATAGTGGATAACTTTTGGGGAAAGGTCACTAAAGCAGAAGGAAAACTTGTAGAAAGTGCAGTCATCACACACATTTACTGCCTGTGTTTTGTGAATGGCGGTGCCGAGTGTTTTCTAACCCTGAACGATCGGGAGCTCCACAAGAGGGATGAGCGTTACTTTGAGAAGGAGCAGGAGAAGAAGTGGATTGATATTCTTGACTGCCACTTCCATAACTGTGTCAAAGCACAGGAATTTGAGCAATCACGGATTATTAAGTTTACACCCCTGGATGCCTGCAGGCTGGAACTGATGCGTTTCAGGACACGCTACAGTGGGCAAGACCTTCCCTTTTCTCTGAAGGCCGCAGTGGTGGTTCAGGGGGCATACATTGAACTTCAGGCTTTCATAAACATGTCTTCAACTGCTCAGATCCCAACACGTTTACTCTCTGTGAAATACTGTGAAAATGTTATGATACGCTTTCCTGTTCCCACACAGTGGATCAAAGCACTTTGGACCATGAACCTCCAAAGGCAGAAGTCCCTGAAAGCAAAAATGAATAGGAGAGCATGCCTTGGGGCTTTGCATGAGGTTGAATCTGATCCCATAATCCAAGTCTCCGTTGGAACAGCAAAATACGAGAGTGCCTACCGAGCTGTGGTGTGGAAGATTGACCGGCTTCCAGATAAAAATTCAAGTAAATAATTTGTGCTATGGGCTTGGGTGTGTGGCTTCACTGGGTCTATGCTTGTGTAGCTCCATCAGCTGTCACGGTTTGAGTTTTTATCTGTGGGATGCTGTTGCTAGAAGCTGGAGTAATCTTTTAGGAAAGAGAGAATACAGACTTAGAATTTCTTTAAACCATGTTTTTGTAAATTATTTGATGAAGGCAGATGTTCTGTCAGTCATGTCAAGTGCGTGGTATCAGGGAAGCAGAGCTGATCATTCTGAGTAAACCTGAAGTCTGTAGTAGTAAGGCTGAGGGAAGGGTTTATGCTTCCTGTGTACCAGCTGGGCAATGGGTGGGATGGGAAGCAGAAGTTGGTAAAATGATTTGTTCACCCAATATTACACAGCTAATAGAAAAGGTGGTATTGTCACTGCTGGGTCTTTCTAGCACCTACCACGTGTAAGAAATGATAGGTATAATACAGACCTAGAAGGTGCTGTGGTTGAATTTGCTGTAGGAAGGCAACTGTGCTTTTGCAAAGGCTGTTTTCTGTTGCCTCTTCCATGGGTTTGTGCATTGAGATTGTACATTCATGGCAATAACTGCACTGACAAAAATGCCTCCCATTTTATTCCCATTTCTTTCTGGTGGTGATAACTTCATTGAAAACTTGTAGTAGTAAAAGCAGCTATGTTTTTAATTACACACATGGAAGTAGTTAATCTAATTTAAAGAAGAAAATATGACTTTTTGAAGAACAAAAATATAAATACTTAGGTTCAAAATTCCAATTTTAGTTACCAGTACCTTTCTAAAGACATAGTACTTTTCTAAAGGCATAAAAATTCTTGATGAATACAGTATCATGCTTCAGATTCTGTAGAGTGAAGGCATTTGATCTTTGCATTACATGTACCTGAGACTTTAGGGATCTGTGTAAGACAAGGGCACCTATTAAAGCATCTCATGTAAAATATCTGTAAAATCTGTACTTTTAAAAAGGGGGTAAGTGTATGTTACTAACATATGGATTGTTCTAGTCTTGTATTATCCTGTCTGGGCTAACTGCCTCTTTAAAATGTCCAGAAAAGATTTTACCTTCTTAAATCCTACTTTCAGGCATTCTACTACTAAGCCAGGACTAATGGTGGGGGAAGAGCAATGACAGAGAGAGTGAAGGGCATGGGCTGGGGAGACTGGAAAATGGACAGGGAGGGAAGAGGAGTTGATGGAGAGATGTAGGAGAGTGAGAAGACAGAAGAAGATTCTTCAGGTCTTCAAAATCCCTTTCCTGTGCTCCAGGTTTCAGAGATTTGCACCATGTTGCTATGACCCATGTGTTTTCCCAAGGCTTACAGGACTGTTTGGGTAGCTTCTAGTATTCTTTGCTATTTAATGTAGGTTTGCTTCTGTAAAATCAAGTCAGCAGTTTAGGCAATTGTAAAGATTATAAGTCTTCCGAATTTCCTGCAGTTCTTGCACCTGAAGATTTGATGTGCACAATTAACTTCAGATTTAAGTTATTTGAAAGGAAGAACTGGGTTTTTTTGAGGCATTCCACAGCTTTACATTATTTTCTACCAGTAGCTTAAACTTCTGACATTTGAAAAATTCCTCTAGCTGAGATCTGCAGAATCATTTGTCTCTGTGAAATGTTCGTGCATTTGAAAAAACATTTTGGTAGTAACACTGCCCAGTCAAATTTTAAACCTCTTTATCAAGTGCTCTGTACACAGTTAAGTGTTTAAAAATAGAGTTATCCCAAGGCATGCCAGAAGTCTGGAGACGGTCAAACTAATAGAAATATGTAAACTTTCATAATGTGTTTACCACAGCTGGAAAAACATGCTGAGGATTTTGCTTTCAAAAAAACTTTGTCCGAGGCTTCTCAAAAAAAAAAAAAAAAGAAAAGGAGAAGGAAAGGTTGCCTGCAGTTATTTTGTGGCTCCATTTATAGACATTGAAATATGTTAATAGTCACTGGATTCTACTAAAGTGTTTTCTTGGAAAAGTGTTGGCCAAGTGAAGTCAGTAGGAGCTGCAAGAAACACCAGACTTTTAAAAGCTGCCTATGTCTATTCAGATATATAGATGTTGCATTTGGAGTCAGAATTTTAGCATTATTTAAAAACAAAAAACAAACAAACAAACAAAAAATAGAAAAGGAAAAACACAATAGGCTTTGAAGGGCTGATCCAGTGAAATTCCTGCAAATTGAGTCTATGTTTGTGAAATTGGGGCTTTGTGTAAGGAAACACAGAACATGTCATAATTTTAGCACAGTACTGGGGCCAGACTTTGCAGTGAGAAGCTGTGTCAGCTGCTTTCCAGGGAGTTCCCAGGGAGCAAGGGAGAGACTAAACTGCAAAGCACTGTGCTTTAATCACTTGCTGTGTAAATTTGAGCCCTGTGATATTTCCTGCTAGGACACCTCCATCCTTGAGCCATTGTGTAAAGCAACAGTTATTCAGCTGATTATTTCTTCTTTTATTTTGCACCATGGAACCACACTGAGGAAGCAGGGACTGAACAAGACAGCAAATTGGAGCTTGAGGAGGTTGTGGCAGCTGGCAGCCTTTTTACTGCCTTTAGCATCTGTGCATGAACTCTGCTGTGGGAGGTGATATGGTTCCCAGGAACCACCAGGTGCTGTTTTTCTAATTTTCTAAACTGCCCAGTCGGAAACTCAAAGCCTTGGTTTTGTCAGGTGGGCTCCATCCCTGCCCAGCCACTTCCTTCTGGCACCGGCACGACTCTAAACTGGTGCTTGGTGGTGGTACTGTCCCACTCCTCTATTTCCTATGCACTTCTCCCAGCAGGTTGGATAAATGTACCCATTTAGACATAGCTGCAGGAGTTACTAACTTCTAACAACCCTAATGTATGTAAATCTATTCTTAGTAATTGTTTATATTTTCATGTTCAAAGTAAGAGTTTTAGAACTGGACCTATTTTGGCAAAAATAGAATTATTACGTAACTAAGATAACCAGCACATTATTTTGGCTTTGATTGCTTTGCTTCACGAGCCTTTATCAGATCAAGTTTGCTTGATTGCTACTTACACAGGTGAAAAAGGGCTAAACAATGTTAATAAGTGGAAAGTTAGATTATTAATTGCTTTTGAAATGCTGTATGAATGCTAAATTATATTTGGAATCTAGTTTCACAGCTTTACTGATCTTTTGTTTATTTGTTTTGGCTTTTTTGTTGGTATTCTTTGGAGACAGAGAGCAAGAGTTTGGAATGCTTTTTGGAAACAAGAGCTAGATTTTCAGATTAGGGCAGACTAAAATCTCTCAATTCACAGATATCTTAACAAGTTGCATAGACATCTAAACTGCAGGGTTTCTGTCTCATAAGTTAGATAGTAAAAGCTCAGGAATCTCCCCCGATTTTTCTGGTTGCCTCTCAGGAGTGGTTTGATTTCATCAGTCCAGGTGGTCATGTCTCAACTGTGCCTGATGGGCCACATTTTGGATATCTGGGCTTGATTATGTGATCTTGAATATGTCAGGGCTCTGAATGTGTCACATTAACACACTGTGCCTGCTCCAACCCACCTGTCTTTTCACAGCACCACCTTTTGTCTCCTTCTGGCCAACACCTGGCTTTTTCAGCAATGTAGTCTCTTTTACAGAAGGATCTTCTACACACAACCTCTCTTTCTTCTTCTGACTCCAGTGTAACACGAAGCCTGGGAAGCAGTGGTTTCATGGATCAGAGATGACGAGAACTGCTCAGTTTTAGGTGAAAACTAGGGGGATGTTCACAGTCTTCCAAAGTGTTGGTCAGTCACTTTGTCATCTGACAGCTGATGGGAAGAAGTTGCTCTACACTCCTAGCAGAGTCCAGCAGTGGCAGAAGAACTTCTCCACAGCTGAAGGGGTGAGTATCTCCCTCTGACGCTGGTGTTGGTACAAGAGACAGATGGACTGGGGGGAGCCCTGTGTTTTAGGAATAGGCAAAAAGGTCCAATGGAGAGTGCTTCAGAGGACCAAAGGCAGTATCCTTATCCAAATCCCAAACCTGTTGTCTCTGCTTTTGCAGGTTACCACCTAAGGAAGCACCCCAGAATTCACTGCATCCCAACAACAAGACCACCTCATGGCTGTAGGTCAGCTGGAATATAAACCCAGAGGTTTCTTTGGATGGTCCTGAATCACAGCTATGCCATGTCTAGCCAGGAAACCTTCAGCAACAGCCCAAGAGGTATGGCTCATCTGTGCCTGGACTCAAGTGGACATCTGTTATCCAACATTTACCATCTGATATCTGCCCAGGAAAATTCCAAGCAGTGATTATTTCTGGATTCCATTTCTCAGAAGAGAAAATAATTTGCTAGACAATGTCCATTGCTATTAGTTTCTTCACAGGCCTCTCCCCACAAAAATCCCAGGAAGATTTTGGATTTGATCTCCAAAAGTGCTTAGATCTATGCTGGTTGCCTTCTACCACTAATTAACTACAAGCAACAAACCCATTTTCCTCAGATCCTTGGTTAACCACAGCCCCAGAGGCAGAGAGTGCCTTTTCCCTGGCCAAGACATGCCATGCCCTCTTGGTGCTGCAATCCTTGCTGGCCTCCCCAGGATGCTTCACTTGTGGCTGGCACTGTGCAGTCTGTGCAGCCCAACCCAGCAAACAGCACAAAGAGCAGGTCAAATAAATTTGTTGCTAAACTTCATCCTGGCATTACCATGGGAGAGGGGAGCAGGTCCTGGGAGCCAAAAGGAGCACAGTTCAGATGGGATGACATCTTGCAGTATGGCTCTGGAACAGGATGTTCCTTGTGGTGTCCTCTTGCTGGGATGATGGAGAATTCAAGGATGCGGGGGCCCACATCAACAGAGGCTCACTCCATCATGTCCGGGCAGTCTGGAAGAGGGACTGTGGACCAAGAGAATGTTAGTGCAGGAGAAATGGCCTTGGACACAGCAAGAGGTGACCAGCAGCAGATCATGGACAAGGCTCACATCACAGAGGTGCAGGGGGGATCTGCCTGTCCCTGGGTGTGAGAGTGATGAAACATCACATCCTCCTTACACTTGTTCTGTGCTCCAGCTTCATTCTCAAGACGTTGGCAGCTGGCTGTAATCTTTATTTCTGACTTTGTTCCCTCCTCTATTTCCATAATAAAATCATTGATGTTACAGTTTTTCCTGTCCCTGTGTTTTTTGTTGTTGTCCTGAGACTTCAGTCACGTGCTGCGTGCCCCAGGCATGACACTCCTTGCAGACTGGGGATCTTCCTGCTCCAGTGCCTTGCAGGACCCTCTCCTGAGGTGTGCCCAGAGGTCTGTGTAATGTTACAGGGAAAACCTGCAGCACAGAGAGGCACCCAGCCCAAGGCTCCTAGGAGCAATGGAGATGCAGCTTTTAAATTTATTTTTGCCTTATAAAATGCCTGTGAGCCTGCGGATGTGGAATATTAGCATGATTTTTCCCATGGGATGGATAAAGCTCAGTTTATGTTAACTCCTCCTTCAGTATTTCCTTCATTCTGACACAAAATTGATTCCTGTCACTGGAGGAAGCCAGTGCATAAAGAATGGGACATTTTTTCCTGAACTTCGAGATTCCGTTCAGTGTAATGGATGAAAACCAAATATACACTGCCAGGCCTGCCTTTGACAAAATACAGGCAATCCTTTCTCTCCTTTTTTTTCCTGCCTGCAGCCAAAGCATAGTTAGTTGTCTCTGCTGATGATTAAAATCCTGGAGAGAAGGAGAAATGCAAAACTGCTACGTTTTGCCCTGAAGAATTTGGAGAGGATTCTTTTCATTATATTAAATAGTAGTATCCTGCTTTCGCACACATAGTCAGTCTACTGACTCCGGATGCTTTAGGAAGCAGGTTTTCACCTTGGTGTTCCTGTGTGCCAGAAGTGCTTGCCCTTATCATTGCCACATGTAAGAGATGCTGAAGCAAGTGATCCCCAGGATGATTAAAGTAATTCAGAATATGCTGCACAAATCCTGCACAAATGACTCTGCTTTATAACGTCACAGTTGTTTTAGCAGTACTTTTTTTTTTTTTTTTAAGAAATGTGGTATGTTCTTTTCCAAACTAGACAGGGACTCCAGGTAGCCTTTATCCTGGCAGATGGGATGTGTCTTGTTTGAGCAGCACTCTGAGCTGCACCTTTATCTTCCAGCCATGGACATACTGTAATAAATGATGGTACACAAGATAGCGGTAAGTACTTGAAATAAGCACTGCGGTAAAATTTCTGCAGCAGAGAGCTCTGGAAAGGGAATTACTGGACACAGGGCAGCATCTCTGCCTTGGCTACACTGGGACCTTCCAGTTTTTATTTTTCTGTGAGAGTAAGAAATGCATTTTTAAGGGAAAACTGAGATACCATTAAATAGTTTGAATTCAGCAACAAAGCCCTACATTTGTAGTATTCTTTCAATGAGAAGCTGAAAGGGTCTGGTAAATCTTGTGTAAATTAATTTGTAAAATTACAATGACTGTGACAAGTGTGCTGAAGCAGACAGAAAATGAACAAGGGGACACCTTATGCCCAAGTAGCAAAAGACTGTAGATTGAATAACCTTGTACCACAAAAACAGCTCTGTGTTTATAAAAGGTAGAGCTGTGCTCTCTTGCTAGGAAATGAACTTAAACAAAGAAAAGATAAATCATTAATGGTGTGGTGGTTTTCTTTTTCTTTTCCAAGGTTTGGATCATCCACACAGCCTGTCTTACAAACTGGAGCTGGGATCAGACCAGGAGATACCATCTGACTGGTACCCATTTGCTACTGTCCAGTTTGTTGTTCACGATACCTGTGCCTCAGGAACAGAAGTGAAGTCCCTGGGCATAGAGAGCGATCTGCAGCCCCAGAAACACGTGGTTCAGAAAGCTTTTTACAATTGCCAGGTATTCTCAGGGCTATGCTTTCTATGTTTTCCTCCCCTTCTCCCTCCCTGCTACCCCATACAGTATTTGAAAAGCAAATGTACTTTGTATTCTAAACATATCTTGCACGTACTTTCGATAATGACTTTGAGCAAAAGAATCATTAAATAATAATTCCTTGTCTGATCAAAGATGAGGCTGAAAAATAGAACTGTGAATGCAGCTTTTTTTTCCTCAGCTGAGCTATTTTTGGGAATAGTGGTTTTGAAATCTGTTGGGTCTGGACATATTTTGATTTCATGCCAAAGCCTTTTTCCATGCCATTGCTGCAGTTCACACTTTCAATGTCCAATTAATTGCTAATTCTACTTGCTGCTTTTTGTTTTCTACCTACAGGTTGAAATTGAAAAGAAGTGGATTACCCTTGATGGAGAAGACCCAGATAAGGCTGGCAACTGTCTAATGCAATGAAAGAGGACAGGAGGCACCGTCATAGGATATTACTAGGAATCAATTTACATAGGAAATTCTATTGTTAGAAGAAGCGCAGTGACCTAGTTTAGGGTAAACACAGTCATTGAATTTTTTTTTAGTGCTTATGGGTTTGAGTCTGCAAATCAGTACTCATTTGAATGGCCTGCGTTCAAGTAAACTTCCTGTCATGGGAGTCCTGGTATGAGTAAGGTCTCCTGGTCAGTGGCAGGATGTGAGCACTTCATTGACTGATTCTAATGTATTATTTTCCTGTTGTGGATCTGTGACTTGAGAATGATCTCATACTCTGTATTGAAACCTAATGGCACTACTCAAAGGGTTCATGTCACTTGGACATATAATATTTGGTAATAAAAACTTCCAGAGTGCTTATGATCTATCAGCATCTGTGTAAGGTCCAGGAGGACCAATTACATTTTTTAGTGCTGTTTGAAAACTGAAGTCTGTCATGTTTTGGCTCCGCTTGATGTATGTGAGCAGAACAAGTCCAAATAATATTCTCAACAAAAGCCTTAATTAATGAGTTGGAAATAGGTGATTTCTTTGGGAAAAAGGGTCCTCTGCAATAATACTCTTTATTCTTCTATGACTGCAACTGTTTCCTCCTCAGAACTTTATAAGTTCACTCAAAGTAATCTCTTGGGCAAAAAAAACATATGGCATATGTGATTGAAGTTTCTGTGCCAGCATTAGACAGTTCCTTTTCACTACTGTAGGAAGTGAGATAAGAGGTGGATTCTCAGTGAGTGTAAATCAGTTCAGGCCCATTTCATCTGATGAGGCTTGGAGAATTTACACCAGAGGAGGTTCCCCCCCACAAGCTGGAGAAAAGACTGGTTGCTGCGGTTTGCTCTGTGTCTCCTTTATGATGCAAGTTCCAGATGTTGGTATGCAAACTGCAGGAGCTGTGGCTTTAAGTAACTTGTAAGACATGCGTGGAAAGGGAGATGTTTTCATCCTCCTGGCTCTAAAGGCATTTTCCACAGGGAAATAATGCAGGAATGGACTGTCACAAGAGACATGAAGCTGTGATGCTTCATCAGGCAGCCTGAGCTACTAATCACTAATGTCAATGTGTTCACTTTGTTTTCAACGAACAATTGGCCTTTAGGGAAAGGTTCTAATACTTCCCTTCAGCCATTATCCCCTTTTTCATTTTCTGTGGGCTGTAATTCCAGGTCTGAAAAAAATATGATAAATTTAAAAAATGCTCATGATATCGCCCTTTTTTTTTTNCGCAGGTTTCTTAAAATTAACCTTACTTCCAACTAAAATTAACAGAGAACAAAAATATAGTAATGCACTGCCTCACTTTATACTTTGTACAGCTTGTAACTGTTTATATGAACACTGTGTAAAAATACAAATAAATGGTATTCCCCAAAAGTAGAAATTTGTGGGACATATACAGAGAAAATTACCAGTCTGAGGGAACAGAAGACCACAATATGAACCTAGTTCATCACAATAAACTTTTCCCCCCATCCAGAAGCTGAAAATGAAATGGGTAATAGATTCTATTGTAAGTCCTGAGGGCAGGTTTTTTTATGGGTATTGCATTGCCAAAGCCCCAAGTAGACTATTATGGTATTTGGGCTTCTCTATATATCCTTTTTTATTAGCAGATTATATTGTTATAAATCTAAGGAAGCATTGGACTACAGCAGTGATCCAAATATGTCTCAGCTGTTGCATCCTCCATCTGTGTTTTGACTTGAGAAGCCACTAGCACCTTCAAGTCATATTTGGTGTGTTTTATTAATATTTAATTTTGGTTTATATTCTGCTCAGCTGAACCAAGTGGCACAGCGTTGTCACCAGGGCAAAGTGTTTATATTTGGCAACTTGGCAAGCTCTGCAGTTTGCTGAAGTCCACGGTTGTATTACAGCTACAGTATTTATTAACCTCTTCGTTCAGTGAGGTAGAGGAAGCAAAACATCCATTGCGATTACCTGCAGTTACCTTTGTCTGAGGCTGACTTATTTTGATTGGCATTAAACAGCTAATTCAGTTAACCCATTAACAGTGGTTGCTCTCCAAAGCCTGTCTCACCCAGCTGGCTCCTATTTTTCTGTTTTTAAGAAGGAGGAACCAGAATATCTCCATTCCATCTCTCTTTCATCTTAGGATCTCCACTCACAGCACTCACCTCTTGGGCATTGGGTACCTGGTGGTGTTACAGGTCCTACAGAAGCTGTGGCTGCTTTTCTGCTCTCAGGTGTCTGCTGTGTCTCAGGATGTGTTTAAGGAGCCTGTGTAGTGTTGGCCCTTCAAGATGCAAGCTATTGTTTGTAATGAGTGGCTTAAATAATGAGTGACCACCTTACAAGTCACCATTCCTGCTAGAGTGTTGTATTAGGGTGTTATGGTGCAAATGATCATTCAGACTTACTAAACTCAGTGACACAAAAAGGTCACGCTACGGCTTTATATGTGTTGCAAACCACTGGATTTTCATCCGAGGCTTGCAAGACTCATGATTAACTTTAATCAGAACTGGATCAGGATAACAGGGAAATAATTCCACAGAAATAGAGCTACACTGAAAGAAAGTTATTCTATTTAATACAGGCCTTTCAGTTTAAACTTGACAATTAGTGCAGCCTAAGGTTGAATAATTGCCCTGTTAGGTGTCACACTGATGTTTATATGCCTTGATGTCAGAATATTTAAAAATAGGCTGCAGTTTAATGAAAAAAACTTTGGGTTGTCTGTTTTTTTCCCAGCCATCAAATTCTAACTTCCTATTATATTGCCACATGCCAAACCAGAAATAACCAGGCTTTTCCTTTCTTCTGTGTTGTCTTGAGCATAACTTACTGAACAAGTATTCTTTAAGCCTCTCCTAACATCTTCCATGTGACAGCAGCTGATACTGAGTAAACATACAGGCTCTTAATTCTTTAAAATCTGGGCTACAAGTAATCTAATTGTGATTTTGGGAAGGGGAATGCAGTTGCTATATGCTGTTGTGATGCATAAGCGGTGTCCAGCTAGCAGAAGGACTTTAAATAACGCACAAAGTATTGGCATCATGTGAGGAACCAGGTTTCACACGTGCCAGATCTCTGCTCCCTGCAGCGAGCGTCTGCAGTCACTGAAATGCTTCCAACTGTCTGGGTCACTTAAGATGCTGACATTTCTCTAACATTTACTTCAGGGCAGTGTTTAGATGTTATCTGTGTTTCCCTCACAAAGGACCAGCAGGGTTTGGAAGATTTTATATTTAAAACAGAAATCAATGAGAACAACTATTTTTATAATGTGTTTGCCTTACTTTACAAAGTGTCGTATTTGCTGAAACTGACAAACTTTATCTTTGCGTTCATCTTTCTCGTGCTAATTGTATTACTCCAGGTAAATGGTACTTGATGTAGTTTTGGATTCAAACACCCATTGAAGTCAGTGGAAGTCTTAACTAACAAAATGGATCTGCATCCAAGTCTCCAAGAATAAAAGAGAGGCAAAAAGAAGAAGAGAGAAATAGTGGTAATGGTCTGTAGATGATTTTTTTTATGTCAGTAAGTAAGAAACTTGCAATACCTACTTATTCCAAGCAGAAGGGAGCACAAAGGGTAGGAAAAGAGGTGTTACTTGATGCCACAGCTGAAGCTTTGCAGTGATTGGGAACAATGGTCCTGTTGCCCCTGGGTAGCAGCTCTTGAGAAATGAGGATGATGATGCACTCCATTGAACTTGATACCAAGCCACTGTCATCCTTATGCTCCTTGATTTATTTTCCTCCAGATTCTGTATTAATTGTCCAAAAGTATTTTTCATCTGAACACATGATTTCACATGTTATTTTTGGTTGTGTTTATTTTACCTGGCAGACTTCTTTGCTGTGGTATTGGTGTCTATACTTCTATTTTGCATTTATTTGTCTTTTTGTTACTTAACACAGTAACTAACTGTTGCAGTTAGTAGTTCTTAGCAATAATTTTGATAACTCTGAAGCAGTGCTGTTACTCCTAATGGAAACTATAATTTTATTTGGGTCTTTTGTCAATATAAGTGCAAAGAAATCATGCTGATAATCTTGTAATAACATTTTGTAGATTGCATATTGATTAAAAAAAATAAAGTTGTATTTCAAACTAGCAGTTTCTTGTCCCCTCACCAGAAATTTATCAAGCTAGTTTTGAATTTACTTTAATTAACTGGCTGATCTTGATTATCAGGTATTGCAGCTCATTAGAAAGAACAGTTCTAGTCTGTGAGTGGGAAATATATCACTCAGATAAAGCTGGTTGCAGAAAGCTCAGTGATGCACTATATTACATTTATCATAGAATGATTTGGGGTGGAAGGGACCTTGAAGATTATCCACTTCCAATCCCCCTACTATGCATAGGAACAATTTTCCCTAGACCAGATTGTGCAAAGTCCCAGCCAACCACGAACGCTTCCAGCGGTGAGGCATCCACAGCTTCTCTGGGCAACCTGTGCCAGGGCCTCACCAACCTCACAGTAAAGAATTTCTTCCTAACATCTAATCCAAACCTGCCCTCTTTCAATTTAAAACCATTCTTCCTTGTCCTATCACTAATTTCTCTTGTAACAGCTTTTTGTAGCCCCCTTTAGGTACTGGAAGGTGCTGTAAGGCCTCCCTGGAACCTTTCTCTTCTCCAGGCTGAACAGCCCCAAGTCTCTCAGTCTGTCTTCACAGGAGAGGTGCTCCAGCCCTCTGAGCATCTCCGTGGCTACACTCCGAACTCGCTTCAGCAGGTCCATCTTGTATTGGGGGCTCCAGAGCTGGATGCAGCACTCTGGGGGATTCTCACAATGATTTATGGCAGACCCTTTTCTGCCTTATTTCATAGCAGTACTAACCCAAAGAATGCCGTGGTTTTTCCTGCTGAATGCTCCCTCTGGTCTCTCTGGGATATTTGAATATAATGTAGCGACAACTGTTTAAGACTTTCACAGATTTCAAAGCCTGTTCTGTTACCAGGGAAACAGTGAGACCTCTGTGGGGAAATATGGGAATGAGGCAAGAGGTTTATGAGGCAGAATTCAAAGAATGGGCTTAAAGAATAAAATAACTGTGCCACTTGTCCTATGCTGCAGTGTCTGTGGCAAAGCAATCAGCTATTCTGGGAAACACTGGGAAATAGAGGTAACATCCATTTTCACTTCAGTGGTGTGCTATCCTTCAGTGAGCACCTGCAAATGAAAAGCAGGTATCTAGCAAAAGTATAGTTCCCTTACAGAGCTTAAACATTGTGCAGTGTTTAAAAGTATCAGTGAACAACATGAAAAAATGAGATGGCAAATGTTAGAATGTAAGTAAAAACATGAAAACATTTATTTTGCGACAGCTTCCTAGTATTTGCAATGCCTTGTATGTGCTATTTTATAGCACTGTTCTTTCCTTAGCAAAAACAACCCATAATTTTTTACAATAACAAGCATAACATGTTGTAAGAGGTGCTCATGCTCCCTGCTGAAGCCTTACTAATAAAAATAAAAGCATTGGCTCAAAATTCTCCTTTGCCATCCCAAATCTCGGTGTGAGTAGGTATTTCTAGTTGTGGGTGGGTACAATTTAGTATTGCTTTGCATTGTGATGGCCTTTTTGGTTTAATTAACTTTCACTTCCATTCCCAGCAATAAATAAGGGAGAAAACAAGGGGAGAAATAAGGGCAATAAATAAGGGGAAAATGTCAGAAGTAGGGATGTGCTGGGAGAAATGCGTGAGGAGTGACCAGCAGTGGGGGTAAGAGAGAGGAAGCAGGGAGTGAGCCGGCAGCTGGCAGGAGAGGGCAGCGAGCAGAGCGTGTTGGCACGGCGTTGTCTCTAAGGAGAACTGATGCCTCTCCAAGTCACGTTGAAAAGTTTACCGAGGAGCGGGACTGAAACAGAAAAGTGCGGGGGAACCCATGCAGAGAAGCGCCTTCACGGGAAGGTATTGAGAACAAAGTTGGGAATAGCTGCGGGTGGCTGGGTGGGGAAAGGAAGGGAATGATCTCCCGGGGTGCGGAGGAGGAGCTGAAGCAGCTGGAAAAGGAGCAGGGGGAGCATGGGCAGAGCCACTGCAGCCACAGCAGGTGTTTGTGAGACTGACGGGGGGAACAGGGAAGGTTCCCCAGCCGAGCAGGGCAGTGCCAGGCCGGGCAGGGGCCCTACATCCTGCTGTACATACCGTACGTCCTGCCATTGTGCACCAAGCAGAACTGGCTGGGTCTGGAGCATCCCCATTTCATATCTGCACCGCTCGCGGCAATGGTGACCTGTGCTCAGGACAATCTTGCTCATGCCATGGAAACGACAAGATCAATGCTGTAAGGAATGCAATGAAAATATCAAACAAAACCCAGAAGTGAAACAGAGAGGATTTAAAGCAGTAATTTAGGCATTAGCCTGCTGATATCCAGAGGTTAAGCTACCACTGTAACCTTCTTGGACTGCCATCTAGGAAGGGACCATCATCTGTCATCTGGAGCAGATGTTATTGCCTAAATGTAAGTAATGACACCGGGATTTAGATGAGTCTTCATCCAAAGTGGAGGGAGCCAACCACTGCCTGAACAGAAAAGGGAAAAGGCTGTTTTAGCCCTCTCCATGTAAATCCATTACTGAATATCTTTGATGCTAATTATGTGATTATAATTCAAAATGAGAGTGCAGAAAATCTGCTCAGGGTAGGTCTACCCAAAAGTGGAGATGGGAGTAAAAACGAAAAGAAAACAAACAAAGAGAAAAGGTCTGTACAGTTGTGTATTAGGACAACAGGATCCCTTCCTTGTTTTCTCAGAAAAGGAAGCTCAGGAATATGACCTTTAGCAGATACTGGGGTCCTCATATAAATGCTTTCCACAGCCAATATGGCAATGAAGGTTACTCTCCATATATCTGAGTTATTCTTTAGCAGAGTTAAATTGGTATTAATGAGGCAGTAAGAAGGACAGCCTGACTGCTTAGCTGTGCTTCAGCCTGTCTCTCAAAGTCACTTGCTGGGTGATTTTAGTGGTTGCTTGGCGCTGCAAATTCCATTGCTGGTGCAAAGGCCTGATGCAGTCACTCAGCTTTATTCCTCTTAAAATTACCAGATGCAAAGTTAGGCAGAGCAAACTGGCCTTGACCAAAACATGCTGCTCTGCTCTTACTTAACTTCACACTAAAACTGCTGGACTTCTGCAATCATCTGCTCAACAGTGAACTTCCAGCAGCTAATTCAAATAAAGAGAAATTATGTTTCTGGCATTTATTCTCCCACTGCACCCTGCCTCTGTGTGGTTCTGCACGCCCAGAAGCTAATTCCTCCCCACTGGAGCCAGGAGCAGATGAGTGGCAATTACAGACAGGTGACGAAGGGGTGAGATTTCACCCACCGATGAAGAAGGGTAAAACCAAGTGGCAGGGAAAGGACTTAAAGAACCATGAAGGCAAAGACAATGGACAAAAGAGGGAGGAGCTGGACTGTGGCTGTTCTTAGGACACAGGTCAGGAGGTTGGGGTCTCTCTGGGAAAAAGGGTGGTATAAACACCTGTACATCATCCCCTAGGAAAGAAGGCAGACAGAAAAGGAGGTGAGGGAACGGGCTGAGCACCGAGCCTGATGCAGCAGGAGTGTGATAGAAAGGCACAAGAAAAAGCACAGTGAAATGGCCCCTCCCCAGCCCAGGTGGCTGCTCTTTCTCTTTGAGGCTTTGTGTCCACATAAGGCATTTGTATCAGTGTCAGTATTTAGAAGAGGCAAGGCTTATTTCGTCCTTAATTAGGCTTACTGATACTACCCAAGTCTTTGGGCTTATTGAGGAGCTGAGATATACAGTACTATTCAGTATATTCAATCCATCAGACTGCCATTTTTATATAGCAGTTTGTACAGGTCAGAGCCCTTCATAAACCACCCAATGTCCTGAAAATTTGTCATTAAATTGAATTAAGGGGGAGCTCTTTCTATAGGTCTGATAAAGTGGCTTAAATCAGGTAAAAAAAAAAGAGGCTCTTGAAGAAACAGGAGTCACACATGATAAATGAAAAAGGAACAAATCACAGGTCCCAGTATTATCTGTCTCAGAACTCCGAGGGAAATGATGGAGCTTGTAACAAAATCGCGCTGTTAATAAAATTGATTATGAGACTGGAGTGCCATATATCTATGAGTCAACAGCTGAAAACAAAGGGAACACATTAGAGGATATCTTTAAAATGAAATTACACCTCTGCTCATGTCAAGTTATCTCCATGAGGACCGCCTGGATTCTGCAACCAGTTCCTCCCAAGAATGATTGCTTTTACTTGGAAAGAAAAGGCAAGATGGTGTTTGTATAATATGCCTTGAGAAAAAATTTTGCAGCTCTGCAGTTGTGTTCCTCTCCAGCAGCAATGCTGGATTTAAACAGGAGAGGGCATTCATGACCAAGCATCTGAGTGTGCTGAGGGTTCCTGTTTCTTAGAGGGCAGACATTTGAAACCGGTAATTTTTTTTTTTTTAATGATTAATAAAGGCTTATCGTCCAAAAATAAATCTTCTCTAGACATCATGTACCAAAAGGAGTATAAATAATTACAAATTGAAACCTGTCTCGTAAATGAATGTTTGAGGTGCCCTTAAGCAGCACTATCCCAAATGCAGACAAAACCCCTGAAAAATCAGGAGGGTTTGAACAGCATGCTAATCTTTTCCATAGCCTCTTCTCTAAAACTCTTGTGAGCTCTTAAAGAGACTACAATGGGGAGAGCTGGACTGGAAGCTGAACCAAGACAGATGAAACCTTGATGCTGTTCCTGGCTGCCATTTATGAGCTTGGGCAAGATATTTGGTGGGTCTGTGCCTCACTTTCTTCTCTTAAAAGTGGGATTAAATGTTAAAAACTTCCATAAACATGAAAATGACAGCAGTGTTGTACTTTATACTGCAGGACACGGATAGTAGGTTAAGCTCACCATATCAAAGCTAGCCACTCAGTATGAGTAATGCTAGTCACAGATATTTTTATATTTTTCCCCTTGTTCAGTAATGACTGAAATTTTTTCTGTGTGTACCAGGCCTTCTCATGCTGTTCAGCTGAGAGTGCTTGGATGAAAAGACACCTAAGAATTCATAAAAGAAATTCTATAAGGTGTGTTGCTAGGCCACAGATGAAAATAGAAGTGTCTTGGTTAGTAGGAAGTGCCCTCTGCAACCTCCCCATGCAGCTTGGAAAGTCGTATTCCCATTCCCATTTCTACGTTATCCCCAGTGATATCTCAGTACTGTAAGTAGGTTTATCTGCTGTCCCAGCATGAAGGGAGCTGACATGACCTGGTGACCGGCCCTTTGTCACTCACAATACAGAGGGTATAATTTAGAACAGACTGGGGATGCCCACAGTGCCTTGTGGGAATGCAAATACAGAGACATGCTGACCACCTCAAGCGCAGGTAAGGATAATTTGCTTTGGTCTGCAAATTTTCCTGTGGACATAGGCAAAGTCATTGGACCACTATCTGAGACAGCTGAGCAGTCCTTTGGTATCAAGCTCCCCAGCTCTCCTTCTTTTTGAAGCTAGGCGTACAAACTGTTCTGATTCTAAGGCACTTTGTAACCCCCAGATAAACAGAGGGAGGCAGAAAGCAGGGAGCTCATTTACGAATCTTCTTTTTGCCCTTGCACCTTTCCAAAAGCCCAGTACAGTGTGCTGGCAGGGCGATGGCTCCGTGTCAGGTCTGGCTGCCTGATGGGGAAGTGGCAGCCAGCTGCAGGATCCCCATCTGCGACCTTCAGGGCTCGGCGAGATCCTCAAGGCTGCGGCTCCTTCCTGCTATCTCTGCTAACACGACAGGAAAAAAGCAGTCAGGAGAAGAATAAGGACACTTTTGGTATGCACTAGCCCAGGCAGTTTCAAATGAGCACTATGCTTTAATAAAAAAATACGGTTTATTATTTAAATTATTCTGTAAGCAAAGCAACATGGCCTTTCCTCACAATGATGGAGGGCATACAGAACAGCTGAATATGCAACTGCTGTTTAATTCAAGACTTAAGCAGTGTCATTAAACATATTTTCTTGCAGAGAAAAATTACTTCAGTAGCAAATTGCATTTGTCTCACTTGTGAAAACACAGCTTATTAAGGATGTTGCTTCTTCTATTTTGTAGGTGCTAGTCTGGCTATTTAACTAAGGGTCTGACAGTATTTTCATTAAAATATTTTCATTTTTTAGGATGTGTAAGCCCTAAAAATTAAAGCTTAATGGGTGAGTCTCCTTTTCACAAGCCAAACAGCACTGTAATGAAATTGCTACCTAAAAAATGAAAAACAACGGAAAAAGAAAGGAAAAAGAGATTGTTTCTAGGTTCTCACTACCCTCAGGGCAACACCGACCGAAGGTGCATAAAGACCTAAGTATACATTCTCCTACACGTATGAGATTAATGAACATTTTTCCAGATTAGTAACTGCTAAATTAGTAGATCTCTGCATTAACATATGAACAGATTGCTGCAAATGTAAGCAATAATTGAGTAGTTGTACCAGATTGCTGCTGCTTAACTGCAACACTTAGCTTCAGCTATCCCCGTTTAGGAGGTAATCACGACTTCAGGGTTTATTAGAGCAAAAATGATACGCTTTTGTAGCCAGCTTTCCTAGGTCCGTTCCCACACCACGGGAACCGCTGTGGCTCTCCAGATAAATCCTGTGCTCACTAGGCGATGCTTCAGGCTGGAGCTTGGAGCCGCCGGACAGCGGCGGGTCACTCCGAGTGCCAGGCTCTGCCTTTAGCAACACGTGCCCAGAGCCGGCGGGGTTCGGGGCGTGTGCGGGGCC
>WBMY01016845.1:298750-421222 GCA_013397315.1 Donacobius atricapilla
AGGGGACAGGGATGAGGATGTGGAAGTCGCCTCCCGTTCTGGCCAGGAGCCTCCTGGCCCGTTCTCTGACACGGGAAGCCCAAGGACGACATCGGACATCGAACGCCTTTTATTTATTTATTTATGTATTTATATTTTTCTGTTGAGGATGCCCGTTTGTGGGCAGAAGTGCTGTGGCAGGGACTGGCGTCGCTGGGTAGCTGCAGGGTGCGGGACGCCGAGGCGGCTCGGCAGGGCCCGCGGGGAGGCGGCGGCCCTTAGGGCACGGCGGGTTTGTCTGCGGCCGCCTCTCCCTTCCCGGCGCTCCCTCCAAGGACGGGAATCCCGGGGGAGCCTTGGAGGTTTTTCTGGAATGGGATGTGCATAAGGCCTCAACTGCCACCCCACTGCACACAAATAAAGCCTGAGTTTGACAGTTCCTGCTATGGATGGCCTGGTTCTGGCGAAGGAGTGCCTGTGTGTAAAGGGATTAAGCTGGAGTACAATAATGTCTGTGCTGTAACCATTTTTCTCTAATTTGCAAGCATGTGGTGTTTGAATTTTACAGTTGCTGTGTGCAGTTTTTATGTAGCACAATAAATATTTGTACTCACTGTAGCTTGGCAATCCTGGGGAGAGAAATAGGCCCACTGAAAGATTTACATTCTGATTCTCTTCTGGGTTAGCAGTGCATTTGACATATGGGCTGATCAGCAGCTTTTAGCATAGTGGTACAAGAGGAATTTTTTTTTTTTCCTTCTTATCTTCCTAGTGTCCTGAAAAAAAATGCTGGGGGAATCTTTGGAGGTTGATATCCCCAGATAAGAAATTACACATAAGTTTGGTTGTTTTAAAGTAGTTGTGTTCGTTGCTTTTTCCAGAAAGTGTATCATGTTACTTCTTAATATCTTCTTTTCTTTGAAAAGAAATTGTTTATGTTCTGCACTTTAGAACAACTTTGGAGCAGTAAAACATTAATTTGATGTTTAAAAACATTAATCCAGAATCTTGTAAGGTTTCCTGAAATATCTCAACTTGATTTTGTTCCTTGTGTAGGCTATTCTGGTGGTAATGATAATGGAGATTATTGGCTTTAAATTGCAAAAAGCTCATTATCTTACATTTGCGTTGGAGCGTAGGAATCCTGAAGGTCATGTGTGTCTGCTGTCCGGGTCTGGCTGGAGGATTAGGATTTAATCACTGACATGGGCAGAAGAAGGAATAAAATTTTGTGTTGCAGTCCTATTGTAATGTAAGATGAATGATCTGTACTGATAAAATTAGTGTTCAAATTTCCACCGCTAGGTTACTATACAGCATCAGACTGTTTCCACAAAGGAAATACATAAATAAATAAATCTCTATTATTTTTTTGTGGGTTCCTTACATTCTGCTTCTGATGGAACTGGCACAGTTCATTTTTAATAGCTTGTATTATTGGTTGGCCCTTAGATTAGGAATAATGCTTCTGGTATGATACAATGGGGTTAGACAAGCTTGTTTGAAAATACAGCATGGCAATGGTTTTTGAATGTTTCTAGGATTTTCTTACCTATTTACCAAATTATTGGTAGCCTAAGCAATGATCTGAGGCTCAAATCCAGTACTTTTGTAGGGATGTTAGATTTAAAAGAATGAGTGGACTTGCAGACCTTTGCATTTGACATACAGTTTATTAAACTGATCTATTCATGTTTTTCAGTTTGTAACAGCAGTTTATGAAGTGAGATTAGACTTTGTGCTATCTTTTCAAATGACTTAATGCTCATCTTAACTTGAAAATGTTAATTATTTTTTTCTAATGTAGCCAGAACTTTACAAGTCCATCATCGAAGATGTGATCGAAGGTGTGCGGGAACTCTTTGCAGAGGAGGGTGTAGAGGAGCAGGTTCTGAAAGACTTGAAGCAGGTTTGTTGGGTTCTCTTGCATTAATAGCACTTGTATTTGTCTTTTTCTTTTGAGATGATGGAGCTGTCCACTTCTTTGCCCTCCAAAAGATGCAAACTTTTGCCCAAGCTTAGAGTTAAAAGTATCCTGGGAGTGATGTGGGGGCTGCTGGGAGTTGAAATTGGCTAGTTATTGCTACCCTGTTTGTTGGATAGAATCAGTCAATTTACTCTTGGAAAAGCTGGGAATACCTGATTATCTTTCTTGATGCAGTTTGTTTTTAAAGCTGATATTTGTTGACCTTAATAATAATCTTCCCCGCAGCTTTGGGAAACGAAAGTGACACAGTCTAAGGCAACAGAAGGCTTCTTCAGACACAGGCATTGTTCTCCACGGTTCAGTCTGCAGCTGCCACACAGTTCTCACAGCATTTTGCAGACTTCAGCAGGTCAGATGTTGTTGGACACAATGCATGCAATTTAAGAATATCTCAGTGATCTGGGGATGTTTTTGGAAGACTTGCAATAATTTTGGTTTGTGTATATATCTTACGTATATATCTAGCTTGTTCTGGAACAGTAATTATTTGAAAGCAGAATTTGACCAGTAAATGATGAATTAAACTTTAATAAATGAATAGACTTCTGTTTACATGCTCTTGATCAGCTGCTCATTTCCAGTAGCAAAACATGCAGAGAGTTTTAGTCTTCTTGTCTGCAGTCCAATAGTGTAGGCCTTCAGTTGCAAATTTACCTGCAGGGTTAAGCTCCTGCTTCCCCTTTTGATGTGTGTCCTGATGTCTGCAGAGGTTTTATGGCTCATTTGTGCCGGGCAGTTCTGCTGTCAGGTTGGGGTTTAATCTGGTTCTCAATTTGTTAAAATGTAATCCCTAGCTCAAACAGAAGAGAGGAAGCTTTTTAGTTTTTCTTTCAGTTAGTTTTTCTAAAAGCAGCGTTCCTGTTGCAGAGGAGTACTTGACTTTCACACAGTCTCTGACATCAGGACCTATTCTTCTCAATAAAGTCCAGCTGACCACTGTGGTATTGTTGTGGTAGAGTGTAGTACTCAGCTGAGGCTTATCCCAAAGTGAGAGGCTGTTAGGACCTTTGCCCATGAAGGACAAACCCCATATGAGATGATTTAATGAAAATCTGTGTTACAGTGAATTCCAGGTTTGGGCAGGCATTCTTGATGTGTGGGGTTCTTTTTTTTTTTTTTTTTTTTTCCTTCTTCTTTCTTTTCTTCTTTTTTTGTGTTTGTTTGGGTTTTTTTACAGTTACCCTAGTTGAATGAACTGTTGTCAGAGGCAAGTGTTTTGTTGGTTCCATGTGACTGAAGGGAATATACTTTTGTGTTTGCAACCTATTGGCAGTTTTATATTTAATGAGCATTAAATATAATGCTCTTATATTCTTCTGTTAAAAGAAGAATATAACCTTCCTACTGTTAAACTTTTAAAGGGCAATACTAAGGCCAAGCAGTCTGAGTAAATCTATTTATTTGTTTCTAAAATGGGGATTTGAATTGTCCCGTGGCTAGAGATTTTCAAAGTAGTTAGGGCTACCTAAACTGCTTGCTTCTAAAAGCCTGGGAAAGTTTTCCCTTTGCCCTTTTTTCTCCCATGGAAGTCAGTATTGGGTGCTTTTGAAAATCTTACCCTACTGTTCCTACTTTTAGCATCACTGGATTTGCTCTGCTGTGAAAAAAAACTTGTATGTTTTCCTTAAGTTGACAAGGCAATACTTGTGCTCACTAATGAGGATGAACTGAAGTTAGATTGCTTTAGTTTCACCCATGTTTGCTGTAAATTATTGAAAGATAACTGTATCCAGGAAATTAATGTGTTGTGTTTTTTTTATGTAGCTTCTTTTGTCATCCAAGCTGGCAGAGGCTTTCAGCATCTCACAGCAGCAAAGCTGGTATGTAGCTGTAGTGATGTTTTACTTCAATTTTGATTATGTTGGACTCCTACATTTTCAAAATTGTTTGCCAGTGATTAATAGGCTTCAGGAGGGAGAGTTGTAACACTGCTGCCTCTGTTGGAGCAGTGAAAAAGGATGGGATGTAGCAGCTGCTTGTGCAAGAAGTGAAGCCAGAAGTGTTGGAAAGACACAGCTGCATGTATTTAGCCCATAGGATGAAAGTGTAGTGGAAATTCACTGCTACATATCCTTAAAAAAAAATTTACTGGCTGTTAAAATAATGCATGGCTGGGAAATACTACCAGCCATGTGAAGCTGGGAGCAGCATTATCTGTGTGAGGTGTAGAAATCATCCAGAAGGAAAATGAGTGTTTTTATAGTTGACAAGTTTGGAACTCTGGGCATAGCAAAATTTCTTTGGAGAGCAGTCACTAATTGCCAGAGCTTGATGAACTTACCAAGTGCCTCATGAGCCTCAAGCTAAGTAGCTTGTCAAGTTGAAATATAATATTGGGAAGATGTTTGTGCAATATGTGAGTTTCCTGATTTAAAAGCTGGATTTCCTCAGAGGAGCTAGATTAAAAGAGAGCTGTATATCCAACTCTGCTCCCTGTGAGGAAAAGAGAATATGAAGTGACTTCATAGGCCTCGGCAAGAAACCTGTGCCGGGTGCAGTAATGCATAACCTTAGGTAAAAGTGACTGAGTAGCAAAATGCCTTTCTGGATGGTGGGCACTGAGGGGATATGGAAAATGTTACCTTAACAAAAAGGGAGTGTCATAGCTGGAAAGCAGGAAACACTTGGGGCGAGCCATTACTCTGTCCGTGCAGAATACTCTTCATCTGTCTACTTCTCAAAAGCATGATGCAGCTTTCCAGTGAAGATGACCACAGAGAGGCCCTCGCTTGTGTTTCCCAAGGGTGTTCCAGGTGTGGCACTCAGTGCCCTTTCCTGCCTAAACCCAGCTCTTGTGTTGCAGGGGCCCCCACGAGTGGATGTGACTCTTGCTCTCCCTTCCTGTGTTGCTTATCCCTTACAGATGCCAGGTGGAGTGATGCTGCAGCCAGCACCAGTAAGGGGTAAGGAGGAGATGTCAAAGCTTGCAGTGCCCCGGGGGTGTTGAAAGACAGTTCCAGGGACAGTAGATGAAACAGTGAAGGTAAAGTGAGTAGAGCCAGTTACCCTCCTCTTTGTACCTTGTGTTTGTAGCGGCTGTGTGGGGGAAGTAACTGCATTGATTAGTTGCTATGTCAGTTTTACAACTTTTAACAAGTGTTTACCTGTGTCTGGGCTAACAAAAGAATCTCCTCCTTGTCTCTCTGGGACAATCTTCTATGTTTTCAAAAGGCTAAAGGCACTGTGGTGCTTCAGAGACAAATTGATTTCTTATTCAAATAAAATCCAACTATCCATTAACTTTTTTGACCCCATTCTTTTGGTGATAAAACTGCTAGTACTGCTTGGACAAAAACTGCTTGTACTGCTTAGCTGTGATCAGTGGAAGGCTTAGTTCAGTCATTGACTCTTCCCTCAAACGGCTGTTCTTTGATGAAAACTGATGTCTCTAGGTATCTGTTTTAGGTATAATTCCTTATGTCAGGAGACCTATAGACTGGTACCAGTGACTCTGCCTGTGTGAGCATGTGTGTGGGGAGAAGAAAAATCAAATGAAATTTGGAACTTGGCTCTAGCATCTCAATTCTAACACTGATAATAATAACAACTTTAAGCATTCAGTATTTGGAGTGGTTTTCTTAAGAGATTATATGTAAAGTAGTAGTTGTTTGGTTTTTTTAAAATTAAAATAGGCAGGGTTTTTTTGAGAGAATACCTAAAGGCCCTTAAAGGAATGAACTCTCCCTGTACCTATGGACCAGTTTACTGTTTCTTCTTGTATTCCTTAGTTTCTGAAATGACGTGGGAAAATTTGAAACATAGGTTTTATTTATTTATTTAAAATCTAGTATGTAGTTACATTATTGAACTTACTGTCACAGGGTACTATGTAGGGAAAACCCAAAAAGAGGTATTAAACATGATATATTGGATGGAAGCCATGATTCAGAAAGCTTCTGATTTTCAAGGGCTGGAATTGTGCTTGAGGAAAGTTTTCTTTGCAAATGTTGTTTTTCTCATAGTTTGCCCAAGTGTTTGCTCTGGTTTTTAGTGGTGACAGGTCAGTGGCCTGGATGATCCTGTAGTTTCACCTGCTTAAGCAGTTTTTAACTCTTCTCTCTGCAGGACAATTTTACAAGGTGAATGTGCCTGTTGTGGTCACACAGGCCTCAGGAGATGGAAGCGTTCTGCATTACCCTGTGCAGCAGATGTTGCATCCCCTTGGGCAAGCCTCAGTTCTGCAGGCCAGCCTTGACAGTGTTGCACAGGTGAATGCATCTGCTGCCCATGCAGCTGGTGAAACACTGCAGCCCCAGGAGACTGCTGTGCAACAGGCTGTGCTGTTTAAACCAAGCCATGGGGAAAAACAACACCTGAAGAACTCTGCTACCTTGGTCCAGAAGCCTTCTGTGGGTCTGCAGGAATTTGAAACTAATGCAGCACTGAATCAGTGCAGTGAATCCACAGAAAAATTCCAGCATGACAACCTTCACACAGCTGTGTTTACTCCAGAATGCTCTGAAGGACTTTTTATTGATGAATCCTTGGCAAGCAGCTCAAGCAGTGTCTTGCTGGATGTGGAGGGGCAGCTGGACATGGAGCATCCGGAGCTGCTGCAGCAGCAGGTTTCTGATGATATCATTGACCTGATTATTGCAGGGGAAAATTTGGATGAAAATGCATTTCTAAAGGATCAGGGCAGCATTGCTTCCTCTGACAAGGTAAGGCCTTTTGTTTCCCAGCAAATGAAAATACATCTGTTAGAGATGGTTCTTTGAACACATTTTTAAGCACCTCTAAATGAGAAGAACAAAAGTGATTTTATCGTTTATTCTTAAGCTTGTTTAGAATAGCAATAGCTGACTGCTTGTATTTACATTAAGAATTTGTCAAAACTACTGCTAAAATAGTATGATGAGAATATCAATTTAAAAATACTGAAAAATGTAATGGATAGATAGAATGTATTAGACTTATTGATTACTTTTGAGAATCATAGGGGTTTTTTGTGACTAAGTAGACATGAAAGGCTCCTTGAGAACTTCCATATCATTCTGACTCTAATCCGCAAATGGGTATGGGTCAGTTGTGGGCAAAGTGCTTTTGCAAGATTGGCTGGGATTGATTTTAAGTTGTAATGTGTGAAGAGCACTAAAGTTGTATTAAAAACGCATTCAGGATGAAAAGTCAAATTTGATAAGTGAAAATCTTCTTGAAGAAAATGTATTTCCTTGGGGAAAAAGTCCTGGACAAACGTAGAACCCAGCTGGAGCTGCGTGGGAAACTTGAATGATTTTAATTAACAAGCTGCTTTCCTGACCTCATCTAATTTTAGTTCCAGAAATTATTTGCAGATGTTTGAAGTTCAGGCTGGCTTGCTGACTTTGAGTTGTAGTGCTCTTGTGTGATTGAGGCAAATTTATTAAAAGCAAATTTAATGACAGTAATGCCAAATGCCTGTAAATAGAAAGCATGTTATGTTGCTCATCTGAACTCTGATGGCAGCATGATGAAGACTGTCTGTAGTGAGAATGGGAGGTCAAAACAAAGTGTAACTTTCTTGAACTAGAAAGTGTTAGTGGATGGGAATTAAGTGCTACAATAAAGATTTAATGAGAAACTGAAGATGGCTGAAACCTTAAAGCCCTTTTACACTCCAGTGAATGCTCTGTTTAGGAATTGTAGCACTTTTATGAACAGTAACTTGAAGTACTGAAATATTTACTGTCTCTCCCAGCTTTTTATATCTTATTTAAACAAAGCATTTTGAATGAGTTGAGGGAGAGGGATCAGTTCATCTTGACTGTTATTTCAAAAATGAAAAATGTTATTTTTGGGGGTGGAGAAGTAGCTTCCTTTTTTGATTTTGTGGAAGATTTTCTTTAGAATAGAAATTCTAAGTGTCCACTGGATAGCCTTTGTTTTAGTGTTGTTTTTAGTACAAGGATGTTCAGAGAAAATGGTAAGAAAATTTTTCTGTATTACTTGAGGAATATTTGACCTAGGTTCCATTTAAGTTAGATGCAACACAATTTTTGCAAATGTACTCAGGTTTACGAGCAGTAGGACCTGAAACTCTCATCTGAATGCCCCAGGCTTGTTGATTTATTAAACAAAAATCTCAGGCTTTGTGCTGAACATGGCTTCCATTGTGGTGTTGATTCACAAGCTGTCCCTGGTCTCTTTCATTCCTGTCCCACGGAACCCGCGGAGCAGACGGAATCTGATTTACCACTGGAGGAGGATCTCTGCAGTAACGTTGAAGGCATAAGTCAGCTCGATGGCACTGGGGATGTTTCTTCCAAGGAACAAGTACCACATACAAAAGATAAAGAAGAGAATGAATTAATTGGCTTTATTGATTCAGAGGATCTAAGAGTTCTGGATGATGAGGAAGACTATGATGAAGAATGTGACAGTTCTTCAAACATGGAGTCCAGCTGCAGTGATGGGGACAATGAAGACCTCCAGATAGATATAGTTGAGGAGGTAATTTACATTTAAGCCTTTAGAAGCACATAACAATATCAGATCTCTCCTGATTGTTGAATTGTTGGACCTAGAACAGTTCCTGGTTAGTTCAATATGCAGGGCGTGCACGGTGAAGTTACAAAACTGTGGAGATAGGAGGTACTGCAGAGAAATTACTCGAAAACTCATCGTGAGTGGTGTGGACAAATGAAAGAACTGTTGGAAAGTAATTTGTTTATTAGATGAATTAAAATACTTAGCTATCAGAATTAAAGTTTTATTGTGAAACACTGGCTTCAGTGGAATGCAGTTTGGCTTTTTACTTAAGTAAGATATTATTTAAAGAATTAGATTTAAATAAGATTTATTTTAATAAAGTCAAGATACAAATCTAGGTTTCCTTTCCTTCTGAAGTACCACAGGGGATTAGACAGAGGACAGTGTGATACAAGAACACTGTTCTCTGTTTAATGCCCTGTGTTTCCTAGGTTTTCCTTTTTCTTAAAGATACGCAATTTTGGACTTCACATAAATACAACTTGATCAGTATTTCAGTTACTGGGATCTGCTTTTTCAGTTAGCAGTTCTTCTTCTTTGACCTGTATTTTTGTTTAGGTTGTTTTGGGTTTTGAGAATGCAAACTTGTAAAAGGTACTTATAAATGAGGTTGGTGCAACGTGGTCTTCACAGCCTCTGGGTCTTGATTTTTGCAACGGTAACTTTATTGTTCTGGATATGTTGAATTCCGAGAGTATTCAGTGCTATTCTGAATGAGTGGATGAAACAGAATTTTCATCTCTAGGACCCCTTAAACTCTGGTGATGATGTCAGTGAACAGGACATTGCAGACTTGTTTGACACCGACAATGTGATAGTTTGTCAGTATGAAAAGGTACAGTAATACACTTTTATCTTTGTTCTTTAATCATCCTAAAAAATATCTTCAGCAAATCCATGTCTGCTCTCCTGTCAGTCCCTTTTGAAGAAACACTAATGCTGTAATGGAGTGTTTAAATGATGTGTTTAGCTGACAATAGTCTGAAGACTTTCCTGCTGTTTTCTGAAAAGAGGAAAATCATAATGGCCTATTAAAGGAAATGGGAACAACAAGTCTGATGAAATTATGATTTGTAAAGGTGCAAAAGCTTGTTTATTTCCTTAACTTTTAAGTAAGATCAACATCTCTGTGGATGTATGTAGGCATATTCAGCTGTGAATTAAGGTTTTTAAAATGGATAACACGAAGAGAGATGTATTACTCTTTTACTTTTTTTTTTATTTGTCTTTCTAGTGCTTACTGAAAGATTTTCCTACCAGAATTTTGTTGTGTTTGAAAAAAAAAAGTAGTTGTTAAGTGCCTTTTTGTCCTCGTTCATTTTAATGTTTAAAATTCAACCTTATTTTGAACCCCTGAAGATCAAATAAAGTCCTTTTAGCTACTGTATGATTTTGGATGCTTACATGTCAGTAACTGAAATGATAAAAAAGTGCATATTTTAAAGTAAATATTCAAAAATGTGGCTGTAGTTTAAGAGTGTGCCTTGACTTTTTAAATATTCTTTTGAAAGTGACTAGTGATAACTTTTTGTGTGTCTAACTAGGCCTTAGTTGTTGCCTGTGGTTTAGGAAACAGGTTCTAAGAAAATTGTCTTTATGAAACTGTGACAGATTGACTGTTCCTGAGACCAGTTATTTTGGAAAGTTTTAGGGATATGTCTAGAAAATGCCTCTGAACCAAAGCCATGAGTGTCTGTATTGTATTGAAAGGTACATCAAGTTTTGCAGCTTCAGAACTCAGATGTTACAGTTGCTGTAGGTAGTGTGTACCGTTATCTAGAGCAAGTTTTGTCGGATATAAGCTGAAAAATTGCTTGAAAGTCTAAAAGAAACTACTAGGAAGGTCAGCATTGGGCATGTCTTATAGGAAATTTAATATCAGATGTTATTAGAAATTGAGAGTTACAGAAGCTGGGGAAAGATGTTAGTATCTTTCCCTTTGCAATAACAGATTTAATAAAACATGTAGGGCCAGTAGAAAGTAGATAAAAACAGTTATGTCTTAAATTACCTTGTTACCGTTAAGACAATATTGTTGGTAAAATTGCTGTCCTGTTTCTTTTCTTTCTGGAATTGAAAATAGACTGATGCTGACAATTCAAGGAATTTTCTAGAGCTATTTTTAATTCCTTCTTTTAGTATTAAACAAAACTTTCTGCAGCATGGATCTCCTTGCAGGCCTTTAAAAAGAAAGATAATATGCAAATTCTTTCTTTTTTTTTTTTTTTTTAATAGCAGTGTTTGCTTTTAAGCCAAAATTTGATGCTTTTAGCCTGTTCCTAACACCTCTGTGCATGCAACATTACTTTGTCATGCAAAAAGGAAAACATTGCATTTTAGTTAAGCTACACTGGTTTGTGAGGTGTGCTGTGTTTTGGGATTGGCACATTACTGTTGTCTTGTCCTGCTGGTGTTGAGCTATCATAGGCAACACCTTTTTGGTGGGGAAGTTGTGGGATAGGAAAATGGGTCATGATGGTATAAGATTTAGGAGGTTTCTCTCTTGGGAGGGCAGGGAGTTCTTTATAAACAATTGAAGTATAATGCTTCCACTGAATATTGGGCCATAAGGATTTTAAAATAAAAAGCAGGTGTGTAAAACAGGTTGTACTTAAATATTATAGTTTTGTGGGTTTTTTTTTAATGAATGGTCTAGTGTATATTTGTGGTTGCATTAATTTTGTTTATTATTTTTCATCAGATACATCGAACTAAGAACAAATGGAAGTTCTACTTAAAAGACGGAGTGATGTCCATTGAGGGGAAAGACCATGTTTTTGCAAAAGCCACTGGAGATGCAGAGTGGTGAAACCTCACTCCAGTATGTCTTTGAAGACTCTGACATTATTTCCTTATAAGTCTTCTGTGAAATGACTGGACTTTCTATTGTTGTGCCATAAAAAAAGCAAAACCAAAAAAAACCCCAAAACAACAAAGTTGTGATAAAAAAATATGCAAAATATATGTTGTTAATTTGTGTTGTTAATCTGTTTAGTTTGCAAACGAAACCACTATACTGTTAGCTACTCAGCTGTCTTTGCTGTTCTTTTCTGATTATTTCATTTTTTCCTATGAAGAAGCTTCACTGGAATGGATAGCTTTAAATTTTGAAGTGTTATATATGTTTGTAATTCAAGAGAGTAAAGAAAACTTACTGATTATAATTAAATAAATTTTAATTTTTTTTCTCCAGTTCTTAAAAGCAGAGGTATGACTTGAAATACAAAATTACACTGTCGTGTTATTCTTTTCCAAGACTTTTGAGTTGGGAAAAAAAGCAATATCTGTGCAAATCTGAAACGTGTGGCTGTTTCTTCTCTTGATTTTTTTAGTTGCTTTGTGTTTTTTTGACTTCAGTTTAAAGACATGCACTCTAGATGCAATAAGGGATATGTCTGGGAAAGATCATGGAGCTCTCAATATATGAGAATTATTATTGTTTATTCTATACTACCTATGTCTACTGAGATGCAATGAGTAGTGGTATGTAACATTAAAATGTGATTTATTTTCACTGTCAATGCAAAGTCATTTAAGTTTGCTACTGAACATTTCCACTTCGTTCTAGGACTACAGACCAGTAAAGTGTGAATGATACAAATTGTGCATAATAATAAAAGTGTCATCTCATATACATTTCTAGCACAGAGTTGTTTTTGTGTTCCCTCAATATAAACTCTGCTTAGAGAAATAGGTACAAGCCATGCACGTGGCAGTAGCTCACCCTACCATGAGATCCGCATTCCTCCCAGCCCTCGACATCAATGTTTTTGTTAGTTCTTCTAGAAATAAAGGTCCAAAAGAAGCTTTGGGCCCTTGTCTTTCAGAGCTGCAGCTTTTCCCTGGCTGCCCCCTGTTCCTGTAGTGCAAAATGGGCAACGGCAGGGTAAACTGCAGCCAGGCTGCCTCAACGGGATCGTCCTGCTGGAAGGGCAGTGCTACACTAAGGCACGCCTCCCGTGCCTGCTGGGATGAGACGTTGTGAGGCGTTTTGGTTGTCTCTAATCCCTGAGAGGGTGCAGAGGCTGGGAGAAGGGAAAGAACAGAAATGTGAAGGTGGGAGAGAATGAAGGTATGGAAGAAATTAAGGGAAAACCCTTAGCCCTTGTTCATAATGGTGCAAACCCTTGTGCTAATGTCATAAGGCAGGAAGTAGTTTTTTAACAATTATTGAGCTTATTGCATGCTTTTTTGATGCATCCAGTATCAAAGACAGGAGACTGAACTCGAGAACTTGAACCAGGTTTTTTTGTCTTTTATAGATGCTGCTGTTGGAATGTGCAGAATTGTGTATTCAGAGGCAGTTAAAATATTCCAGTGTATGATTTCCCCTATCTGGATGACTTGTAGCTGCACTGATGCTACACTTCAGACCCATAAATGCACAAGAAATGCAGCCTGTACCTCATGATAGATGCTTTTAGCTTTCAGCACTCTCTCACGAGCTCTGAGGTACTCATGCTCTGTAAATGTGGGACCATTATGAACTGTGAATATGTGTAGAAAATGTATATGAACTGTGGGACCATTTCCAATCTCAGAAAAGACTGGAAGCAGAGGTAGTGTGGCACAGGAATCCATTGGACAGGACTGGATACGCACCATTCACTAAGCACCACAAAGGCTCTGAATGGTGCTTCTGAATTTGACCTGTTTTTCCTTGTCACTATTACATAAAGTGGCTAAAGAGCATGTAGTTTTTAGCTAATTTAAAAGATAATATTAGTAAAGAATTACAGCTTTGAACAAGACATTTACAACTAAATACATCTGAGGTCAGGAATTTTTATACTAAAAAAAAATGTTTCTTATTAAAATGTAAGCTCCAGCCTGTGACTTGAACAGTAGTCAGTGCTTTTGATCTGAATAGTTTATGAATTAATGGTTTTGCTTGCTGCTTCTTACAGTTTAGCAAACATATTGCTGCAGATGTGACAGGATGAGGTGTGTAATACCAGTTAAGGCCTTCAAAGATACTTCAGTAAATGGCTGCCTAAAACTTTACACCAAAAAGAGGGTAAAGTCAAAATAATGAGATAGAATAACAAGTGTAACTTGTATGAGAAGCTCTGGTGTGAATCTAAATCTCTTATTAAAGTTTTACTTATTTGCTCACTTTTGTGTGTAGACAAATTTTAAGTATAAATTACATTTGATGTTTTGTCGGTGGTTTTTATTTTTTTCTAAACACCAATTTTGTTAATGGTGGATATCGCTCTACTTACAGCAGGTACAAAAAGAAAAATGCCCACAGAGACTCTCTTTCTGCTTGGCTGTTACCTCTGCAGCTCTGTAGGGCAGGTGCTATCAGTTTTTGTTAATTCTAACTCATCTCCCTTGCCTTTAGTTTCCTGACCATGTTATGTGGTGGGGAGGGTGTGCTGGCCAGCTCTTGCCCTGTTAAAACATAATGCAAGTAAATCAGTTGTTGCCCACTTAAAATGTGCTGTCATGTCCTAAATCATGTGCAGAACTCCTTAATGGGATGTCAGAAGAAATGAGTCTCAAAAAGCAGTTTTGAGATAGGTGATAGAGAAGTTTTAGGCCCAGTAGCTATTTTTTTAGACCAGTACCTTTGGTTTGTGTTATAGTTAAATATCCTATCATAGTCCTATTTAATAATTGGCTAAGCTCAGGAGCTGGTGTATGTAAAGAGGTGAATCATATGGAATTTGTAGTAATTGGTAAACCACAGTTTCAAGAGTCTTCTCTGTTCTCAATCCTGCTTCATTCCCCACCTGTGGGAACTGCTTGTGAGCACAGCTGTGCTTATATCCAGAGCTTTTGTACTGATTGAAATCAGCATTATGCTGAAGGTAAGAGTGGGTCAGAGATGTTATTTCTAATTATCACAATTATGAACTAATGATAGACCAGTCACTAGTAAAAAGAATTGCTTTCATTTATGTGAAGCATATTTAGCTTGTGGTGCAGTGTTTTGGCAACAAGAGGAGTGCTTTGGGATTCAGGTGCTGTCATAGACATGAAAGCAAAGGACTCAGCTGAAAAGGAGAATGTAAAGGGTTTAAAGTGATTGCAATAGTACTGTTCTCTTATGTATCAGACTTTGCACTTAGTTAAATTAGCAGTGCAGTCATAAATCTGGAGCAGGCATTTAGCATGATCACTTAGCATCAGGCAATGCATAGTGAAAGAAAAGTGAGATTTTTAATGGGAAAATATTGTCATGAAAAGGTAACTACTCTGCTACTCTGCTTCATCACCTGGGACTAGAGTTGTACTGTGTGTGCTGAAGAGGCCCTGGTGATGTCAGAGAGTGGACAGGTGGGAATCATTCCTGAGACTGTCCCAGGAGGGGAAACAAGGCAGCATGTCCTTGCCTGTGCAGGAAGCAGCTCTCCTGCTGCTGAGAGGGAGCCCTTACAGTTTGCCTGATTTGTGTGTGTGCACATGTGGTACCAAACAAAGTCCTGTGTGCAGCAGGGGGGGTTTGCATCTCTTGTGATTTCCAGATCCCACATGGCTGTGTATGGGTTAATAATTTAAGTAAACTACCCACCAGCTCAGACTGAGTTCTAATGTAAACTGCAAAATTGTCTGTGACAAAGGTTCAATAGATCAGCTTTCCTCCTTGGTGACATCTTTACAGCTTATTGCTTGAACACTCTTCTTTAACTGTGTGTAGGTGGCTGTGTAATTGGAAGTTTCTGTTGATGAAATGGAGGCATCTAGTTTAATGCCTCTTTCTTTAAACCAACAATGCCAGCACAGCTGATAGAAATGAAAAAAGAAGCCATGAAAGAAGGCAAACAGGCTTTAAATACTCCAGGGAAGCAGATCTGGAGAAAAAGAAGCTAGGCTGCAATCACTGCAGTAGCTGTTAGCTTCAAGAGTGACTTACTACTCCTGGACTCCTCTGGTTCCCCATGCAGAAAAGGTTTTGCCTAATAGCCACCATCACAAAGGAAGAGAAGGGAAAACACCACTTTGAACATCAGAACAGTTATGTTGCATAAGAAATACTGACTGGCATGTTTATTTATTATGAAATGTTCAAGATATTGTAAAACAATCCCTAGTCACTAAGATAATCACAACTGGCCTTGCAAAGTGCTGCATCTCTTGGCACTCTGGGTTAATTTGCCTTGTGGGATGTCTTGTCCCGTGGTGCAGGATAGGGCTTCTCTAAGGCTGACAAGAGCAGGAATGCTTGGGAGGCTTTGCTGGGGGCTGTGGCTACGCCGCCATTCTTGCAGTTGGAGTTATAAGCAGAGAAATAGTTCATCCTGTAGAGCTCTGCTCGGCTCTTGCAGCAACCAAACCTGCTCATCAGCAGAAAGAAATCCCTCCGAAATGCTTTGGTGAAAATGGCGTAGAGAAAGGGGTTTGCACAGGAGTTGACAGGGTAAAATAAAACCAGCAGGATCTTGGAGTTGGTCACTGTGATGAGAGGAACTTTGAAGGCAGCAGATATGGCAAAAAAGGAGATGGGGGCCATGCAGGTGAAATCAGTGAAGATCAGTATTGCCATTCTCTTGGCGACCTTGGTGTCTTTATTGGCAGCTACCAGCTCTGGGTTCTGCACAGCGATGTAAATCTTGATGTAGCAAGCACAAATCACAATGAAGGCGACGACATTCAGCACCAAGATCAGCAGGATGTAGGCTTGGGACAGGCTCGTTTCGATATCCATGGGCAGACAGATGCTGACCTTCATGTAGCTGCTGACCCCGACGAGAGGCAGCACGGCAATGCCGATGGAGAACAGCCAGCCCCCGAGCATGATGGGCACGGCGTGCCGCAGCCGCAGCTTGCGGTCCAGCTGCATGGCGTAGGTGATGGTGTGCCACCGTTCCAGGGTGATCACTGTCAGCGTGTACACCGAGAGTTCGCTGGCAAACACCGTGAAGAACCCGGCGGTGCTGCAGCCGCTGCCCGTCTGCCAGTCGATGGCGTGGTTGTAGTACTGACCGCTGGTCTGGGCGTCCACGGAGGCGATGAGCAGGAGGTACAGCCCCATGCAGAAGTCGGCGAAGGAGAGGTTGCACATGAGGAAGCGAGGGACGGTGAGCTTGTAGTTGCTGGTCAGGAGAACGAGGAGCACGGTGAAATTGCCGGCGATGGCGAGGATGTTTATAAACCAGATCAGCACTCTGAGGAAGCTGTATCCCAGGATGTCTTCGCAGGGATTAAAGGCATCTGGTTCCGGAGTGCACGTGAGGACTTTAGGCTGACAAAAGTCATACTCAAAGTCAAAGCCGGCCATTTCACTGTCATCGAAAATGGTTGAGTAGCTGTAGGGAGAACTCTCATCGTCTGTTGCAAAGGGGTGCGTGTTCCTCTCTGCTGACCACAGCAATGTGTTGTTGGAGTCATCTCTGTAACCGTGAAAACAGCACCCCCCAAACAGAAGTGAGTTATTTGTTACATGCTACTCGCATTCCTTTGCAAAAGACAATAGATAACAGTTGTTTTAAAACAGTGACTTCCTCCGTGTGTTTCTACAGGGTGTTTACAAATAAAGAAGCCTTGTAAGGATGCTTTGTGTTTGGGAAGCAGCCTTGGAGAGCAGCAGGGGTCACAGTCCCATCCACAGAAATGCTCTCTTATACAACTTGCTTATTTGTAAGTACTTCGCTTTTACTGCTTCGTGAAGGAGCCATCGTTCTCATGCTGCTGGTTGGCTGCAGTCCAAGCTACAGGAACACTTGGGCTGATGGATTACAGCTTCGATGCACAGAGGTTTCACAGGCAGTTGTAGAAGCCATACCAAAATAACCTATGGATTTTAACTGTGCACCTTTGCTCTGCTTAGGAAAGGCACTTAGCAAATGAATTCCTGAGACTATGTATGGCTTGGGAGGTGCTGAGGAATTTGCTGTTTGCAGTATTATAGGGTAAGGAATGCATGGTTAACTAAATCACATTGATAGCTAGGAACTTATTAAATTTAGGCTGCACCCAATGCCTAATAAAAAATGTTATAGGTTTTAAGATAGACTTCTAAAATCTCTAGGTCATCAAGAGTGTGGTGATAGGCCTACCAAAGAAGAAATGTTTTAAAAGTAAACACTGGCTTTTCTGGCACTTCCCTGCCATAACAGGTGCCCATATCCCAACTTCCTAATCATCCTGACTGTGAGTGTTTGGTGGGCAACCACTCAGGCTGCAGTGTGAGACCTGGAAAATATGTCTATTGAGGGCAACTCTTGAGAAAACTGGTAGCTTTAGGATAATAGAAACACATGCTTAAGCTTCCACAGCTACTGAAGCATGTCCATTAAATGATATTTCTGGAGCAGGGTCTTAACTGGCAAATGAAACTGAGCTGCTTTTCAGCTATTCCTGTGGGGCAAATAACATCCCAAACTTGTTATCCTAACTCTTCTTTCTGTATATTGAAAACTGCCCAATGTCTTGCATTTACTTGCCTGGCTCAAACTGGATGAGCAGGGCATGCATTTGACTCTATTTGTTTATAAAAATGATTTTGATTTTCTGAGAGGCTGTGAGCAGGTGCTGTTGCGTGCAAGCTGGATTTTTTTTTTTTTTTTTTGTTGTTAATAAGAACTCAGGACTTTCAGATAATTTCTGCTGTGGTTCTGCAGCCATTAAGCCCATGAACCATGATCTTACTTTCACTTGCTTATTATAATGCCTGCTCAGAGGGCATTGCTGGGATTGGGATTTGCCAAAGCAAAAAGCTTCGGGAGCCAATAGGCTGGGCAGACTATTTAATGCACAGCAGGAGTGCAACAGATGCTAATCCAAAACAAGCAAACAGAGAAAACCAAATGGCAAGTGTAGGAGGCCTCACCAACCAGCAAACAAGATAATATCCAAAAAAGTAATTATCCCAATGAATCAATCACATTTCAGCTGTATTTAGCCATAGGAATTTTGTGACCATAACCTTGTTTCTTCTAGATTTTAGAATGCTTTGACGCCACGTCTGGGCTGCTAAGAAGTCCCAAGGTCTCCCATTTAGCTGCAGAGGGATGAAGAATAGCAAATCTTTAAACTTCTCCCTTAAAAGCTGGGTTAGAGCCTGTGATCCAGCACAGCCAACACAACAGTTTTGGTATTAGCCTTTCTCATTGTCACACTGAACACAGTCAAGCAAGACTGTGATGATATGAAAAGACATGTTTAGACAGAGTAAACCACTAGCACAGGGTCATCACACTTCTCTTCTTTGAATCACACCAACAACTGCATTTATTTTAGGGAATGGAAAGTCCCCGTGTAGGCCACTAACTTCTGTAAATATTCAATCATTGTTTTGAAATCCTTTCAGAATTCAGAAGACAAAGTGGAATGAGTAAAGCTTGTGAAATCATGAGGGTTTTTTATTCCCCTTTCCTTTTGAACATCCCAATCTTGGTTTAATGATAGTAAAATTACCACTGTGCAGCTTGTAGGGGTGATTGAATTGGCAAATTTGCAGGCAAAGATCAGCTTAGTAAAAAAGCATGTGAACAGCAGAAAGGGGAAAGGAAGAGGTCTGTATTTGGTACTTCCATCATCTCTATGCAGAGAAATACTTACAGCATTTCGTTAGTCGGTTTCCTCATGGTGCTTTCACACTCCTTGGAGAAGTTGTCAAAAATGGAAAGCAACAAATTCTGTCTGCAAGAAGGATGAGAAGAAAGTTAACTTTCAGGCTGGATTTTGTCCAAAGCCTTGTCTTCAAGACTTGTCTGCAAATGATCTTCACAGACATGTAAGCCAGCGCTGGTCTCAAGGCAGCACAAAGGTTCCTACAGACAACTGGAAGTGGGAAGGAGAAGACTTCAAATACTGTGAAAATAGGCAATGTAAGGATGTGTAAGGTGTGTAAGGATGCTCTTTCAACTTGGTTATTGTGCAAGATGTATTTTTTTTACAGTGAAATAACTCAAAATTGAATTAAATGGTGTGTTTTGAAATATTGTATTGAAGTGGGCCAGATTCTCCACTGGGATGAATGGAAGTAGTTAAGCTGAGTTTTGGAGAAGTGCCTGTTAACAGCTGCTGGAAACTGGCCTGATACAGAACCACAGGATGGGTCAGGTTGGAACAGGACCATGGTGGGCCATCTGATCCAACCTCCCTGTGTCATCCTAGAGCACATTCCAGACAGTTCTGGAATATTCCCAGTGAGGGAGACTCCACACCCTCTCTGTGCAACCTGTTCCATTGCTTGGTTACCTGCACAGAAGGAAGTTCTTCCTCACATTCAGATGGAACTTCTTGTCTATCAGTTCCTGCCTGTTGCCTCTTGTCCTATTGCCCAACACCACTGAGCAGAGCCTGCTCCAACCTCTGACACCCTCCCTTCAGATACTGACAGACATCGATGAGGTTCCCTCTCAGTCATCTCTCCTCAGGGCTGAACAGCCCCAGCTCCCCTCAGCCTTTCTTCATAAGAGAGACGCTCCAGTCCCTTGATCATCTTTGTAGCCCTCCACTGGACCTGCTCCAGCAGCTCCATATCTCTCTTGTCCTGAAGAGCCCAGGACTGGACACAGCACTCCTGATGTGCCTCACCAGGGCTGTGCAGAGGGGTGGGATCACCTCCCTTGCCCTGCTGGCAACGCACTTCCTAATGTACCCCAGGACACCATTGGCCGCCTTGGTCATAAGGACACACTGCTGGCTGAGGGACAGGTCTCCGGGTCCTCTGCAGAGCTGCTTTCCAGCAGCTCAGCCCCAAGGCCATACTGGTACTCTTCCAGGTGAGATGAATCTTGCCCAGATTAACCTGTTTTAAAAACTGTTTGGGATCCGGAGGTAGACTTTGCATGCTTGAAGTAAAGCAGTTTGAATAGTACAAGTTGAAAGATGATACATTTAGCAAAATCTCTGGTTTTGAGGCTTTGAAAGTAGCAGCCAGGTACTCTACCAGTATGAATGGAAATGGTTTTGTCTCACTTCATTGCTGATACCCCTGGTAGGGGAGCAGTCATTTCCTGATTTGCATGGGATTTTCTCCCCAGCAATTTACTAAGAAAATAGTCAGTATAAGAAAGTGACTTACTAAGGCACACCCGTTTTTATAGACCATGCTCTTGCTGCAAAGTCAAGCACCCCAAAAATAATACAGTATCAGAAATGTCATTATCTTTATCGGAATAAATACCATTTTTCTCTGCCAGAGTTGTTTCTGCATTTAATACAGAGATGTGATCTGTGACTGAATCAGTTCATTAGCAATGGAAATGCTTGACAGTAGAATCTTTTTTCTGTTCTTGCAGAATCAAGAACTCCATAGTAAAATGAGGTAGGCAGAAAAAGCATAGATTAACCCCTAATTTTACCCTAAAGAATTGGAATCTACTCTTGCCTTTCCAGGACATCCCTGAAGTGAAGGTGTGGGAGTGACACCAATCAGGCCTCTCACAACTGCCTGCTCACTACGTCATTTCTGCGGCCTGCATTTGAGACGGACGAGAAACGAGGCACCTTCATGGCTCAAACTAAACTCATTTGGGCTTGCTTTGGCTGCCTAAAGCCAACTGGGGGTTAGTTTCTTTGACACATAAATGCTGAAAAATGAGCTCCAGTTGTCTTGGATTAACTGCCCCAAGTTTGTGGATGCAAAGCTCTCGCTGTGCCATGGTTTCTAGTTGTGGGGAGAACAATACTGTCTATTAGTTGAAATGGTTGGAACTGCATAGCCTCTCTCTGTAGGCTTGTGGCAGGCCCTAATTTTGGTGGGTAATTGAAAGCTTGCCCTTTCTACTATGTCATCATATCACCTGTATTAATTATGCTACAGGCTACAGGGGTTTGATTTTTTTTTTAATTAGGGCATCGTGCTGTTGATAAAGGTCTGTCTTCTGTGTGCCAGTAGGCTTTTAATTGAGATACTGAGAAAAATACAAGCTTTAAGCAAACTTAGACTTATGTTTCTGCTGGCAGATCCAGGGCACAGGATGGGATCCATTTCTGCACTAAAATAAATGGACATAATTTTCCTGGCCTTAGCAGAGATTCGCTGTTTCCTGCAAGACCTTTGCAATGGACCACAGCTTCCCTGTAACTGGAATAAAGATAATCAAACCTTGTGAGCTGAATAAAGCAGAATTGCCATTTTGGAGCTTCTGAAGCACTGCAGTACAATGATGTGCTGTTTGGACTTACTTTTCTGTCCTTAGATTTCGAAAAGCACAGCAGTGGCTGGGGTATGTTAGGACAGCTTCCAGAAGACTGCTGAATTTATCCAGTGGTGGCAGCCTCTTCAATGAGTAAGACGACGTTGCATTTAAGACCTGAATGGCCTCAAGCCCATAACTGGGCAGGGACTCCAGCGCTGTTGAAGAAATATCCCTGCAAAACAAAGAGAGTTTTCTCTTTTCTTTTCATCCCTATAGAAATACCACAAAAGCATGACAGTAGGTAACAGCAACTGGTTTATTCACAAAGGTTCAGATCTACAAAGCCACTTCAGCACCTGACGCCCAGCTCAGAGACATGGTCTGTGAAACTACAGAGCAGCAGGGAAAGATCATCCCTGTGGCTCAACAGCTCCAGTCAGGCAAGGAGCTCCATTGGTCCCGGCGAAGCTGAAACCCATCACTCCAGGGGCTGTGTCCTGACCTTTCCATTTGAAATCCATATATGGAGTGAGGGACACCTCTTTAAGCCAGAGACAGGGAGAGAAGAAGGTGGGCAATACTGACTCTCCATCCAGCTAACAGGTAGGACACCCTCCTTGCTCTCTGCTTGGCTCTGAAGGGCTCTTCTGGGTGCTTTAATTAAATGGCTATTAATTAAAACCCCAAAAGAATCTGCCATTCTTGCCAACACAAACTTAAGCAGTTTGGCTTACACTAACTGCAGAGGGGCTTGTTTGTGTGAAGAAAGTCCATCAGCGACTAAGGATTTTCAGAGTCAGGACATTAAACAAAGGAAAAAAAGGCCCACAATTCTGAAAGTGATATCAGTAATTCCATGTTCCATAAAGCATCAATTAAAGGCACAAAAAAGGCATGTGCAGCACAGAGTGCTAGTTACAGAACCACACTGTGTTTCATTGCATGGAGTTAGAGCCAGGGCAGCCCTTCGGTAAGTCCTTGATTAATAAATCATGAGGATGATAATAACGAGTTTTATTCAGCATGAGCTTACAGCGTGCAATCAACTGGTTCACTTTTATAAACAAATTCTAAACCAATATATATTGCCAAAACATATCCATCCTACCAAAGGACAAGTTAGTTTACAATGTCAGAATATAAGACACAGGAATAGGATCAGGAGGATCTGACACAAATAAAGCAAAACCCAAAATGTCTAAGAGGTGTAGATCAATGCCAACACTAGAAGTGATATGTGTTTGCCAGGGTGCAAACTCCTTTCACTCTGTAATTTCATGGCATCTCGTTGACATGTTTCCACTTTGTACACAGAAGGCAGGAGATCAGCTCTGGTGGCACAGTGCAGTTCCCACAGGACACTCAGGTAATGGGGTTGTGGATACTTACAGCACATCTGGCCCTGTTGCCCCTCTCAGGGCATCGTTGTGTATCCGCCTGAGGTTTTTGTTGTCCTTTAGGATTCTGTGGAATGAAAAATGAACTCTCTTTACATCTATATTTTAAAAATCACTTTTTTGGTCTCTTCTTCACACCTCTTTCAATTCTTTCTCCCACCACAGCGGTGATTGCTACACTGCCTGGCTGGGGAGTGCTTGTATTTCCCATTTGACCTTTACTTCCTCTGCAGCCATCATTATCGTCTACACTTAAATCTGATAAATTCCAAATTCTTCTGTCTTAAACCAGAAAGAAACAGGTTGGTTCTTTCACTATCATAGGAAATACACATTTTGCTCAAATCAACAGACTAGTCCCCCAGTGTGTGAGAGGGATTAAAAACTGTTGATGTTTCCAGACAGAAACTGTAAATTCCTTAATCTGGGCTACTGTTTCAAGTTTTTACACTAATTTATGAAATTTTCTTAAGAATTATGAGCTTTTCTCACAAAAGCTGTACTATTTTTAAGGATGTTGTTTCAGCAAAAGCAGTGAGAGCTGCAGGATTAATGACTGAGTCACAACGACACTGAAAGATGCAGTTTTCTCATGGGTATTGGGAAACAGAAGACACAGACAGTTAAACTGAAGGAAGAGCCTCTGACTGTATTTAAACTGTTATTTACTGTTTAAATTACTGAAGAGGGAGAGCATACTTACAATTGATTCAGCTTTGTCCCGTTGAAGGCATAGCTGTGGATATCTTCAAATCCATTTTTATACAACTTGCTGAAGATTAAATAAACATAAGATTTGAAAAAGATTTGGAAAAGGTGAGGTTATGTTATGTACTACAAGTTTCAAACCTTGGTGCTGCATTCATTTTAATGATCAGAAGATCTGCTTATAAAGAATGAAGGTAACTATAGCTCTTAAATGAAGAAAGATGCAGTTTAAATTCTCTAAGCTCCTTCCTGTTTAGCTGCTGAAGGGAACTTCTGCTGATGTACAGATCCTCCCCCTGCTGAGGGGCTTGCCTGTGCCTACCTGGGACTGAGATCCAGGAGCAAGACACTAGTCCAGGTAAGCTCCTGGCACACAGACAACAACCTGGAGGCAGAAGACCTGGATTTTGTGGTGTCAGTGGGTGCAGATGGAAGACTGCAAGGCCTAGCCTTGCTTTCCAAGTGGAAAGCAACTGTAAAGCCTGGAAGGAGCTGCTGGATTGCAGATCCTCTATGGATGGACAAATCTTCCAAGAGACAGCTTTGCAGAGAGGCGGGGGTGAGTTGTGCATCATCCAGCAGGCGGTGAGTTATCAGCTTCTCCGGAGTGCTGCTGCCAGGCCTGATCTGTGCTGTGGAAGCCTTGCTGTCCCCTGCACTACGGGGACACCGGATGCCATCCTGCTTCCTGATTCCCCACCCTGGGGCCAGACACCTAAAGCCGGGGCTCTGCTACACCTCAAGTCCAGCTCTTTTCCTTCATTAGGAGATGTAGCCTATGGGTCTAATAATATCCATTTGTGATATTAAGTTCACGTATGCAACAGAAATTCAATATAGCCACTTGTATATATTATTTTTTCTTTAATATTAAGCCCTATTAGAAAACCTGGAACTGTTTATGAATTAAACAACATTTCCATTGCTTTTCCAATTGCTTTTGGGATAGCATAAAATGGCCCTATGAAACCTGCTCCCAAGTGCTCAAGTGTGGGGAGCACTCGACTCCATTGGATAGCCAGTACCTACCTCAGCACAATGCTGAAATTAGCAATAGCCTTAAAGACCATGACAGTATGTGGGATCAATTTCCCGATCCACAAGAAACGTTAGCTGCTGGAAAGGCTAAATTAGCTATTTGCAGCGCAAAGTATGACTGCAGGGTGACTTTACACCTCCATAGATTACTTGTGTTTCACCAGACCACGCTGTAGCAAGAAGAATTACTCCACCTAATTACAGCTAACCACATGGGGTGGAGTCAACACGTAGCTCTACAATTAGGAAGCTGCTGATAACTCTTTTCTTGTTGTGGTGAGCTCCCAGTCACAAAAGGATGGGAGAAAAATGACTGTTGGCTGTTTCCTGACTTAGACTCCCTCCCATTTAATACACTTTAGGGTTACAGTAAAGACTTTTAGCACCTTTCTCCATCTCTTTTATGTTCATTTTCTTGCACCATTAGCAGAATCATAATTTTGGTGAAGTTATTTTGAGAACTTTTTGGGAGGAAAGAGGCTCATAAGATGAAATGATGCACTAATCCAAGCAATTGCTCCTCTTTAGCATTGTGTAGGAGTAGCATTCAGTCACATTTATGCCCCATTCCTCTCTCGTTTACAGAAAGTATTGGTCAGTACATAAAATCTGGGTTAAAATTACTGTCATGCTGGCACATCAGCCTGATGAAAAGTCCATCAGCTGCGGTTCTTGCTCATGTGCACAGCTCCTTTGCAGGTGCAACTACGCATGGAGTTTTGGGCAGGGCTCCTGTTGGAGATGTACTGGAGCCTGACCCCCAAAGGCTGGCTTCATGGGGCTCCTCTGGGGCTTGTGGCTACCACACCAAGTGGGTGCCTGCTGCTGCTCTCTGTGGCTTACAGGGTCCTTCCTTGGGAAACCCAAATTTTGGCCACATCCTGCTGAGAGGCTCAGCTTGTGAATTCTCCTCTTCCAGCACTACCTTGTGGAAATTTTTCTGAAGACAAGCGAGCTGTGATATCCATACAGAGTTCTTGCTGTGCTGGCAGAGGACATCTCACCTTGGCTTTCTGCAGTCCTCAGGTGGGGCATCTCATAGCATCAAACCCACCCACCTGACAGCGGGCTGAAGCAATGAAGCCACTGTTGGCTAAAAGGAAAGTCTTGGGTGTGGAGACTTATAAGAAAGTAAGATGTGGCAAAAGAAATCAGGGTAAGAAGCAGCATCTGTAGTTTGTACTGATTTCTTTTGTGTCTCCATCCCTCCTCTTCAGAGGGACCCCGTGCAGCTGAAGCTCAGCTCCCTCAGACTGTTTGGTCCCTGAAAGCACTGTTTCACAAAACTGCGTCCCTGAAGTAAGAACAGGGACTTCGGCTCTCAATACAGTTTTTGTAGTTTATATCTTGATGGTATTTTTAAAAACAACATTGCATGGAAGATGAAGATTTAGATCCCTGGTCCTATTTTCTTTCCTAACTGAAATCATCTCTTGGATAAAACTCTGCTCTTCATCTTGAAGAACATCCCTATGTTTCTTAGGCATTTAAAATTCAACACACAATACATACATATTTTTATGGGGCTTAATGTCAGAATTTTCATGAAGCCAACCCACTTTCCTCTAGCAGAAGTGTTATCCTTGCAGAAGAAACTGGAGTTAGGATTATTTTACTCACAGTGTCAGTGATTCATTGTTCATCCCTTGGAAAGCATTTTGTGGTATAATTGTCATACGCAAGTTATCACAGAGCTCCCTTTGGAAAGAAAGAAAGAAGGTATTTTTGTCAGTGACTCAGGAACAAGATGGAAAACACTCGCAGCTGGGTTAGGATGGGTCTCTACTTACAAAATAAAATGAGCTTCCAGTGAGAAGATCTGTGTCAGGTCTGGAAATTGTCTTATCCCAGTGTTACAAATGCTCCTAGAGAAAAGCATAATTCCTATTTATAGAAGAAAATATTACCAGAGTGGATGCAACAAGAAGCTGACTTGGTAGGTCTAAGTTTAGCAGCGCTGTAAAAATTGAATGACAAATCTAATTTTTTAACTAGCCTCCAAAGGTATTTGTAAGGCCTGTAAAAACCAAGTTTTTAGAATTCTCAAGCAGAGTCTTAGAAGAACAGCATAAATTCTCACTACATTAAGTATGAGGGAGAGATTTTAATTACATCTTTTGTTGAGTACTCTGTTAGCCTGAAAGCTTTATTCTAGAAATAACCACTTACCAGAACTACTTTGCAGACTTCTGTTTTGTCCATCGCTGCCCTGGCCTTGTACACTGAACGACCTCACTATTGGCTAACTCCAGGTGAAAGATATTAAAAACAATGTACGTACTTTTAGGATACTCTAATGCATAAAAAACCTTTTTCCTTACCGTCCTTAATTTGATTTGTCTACTCCTTTGGAGAAAAGAATAAATAAAGTAAACAGAAAAGGAAAAGAACTCTTTCTTACAAGTATTTTAGCCTTGGAAGATTTCTGAAAGCTCCATCCTCGATGTGCAACAGATTTTTTGTGTTTAGGATTAATCTGCAATGAGGGAAAAATATTTCAGTATTATAATCAATTTAGTTTTGGGAGGGCCCTGACTTCTGCTTGTGATTTACTTTCTCAGAAAGCAGCCTGCAGATATGCTGTTGGATGCATTTTGAGGCACTGTTGGTAATAAAAATGGCCTGCAAGTTTTAGGCAGCCCACAAAAGATAACGCTGCGTGAATTCTCATGGTTCTCTGAGCTGGTCTGGTTCGGATATCCTGGTCACTGGTGGGAGTTAGCATTTTGGGCTTGGACATGGGGGCCAAGCCTGGACCTGAGAGTGTATGTGTGCTTGGTCCTTGCTCCACGATCAGATCCCTGCAAATCACCCCTCGTTTCCATTACATTACTGATGCTCTTCCTAGCCAGGAAAAGCAATTCCTCAGATAGTTTAGCCTCTTAGGAGTACCATGGACTTCCTTAGAGTAGTGCTTGGTAGGAGTTGATCAGCAGAAACTGAGAGAAAAGTGTGTGAGAAGTCCTGTTTGCTAGAGATCACTCAAAAAACAGGCAGATCTCAAAATCAAGGAGCAGAACTATCCAGTAGAGCTCTGCTTGCCCTAAAGGCCAATAACTGTAGCCCAGCTCCCTCCAGTGCATGGCTTACAAAATGCAAAGGATTTAGCATGTGAAATGGCAAGGAAAGTTGAAATGCAAGGATGCCATTGAATTCACTACCCTGATCTTCCATTGAATGTGGACTTGAACTCAGCTTGGGGCATCAAGCCCTTGCAGTGTGAGTCCTGTACAGCATTCAAGATTCAAAGAGGTTTTCTTGCCAGCTTCCTGCAGCTCTTTAATGGTGTTGCTTAGCTTTTGGGTTTTGGAAAACAGGCATAAGACAAGCTATCCATAAACTGTAGGTGAATGCATGGGGTCAAGTTGTTCATTCCTTCCCTAAACACACCACTGATTCTACTGGAAGTTGGACTCCATCAGAGGTTGACTGATCTGTATCCCTTGCTTATGTGAGTAACTGGCTTCAGTGATGTTCACATATTAAAAAAAAAAAAGAAAAAAAAAAAAGAGATGAATTTGTCCTCACTTGCACAATTTTCAGCCACTCAGTGGTCATGCTGTGCAAGAAAGGCAGTAATGAGATACTGAATCAGATTTAGAGTTTCCAATTTCACGAAATATTTCAGAGCATTCTCCTCGTCACTGCTTTTAACTCTCTCTCTCAGATGCCTGTGCTATGCAGGTCAAGTTTAAAATCAGTGCATGTTCTGTTTGAGTAATATTTTAGTGCTCCACAGAAGAGCTATGCATACTAAGCAGCTGTATTTAAATAATGTAGGGCTTTGAAAATGGCATCTTCAAAAAGAAAGATTTTTCTCATCTGTTGTCATCTCGAATTATTTCCCTGCTTAGAAAACCTGACAGTGCCAGAGCTCCACTCCTGCCACTGAGCTCACTGAAAGCAGTGGGACTCTGTGCAGGGATGTCTCTGCAAGAGCTAGATCTCCAAGGCCAGGCCTTACAGAGTGCTCACTATTTCATACAGTACTTTGGAGGGAAATGTTTCTCATCATAGATCTCAATCAAAGCAAATCAAAGTAACAGTGACAGATTTGGTCCAGGAATACTTCTCTGCAGACGGTTTAGTCCTTGATGATCTGAAACCACAACATGGATGCCTTTTTTTAAATGGTGCTCACATTTCAGACAAGGTGGGAAGGCTGTCAAAGGCACTCGCTTCTATTCTCTCCAGGGAGTCGCTCTGAGAGATTTCACTACAATGAAAACAGCAGACACAAAGCAACACATTACCAGAAGAGACCCCAGCAACTGGCTTTCCACTTTATTTCCTGCTTTTATGAACATTTGTTCAGCTCCTTCTATGAGTCTTGTCCATGCCTCACCTCAGACATCCTGGCAAGCCGTGCCAGCAGGGTGTGAGAGAGGACCAGCCCTTTCTGTCTTGGCAAAAGGGAAAGCCAACCCTTAGGAATTAGTACCACTATAACAGCCAATCTCCATTTCCTCAGTGAATTGCAGGTAAGCTAGAGACCGAGTGCCGTAACTAATGTAAACAGAGTAAGCCCAACCCTTGTGAACCCTTTTCTCCCTCCCATTGTTGGTTCTGCTTAGTGAATTTGTTTGCAGGGTGAGGACATGGATAATGTTCACAGTGCTTCGTATGATATTATCAAGTCAGAACTATGGTCATCTAATCCACAGATGAAGAAATACACAGATATGGATTCAGCACACTTTATGAACAATTTTTGGATTTAAATGCCATTTTCATTACATGTATGAAAACTGAAAGGAAGTGGCTCTTTTTTATCATGACACAGACCAACATGACTGTATTTGGTGGCACTCTCCACCAAATTGTAGATTGTAATGTACAGATGCTCCTATTCCACATGTGTACTCAAGATTAATCAATACTGACATAGAAAAACAAATCCACTTATTAGATGCTTTTTAAATGCTTGTTAGATTAAGATCTAAGGGGCTATGCAAAACTGAGTCCTGAAAGTAAATAGTATATGTTGATGTGTATATAAGGGAAAGATCTTCAAAATTTCTCAACAGAATTGACTAGAAGGGCACACAAAGTAAACCTAAGATCCTACACTCTCAAGAAAAAATATTTTCCAAACAACTGGAATGTATCTACACTGTCAGTCAGTATTGTTACAGTCCTGAGTGTTAGCTTAATTCAATTACAATTGTGAGAAAACAACTCTATTGGTGATACAAAATCCCTTAGACCAGAATGAATTCTGCATTTCATTTGTAGTGGTAAAGGGGGATGGACACTAGAAATCACACAGTTAATGTGCATGTATGTCCTAAAGAATTATCAAGGATTTTTTTAATCATCATAATTCAGGGAGAATGTTATTTTTGGTATTGCACTGGTTACTTATAAATGAAAGATGGATGTAGAATAAGTGGCCTGCTGGGCACCTGATCCTCAGAGATTCACAGGCTGGTGGGGATCAGTGCCTGCTCACAGAACTTTTTTGGGGTCTGAAACATGGTTCTTCCATGGGATCCTCCCTGTCAGCCACAGTTTTTCCATTTACGTATGTTGGAAAGACTTATGGGATGAGAATAATTTATCACCTTTCAGAGTGTGATGTGTTACCAAATATCTGACTCAGACATTTATAATTATAAAATATGCATTTTTCAAAGTAGCACTAAATCTCAATAAAATTATGAAGTGTTTTACAAACGAACTTCAGAAATATACATTGATTCACACACAGTTAATTTGGAGAGATTAATTAAAAACACATAAAAAGATCAATTAAATACTTGTTATGGAGGAGAAATGTCCAAGAACAAACCATTCTTTATGGAGAATATGACATGTACATTTTGAGAATAGCCCCAAGTCATACAGATAGGAGAAATTTTGTAGATTTAAGTTGGCCTCCAGTGTGAAAATGATTAAGTTCTCATTAAACATTCATATGCAAGTGAATGCAAGAATATAGCACCACTGGATTCTGTTTTAATACTGTATTGCAATTGGGTATGTGCAGCAGAGAAGTACAAAGAGTGAACCTTGAAAAGAAAGCGGCATCTTCTGCGCTGCTGCTTAGGTTCTGGGGGAGGTCATTCCCCGGCTCTTCACTGCATTGCTGTGTCATCAACTTTGTCCTTTAGAGGCCACTCAATGCAGACAAAATAAAAAATAATAAATAATGGAGACTCAAGCATGCCATTTTAGCTGGAATAACAGCAGAAATGAGGGCAAGAGGTTTGAGAAGAGCCTTATGGTCTGAATCCTTGATGGAAAATAGGTACAATGCTGAGGGTCAAGAAGCAGTAAAGACCCGGTGTGCAAAATTACAGCACTTGCAAACTGAAAGATCAAAGAAAGGGCTCAGTCCTACTGAGCTTATCTCTCACTGCAAAATGCTGAAGAAATGTCTCATTTGGGTCTTCTATAAATGTATAACCACAGAGTGCCATGGCTGTCATTGCAGAGGTAATGTTTGATGATAGAAATCTATCTCCTCTGCTAATCAAATGCTACTCTCATCAGTTACTAAACTGTATCCAGTTGTCTCTGACATGATTAATATTTCATTATTTGATCTTTAAACAGCTGTTAAAAATCACACATGGATCTCTTGTATACTGTTTACTTGAAAGGAATGCTATGTTTATCCTTCCCCTGTGTATTTTTTTCATCAATAGAGTGTATTAGCCGTACATTTTCACATTATTATAAAAGGATGATTTTTGTAAGAAATTAAGGAAAAGCCTATGACAAATATTGAGACTTACATGATGAAGGCATCGTGAAATCCTTCAAATGCATGAGATGGGATTACTTTTACAGGGAGATGAGTAAATGATCTGAAAAAAAAGAAGAGAGGGAGGAAAGGGTTGTAAGGCATGGAGTTTCCTTGTTTATAATTCTACCATTATGGCAGGGAGAAAACCAATAAAGCATAATGCTACCTTATTTTTCCCCCAGTTCTCTGTACCTCTGGGGCATGATCAATTTGTCATTGATCTTAGCTAAATGGAATTCAAAAGATAATGGGTCAGTTCCTCAACAGCATAAATTTGAGAGTAATCACCATCAAATCAATAATAATCATAACCTATGAAGTAAATTTATAGCCTGATGAAAGTAGGCTGCTACATTCACAGTTAAAGAACCTACAGGCTATTTAAAGTTAGATCCTCAGAAGAAGTGGCTTTCGTGTAAATCTTTCTCTATTAAAACAGTATCTTTGTGTTCGCTGCACCATGTTCTCCTCCCAGCAATATCCCTGTAATGTTGCAGTGTGGCACCATGAATGTGGTTGTGCACAAAGTGTAAAAGAACTTCAAATCAGGCTGGTATAATGGAATTAATTTTTTAAATAAATTGCATCAGTGTGGTTAGTTGATTCAAAGCAAGTGTGGATTTTAATTTTTCATTTTTTAGTTTCTCTGAGAAATTAACAATGATATGGGAGACAGAGCAGCATTTTACCATTCTCCACATCTGAACCACAGTACATTTACCAGCCAATTTATCTATCCATGACCACAGTCTCCCCGATAACGGCCATAGGAAAATATTTAACATATTTCAAAATGTTATCTCTGTGAAAACAGATAATTGCTCCACTTTGCTTTAGAATGACAAATATCTAGTCAGAGATATTTGTTTCCCATCCTTAAACTCACCCCCTCAAGGCTTTTTTTGACTGAAATGTTTTCGTGCTATTCACATAGCCTGCTTTTTTTTCATTGTTATCATAATCCTTTATAGGAAGAAATATGTTTATTATTGTCAATATTTAGGTTAAATGGTCATATATATATATATATATATATGTATGTATTTTTATATATTTTAAAATCTGTCATACCTACACATTAAAAAGGCAGGCTGTCTTACATACTCTGTCTAGGGGTTACAAATGTGGATGTACCAAGGAGCCTGGAAGTCACTCCCTAGCTATGTTTCAAAAAGTCTGTATGATTTGGGGAAGATCATTTGTTCCCTTGGACCTTGTCTCCTTGTCAGTAAACTGGGAATAACAATGCTTCCGTACCTAACAAGGGTGATATAAGGATATATATGTTTGGCATGCCATTGTGATTGGGTCATACTTGTCCCTAGATTGATGCTGGCATGTTTTGCTGTGTCTGAGGTTTGGTTAAATCAGAAATGAAACTAAGTCATGCAGCTTGAAGAATGTATTGTTTCCCTAAAGGGTAGAGACAGGTAGAAGTAATCTGCTGTAGGTTTTAACACTCTGAGCCAAAAGGAAAAGAACTTCAGGAAGATGCAAAAAGTAGAAGCTGAGAAATTCCCGCTCTATAACCCTGTAGCTGCACCATCAGCTCAGCCTGCTTGAAAAACAAAGCATACTTTTTGTGAAACTGCTTGCAAAACCACAGGAAATGGAAATGTGACTGAAGGTGTAAAACATAAAACCAAATCTTGGCTTTCAGTTACATCAGGCCATGAGCCTACTACCTCCTTGTGACATGCTGGTGGGTGAGCAGCATGCTGGTTGTAATGGCAGTGGGTTGGAGTGAGAGGTGATGATCTTCAAGGTCCTTTTCAACCCAAACCATTCTATGGTTCTACGAATATTTAGTGAGCAACCCCAGCTTCTCAGCCTGTCTCTTTAGGAGAGGTGCTCCCTCCTATTGAGCATTTTTGTGGCCTCCTCTGGACTTATGCTGGAAGCCCTCAAGCTGGATGCAGCTTTCCAGGTGGGTTCTCACAAGAGCGATATGGAAGGGGAGAATCCCCTCCCTTGCCCTGCTGCCCATGCTGCTTTGGATGCAGCCCAGAATGCCATTGGCTTTCTGGGCTGCCGGCACACACTGATGGCTCATGTTCAAGCTCTCATTCACCAGCACCCCCAAGTCCCTCTCAGGGCTGCCCTCAATCCATTCTCTGCCCAGCCTGTATTCGTGCTTGGGATTGCCCTGGCCCACATGCGGGACCTTGCGCTTGGCCTTGCTGAACTCCATGAGGTTTGCAGTCTCAAGGCCTTGAGCCTCTCCCATCTCTCAAGGTCCCTCCCCTCCAGTGTGCTGATCCCTCCACACAGCTCAGTGCCATCCCCAAACCTGCAGAGAATGAGCTGTGTCCCACTGACCACGTTGCCGACAAAGATGTAAATCAGAGCTGCTCCCAGTATGACCCCTGAGGAATGTCACTTGTCACTGCTCTCCCCTCAGACATTGAGCCATTGACTAACTCTGAGTGCAAGCACCCAGCCAACTCCTTATCCACCAAGTGGCACACTCATCAAACCCATCTCTCTTCAATTTTAACACAAGGACGTCATGCAGGCCAGTGTCAAATTCTTTGCCCAAGTCCAGGTAGATGATGTCAGTGCCTTTTCATCATCCATCACTGTTGTAACCCCATCCTAGGCCACCCAATTTGTCAGCCATAAGGTTTGCCCTTAATGAAGACACATTGGCTGTCACCAATCACTGCCTTAGTCTCCACGTGCCTTTGCATGGTTTCCGGGAGGATCTGATGCAGGATCTTGGCAGGCATGAAGGTGAGACTGAGTGACATGTATTTCTTTGGGTATTTCTCATTTCCCCCTGTAAAAAAGGGGGTTATGTTTCCCCTTTTCTTAATTCCATCAGGGCATTAGCTTTCCTAACCTGATCATGTCTCCTTAATTTTTCTGCGTTCCTCCCGGGCTACCTGTACCTGCTTCCATCCTCTAGACCTTTTTTTGTTTGAGTTTGTCCAGGAGTTTCTTGTTCATCCATGCAGGCCTCTTGGTGGTTTGCCTGACTTCCTCTTTGTTGGTATGTATCACTCCTGAGCCTGGAGCTGATCTCTGAATATCAGCCAGCTTCCTGATTTTCCTCAGAAAGCAGATTTCTCCTGGATTTTCCCAGCCCCCCTTCCCTCCAGGGCTTTATCAGTTGGGACTCTGCCAAGCAGGTGCCTGAAAAGACTAAAGGCTGCTGAAGTCAGGGGTAATGAGCTTGCTATGTGCCCTCCTCACTGTCCTGAGGTCCTCAAACTCCATCATTTATGGTCCCAGCAGCCAAGGCTGCCCTTGGGCTTCACATTCCCCACAAGCTTCTCCTTGTTGGTGAGAACAAGGCCCACACTGCACCTTGCCTCCTTGGCTCCTCTATCACTTGGAGACAAAAGTTATCATCAAAGGATTCCAGGAACCTCTTGGATTGGTTATGTCCTGCTGCTGTGGAAGTCCCCGCCCTGAGAACCAGGAATTGTGAACGTGAGGCTGTTCCTCTCTGTCTGTAGATGTCTCATCTGCTCAGTCTTCCTGGTGAGGTGGCCTGTTCAGATTTCTTTCTGACAGCACTCAGATTGTGAAACTCAGACATGGCCATTCAGCTGAGGAAGCTTTTGACAAAAAATGGTTTTACAAAGATACAAATCTTTTATACATCTAACTTGCCCACATGGCTGGCCTGACTTCTGTAGCTCATGAAAGGAAGGATACACCCATCTTTAATACAAGTTGTCTGCACTGTTTTGAAGACTATTTTTAAAAGATGTATGTTTGCACTTTTAAGAAAATCTGTAAAGTTTCTTTCATGTCCATTGCATCATAACGTGTATGCTTGTACTTGTTGCTGTCATTCAGCGCTGACAATGCTGCAGCTCCACAGAATTGCAGGACTTCTTATCCTTGGAAAAAGACAGAAAGAAGAGGAGAGCCAGCCAGACTTCCTGGCATTCAGCAGCCCTTGGCATTTCTATGTTATCAAGATTGGTTTTCAAAGTACATAATTCTAGGCAGCAAGGTTTGAAATGGCCAAGCTAAATTTATTTAAGGCTATCCAGGAGCATTGGGAAAGACAGGAACTGCCACCATGTAGACTCAAGCTCCAAGAAAAGCTTTTGAGAGATCTGGATGCCCCAGGAGCTCAGGACCACTTGCAGTCTGCTGAGGAGGAGTCAAAGCCTGAGCCCACTGACACCACTGGAGGAAATCACTCTATCACAGAACTAACCTTTTGCAAGAAGTGTTTAGTTGAACTGATAAACAATAATATAAAAAGCACAGGCCCAATAGCAATAGGTATGAATGAGTCATTATAGCTGGACAGGTTGTTATATTTTAATATGTGTGTTTTATAGGATTACTTGTATTTTTAATGTCCAAAAGGTGAATGCATAAAGTAGACTCTTGCTGGCAAGCATTTTAATCTGTAGCATCCTTAAACTTGGGAGGATTGTGAATATTGATTAAAAGTACAGCTGAAACCCCACTATTTTCCTAGGATTTTCATCAGCTTCTGCAGGGTAGTGTTAAGGATTGGCATTGATTTTTAAAACCCTGCATATTGGGCATTACGTACCTGAAATGTGAACTATGAAATCTCACACAAGCCCCCACACAGCATTTTTGACAAGGTGATGATGGGTGATATAATCCCCTATGGAAGACACTTTGTCCCTGAAGCTGAATTCTTTTGACTATCCCAAAGAGCCAAATATGCCCCCAATGAAGACATGGTAGAACTTTCCACTCCTTCAGGCTTTTGCCACAAAGTTTTGTATTTGATATTTTGTAATTTGGTGCCTAATCACATGTCACTCACTCCACTGCAGAAGCTCTGCACACAGGGACATACATTCAGGTACAGCAAAGTGAATCTCACCATGAGATGAAGTTTTTGAAGGGGCAAAAATGTCTTAAGTTATCCAACGCCCATTACTGCACAGCTGGATTTGGGTGCCTATCCAACTAGACATTGTTTAAAACCCCCAAAGTACATATGAGATTTCAAAAGAAGGAAAATCATGTTTTCTTTCAAAACTTAATGGCGTATTAAAGATTATTTTTCTGCTGAGACTAAGAGGACGTATAGCTGCTGTAGCCAAAGGGCATTCAAAGGTGTCAGAATAATGGAAGTCCTGTAGCTTTTGTGTAATGTCCAATCTAAAAACAGGAACTTGAGAAAATTACGGTCAATTCAGGACTGTAAAAACCCCATAATTCTGCAACCTGTCAGAAGCCTAATAATTTTGAAAAAAGTTTTTAAGCAATAACATGACATGGCAAAGATAACTCAGGTCAAGAAAAATGGCTGAAATTTCCCTATGGGGTATATACTACTTATATAACAAGTATCAAAAATACATTTGGAAGCACAGATCATTACAGCATCAGATTTTACCCAGATATAGCCGGAGTTAAGTACCAGAGCTTATTTTCTTGGCTGACCATACAATTAAGAAGGACTTTTCTGAGGTCTGTGTTACAGTGGCACCTCAGGAACTGTGCTGGAACAACCTAAACCAGCATTTCCCCCCCAAATTATTAATGCTCTTGCTAGCATCACACCGTGATTCCCCTGGTGCATGCGGCTACAGATGTGGCTATGAGGGGACAAAATTAACATGCTCTTGCTTTTTCTCTCATACACAGAGCTGTGCTGGGGAAGAAGGGAGCTAAGAGGACTGGAAGAGTATGGAAAGAGAGGCAGTTAGCACTAACACAGTTCCAAAAACTGTATGAATAAGAGAGAGGGGAAAGAGTAAGAGAGTGAGGAAGAAAACAGCTTAATGGATAAGAAGAAACTGGTATGAAAACCAAAGGAAGACATGAAAGAAGAGGTTGAATAACAAATGAAAAAAAGAGTGAAAATATGTGTACACCTCTAGGTATAATGACTACATTCATATGTACAGCTTTCTAATTGTATGATGAATGCAAGCTTTCTATTAAAAATTACAAAGAAATAGAAATTTTAATAGTATAGGTTCAGGTTCAATATAAATCAGGTTGGAAGCAGAAGGAGCTGGACGTGTCTGTGAAAGACAGGGATTCTTTTTACCTCTAAGTGTAAATATTTTCTCTGTAGGAGTATCAAGCTAAATCTTAGTTGAACTCTTTTCTGACTATAAAGTTGATTTCTACAGCCAGCCTAATAGCAGGACTTTGTGTACAATCATCAGGATTAAATGTTCTATTAAAGGTAGAAGGGAAAATTTTTTCTCTTCTTTTTGTCCATTACCTAGCCCTGTTGCTCGCAGTGGGGCAGAACTGGCAGCAGCCATAAACCCATTATCTGTCCTAACGTGATCACTGAGGTTGAGATGTGGTTTCTTCTTGGGGTGACAGATGGAAAATGGAGGAATAAAAGATGAAACCAAAACAGAGAAAGAATAAAATCGCGTACTTTTAGGGCTCTTGATAATCTCTCTGGGCTGTGATGTGCATTGTCCTAACAAACATGCTTAGTCCACTGCCTGCTCTGCATGTGCTGTGAACACTGGGGAAGAAACGTGATGGGAGAATCTCCTGTTCCCACGGGCCCTGCTTTCTCTGACACTAAGGTTACACAGAGTAATAGGGAGGGAACAAATCCAGGACACAGATTTTTCTAGAATATCTGACTTAGGAGGAATGGTTCACACGGCTCTAGATTATTACAAATTAGGTTTTCTTGCTCCTATCCATTCTTGAGCTAGGTAGAAAGGGAAGAGGAGATCAAGGTTAGTATCATCCCTAGGGAATTTCAAGAGCAAGTTAAATTTACAAACAAGTCAGATGAAAACAGAAAACACAGGCTTTGTTACCAAAAGGGTCATAATATGAAAACCCCAGCTCAATTCATGCAGAGATAACCAAGGGATCCTGGAAATGGCAAGCATCCTATCAGCTGCTCCTCTAATCCCATATTTTGACGCCATGATTGTTTAGATCAGGGCTGTAACTGAGCCCATAAACAACATAACATTTGAATACCAATGTATCTCAATTATTTGGTCTGGTCTCCGAGATCATGAGCTCAGATTATAGTGTGTGAGTGGTGAATGTCCATGATGCCTCTTTATTTTAATTTAATCCTAATTTCCAGAAGAGCATTAAGCAAAGTTATGATGGACCACCCTGCAGAGATCTAAACAACTGTCAAAACTCACAGCAGCTTTTTTATTAAGAGAGAGAGGAAAAGAAATTAATCAAGAACTTTTAAATGAGCTGAACCTCAAGAAGATGCAATGAGCACAGGGAACAGGATTTTGATGCTTCAGGATAGAGGGAAAACTAATTGCACAAACTTTGGGAGAAGAGGTTACAAGAAGTCCAACAGAGTTGTGAAAGAAAAAATCAAACGCGAGAACTGACAGAAGGCTTAAGGTGACTTCTCAAGATTTTAATCAGGTTTCTTTAAATCTAACCATGCCACTACGAGGCGTTGGTTTTGGAACAGGAAAGGCAGTTTATGCCTCCTGCCCAGCGAGAGAGCACAGAAAGCCCTGACACCTGCACCCCGTTCCTCTGTCACTGAGGCTACTGAAGAGTTGAGACAGTTTGCCGCTCGAGAAAAAGTCCCGAAAGTTGCGCGTCTCCTTCCCAAGGGGAAAACCGCGTCCGGGTCTGTTTGAACTTCGAAAGTTTGAAAACCTCAGCCCCACGTTCCGCACCTCCGCGCGGCCGGGGATGCTCCGAGCCCGCAGGNGCTCCAACCGGGAGAGCTGCCTGCCAAGCCTACAGGTGTCTGGCAGAAGGTTTCCACGGGTTTTCAGAAGTTCTGGTCCCCGCGTCCCTGCCTAGAAGCGATGCTGCCCGTTCCTACTGGAAAGCACCCCAGTGCTCCCCGTTCCTAGTGGGAAAGCCGAGAGGAGGTGTGGGCCCTGCAAGCACCCGGTTATCTGGTTGTGAATGTCTTTGAGAGTTCGTGCCTGGGGGAAAATATGCCGCATTTCCCATAACGGGGTAAATGCTTATTGTACAGATACAGCAGCCTCGTTCGAAGATGGAAGTGGTTGGGATACAAATGTCCGTGTGAACGCCTTCTTACAGCTCCACGCACGGTCACTGTATTGCCGATGAAGCATTGTAATTTGCCTGCTGGCTGATCAGAGGGGCATTTCTGAGTGTGTGACTTGTTACTTTATGATCGATTATATCCTCTGTGTGGAAGCAGCAATCATGTTCTGAGCACTACTTCTCTTCACAAAGGTCCGTCCGTTTTGTAAAGGACTATTTTTCACGAGACTATCATTATTGCTGTTGTTGTTATTATTGTTTATTGCTTCAACCGTAGTTTCGAGAATCTAGAAAGAAGCTAGTTAGAAGATAGTTAGAAATTAGGACCTTATTTATGGTGACTGATGGAGCAAGCCACCAAAAAGATAGTTGTTTGCCAGAGCAGCCTTTGTAAAATAAGTATAAGGGTATGGGTACATCATCCTATCCCTCTCTTCAAGTGTATCCAGGGAAAGCCAGAGTTAAGGAGGGAGTGACCCAGCACCACATGGGATTTGCCTGACAACAATTCTTCCAACTTTAAAATCATGGAATCACATAATAAGGCCTTTATACACTTCAGGAATAAAATGTGAGACAGGAAGGAGGCACAAGACGTGTGTGGTTCAGGGGAATCCCTGTGTTCTCAGCAGGGACCGAGTCCTGGGGAATCGTAAGCAACTGCTAAGAACTCCCCTGGACTGGCATGATCTGTGTCCATCTGGAGCACCAGGAACTGGAACCAAATCTTGCACAGGAGGGTAGGGTGGCAAAGCCCTGCTTTGCTTGTCCCTTCCAAGAGCCCTACCTTCCACTCAGCCTTCTTCCTTCAGTGTCATCTGCTAGTGCCAGGGATTAACTGAACTGCCAGCTGGCAAACATAGGGTAATGTTGTGCCCTGATGAGGACCTGCAATCTCCTTGAGATCTGTCTGTGTGGCACTGCTGACCCTTTCCTGACACTCAGCTGCAGGGTTGAACAGTAGCAGGTTTCTGGGTTCCTGCAGCTTGGTTTGCTATGGGAGGAATAATCAGCGAGGAAAAATCTGGTTACACTCTTGCATTATTTACATGTGCCCCCATACATTGATTTGGTGAGAAGACAGAGGGCAAGCAAGAAAGTCCCATCTCCAGGCTTCTGCCAAGTCATTGAATCCCAAGGAGGAGCTGGTTACAGATTGACTACATGTGCACTTGATGTGAAGAAGCCAACTCCCTTCTGCTGGACAGTTTGCCTGTCCACAGTACTGCATATTCTCCCAAAGTCAGGCAAAGTAGTGCATCATCATAAAAAATACCCCAAACCCAACAAAATTAAAAGGAAATTTTGTTTGACAAACCATCCTGGAAGAACATGGGGCAGCAGCGTGGCTGAGTGACAACTCCTGTCACTCTTTGCCTGGCAGATGCCATGGGTTACCCCCATTATCCACAAAATTTGATGGTTTGCAGGATTTCACTGATGCTCAGATGCCTTTGAGGATGTTTTTAACGAGGGTGTTAGAACAGTGTGTGGTGTTTGAGGACATGACTACTTTTCTCATCAGTGCCCCTGCCGAGAGAGGTGGCACTGTCCTGCCTGTGTTACACCTGGGAGACAAGGCACTGTGAGTGGCCTCCGTGACCTTCAGGGCTTGCTGTGGGGTTGTGATGTGAATTGTAGGGACAAATTGGACTCACTGAGATATAACTATTTTGGGCAAAGGTGTTTTTTTGTGCTGCAGCCATGTGAGAGCTGGTTAGCTCAAGCTGGTTTGGGTATGAGCTGCACTCTCATCTTTGGCAGCAATGCCAACATAGCACAGGCTGCATGGGAATTTCTCTGTCCTTACCTTCTTCTCTTTTTCCTTCAGCATTTTGACCTCCAAGTGAAGTACCAGTAGCTGTGAGGGGTTTTGTAACTTAAGGCTCACTGAGGCCTGGGTTTGTGCTGATATCAAGAAATATCTCTGAGCATCCTCCCGCCCAGCCAGCAGGAATGTTTGGCAGAGCTTCACAATTAGCTGCATAATTATAAATCTTGTATTTATAATATATGTGTTGTTATGCTCATGTGTGTAAGAGTATATATCTTGTGATCAAATGCAAAAGCCATTTAATAATCTGTAACAAGGATACTTAATTGCATTCAGCCCACTGATTTGCATTCAGCCTACTTTTACCCTCCTGAAAGTGCACCTATCCCTGAACACCATGCCCCCCGAGGCTGAGAAATGTTACCCGTATATACCAAAATGTTTTGATGCCAGATTTTTTAGCATACCTAAATTAGAATTGTAAGCAAAAAACTTTATTTCTGATGAAAAGACACGATCATTAATCATGCTCTTTGCACATCTGTTCCTGAGTTTATATCTATGCAAGATGAAGCAGTAATTACCTGTGGTATAGGCATATATTCATGTATAGGTGTTTAGGTGTTTAACCTAAACTGACAGATTCAGGAGTAACGGCAGTTTATGCATGGCAGGGCCTTCTACAGCTCTGTAACTACTACAAAACTACTACAAAGAGTTTCACACCTACATTCTTACATGGCTATATAATCATAATTAATGGCAACATATGTATTTTACAGTTCAAGGAACTGTCTTTGTTCTGGCAGTTCTTAAATGGGAGCTTGCGTTCGATGGGTTGAAGATTCACTGAAGTTACAGGGAATTAAAGATATGCCTGATGTTATTCTTCTGCTCAAGTGCTGGCAGGGATTGCTTTACACATGTTGGAGTGCTCTCCTGAATCCTTGCCTCAAGGCCGCTGTGCAGAAGTGTACGTGAGCCCTTCTGCACAGAGGAATTGCAGGAGTGATAACAGCTGCCAGAGCTGCAGCTGTAGGTTGTAGGTTTGCTCTACACAGGCAAAAAATGCAAACAGGAACACCCCCCAGTCCTTACTCCTTTGGATCTGCCACTGACCTGAAATGTGGGGTTGATGGAGTAAGGACTGGCAGATCTGGCTTGGAGGAGCTGGTACAAGGTTTCTCACTCAGGGCTGCAGCCTCTCAGCCCATTTTGTTCAGGAGCAATCCAGAACTTGCAGTCATCGTTGACCCAGTTTAGGCCAGTTATTCTAATTTACTATCTTTCCTTCTCTTTCCTCATTTATTAACCTTAACGTGCCTTTTTACAGTTCCTCAGAGAAGTGGTGCCAGTGGAATACTCCTGTGTAGAAAAAATTGCTTCTGAGATGCAGAACACAGCTAATTACAGTGCTACAATTAGCTGAATGCCCTTAACAGAGTCCAAGGGGGGAAATCATAGTGCAGCAGCTGCTGTAACATATGCTTTTCTAGTTTCCAGAAGACAACAGTGAGCATGTAGGCTGCTATGGACTGAGCTTTCTGCCTGAAAAGCCGAGCAGCCTGCAGATGCTCCGGTATTTCTTCTACCCAAACTCTGTTAGAGACATCTGATGCTGCATACATCTGTCAGGAGGAATTATGTTTTTTCTTTGGCTTTCATCTCCTGCATGCAGACAGACTTATAAAGATGCAATAGTGATTCAGATCCCATCGTTCCTGAGTGCACTCTTCATCCTAAGGGCAGGTGTCACACCAAGAGCAGCACAGACGTAACAGGCAGCATGGCACATCACAGGAGTTTCTGCTCACTGCTTTCTGTGTGAGACTTTTTTTTTCACTGTGGTACTAAAAGATGAAGTGCTTTTCTGTGTACTGTTTAGTGAACTAAACCTAAAGTGGCTCATTATTTTCTATCCTATAGATTAACTTGGCCAGAATAGTTGATATAGCCCTGCTAATATATCACTCAGTGTGCTGAGCTGTGTTAATTACAGGTGAATTATAGCTGACAATGATTGAGCCAGCTTAGTCAAGTACTGCTTCCCGTTTAACACAAACCTTCAGCTCCTTTCCATTACTTGAATTTTTTAATCACATTTTAAACATTTCACTGTCTTTTGTTTTAACCAGGCCCAGGACTACAAAAAGAAACGTGTTTGTAAAGATGCTGTTAGAAATATGTCACTACAGTCACAAAGCAGCAATCAGTAAGTAACTTTGGACCACATTCATCCTCCTGAGTACTGATTAATAGGAGAGTTTGTTTATAGAAAGTGGGTCTCTGTTATTTAGCCAATTACTTAATGATCCACTCCTTCTTCCCAGTTTGTCTGGCAGCATTGAGCTGTGATTTGTCACAATTCCTGACCAAAAAACCATTAAATTTTTGGGAAGGGCTTCAGCCAGGGTATATAAATCAGTGATTTACCTCCAGTAAAGGCTGGAGAAAGAGAAAGAAGTCTGTGGCTCATCTGTAAGCAGTTGGAAGGTAATCTGAACCTGGTACAATTGTACAGACCTGTACAATTGTTACTGTGCCTCAGGGCTTCACTGTGTGTGCTTTCAGTGTAATGCCAGAGATGTCGGTTCTTCATGAATATGATGACAGGATTAGTGCTTGTGCCTTTATGAATTAGAGGAGTGTGATCATTTTGTGGGTGTCCTGCATCCTCATGTGGAGGCTGTGAGTGCACTGGGGAGTTAAGCCTGGGCTCTCAGCAGTGGGACCAGCTCTGCAGCGGAGGGTGAAGTAGCAGAATCAGGGGAGTGGGAGTTTTTCCCAATTGGACCCTAGTATTACTTCCTGACTGACCCATCGGTTAAGTCTGGCTTATCGGTAATTGTGTGTGAGCTGCACTTCCAGGTGTGAAGTGAGGCCAGTGGAGCTCCTTATCTGCACCAACGTCTGAGTGCCTGAAAGGGGCACTGAATGGAAAAGGCAGGCTGTGAATTCATAGAGGTGCAGTTACACAGCCAAGCCTAATGGCTGGGTAAGCTTTGAAGTAGGATGAGTTGTAAGCTTTATTCACTAGATGACAAACCCCCTGGTCTTTGATCTAGTAATCCATATCAGCTCAAATAATTAAGTACAGCCTAGTCTTACAGTCCGTCTTCCTAAGAGTTTCTTTCACCTTTTTATTTATTTTTTGTCTGTTATCTCAACATGTTATAAAAGTGGGTGGTACAGCCTTTTGCAAAGAGATCCGAGCCATTCACAATGAGGTCTGATTCCTCTGTCAGTTCCTCTGCACTTTAAAGCTGTGCATATTATGCACTGATTTAAAGACTATTTTAAAATAAATTAAAGCCATAGTGAGAAATGAAGGGAGCCCTGCTCTGCTTGGTTGTGTTTGATGCTTACCTTGTTGAATTCAGGAAGGCATTATTAAAGACATAAAAGCTGTCTTGGTATCAGGAGCTTAAAAACACTCCAAGGGAAACAAAAACTGTTGTGCTTAGCTGCTGTAATTTAAGAGCCAAATTCTGCTCATATTTGTAATGACATAAATTTGAATTTGATTGAGTTTTGGATTAGTACTGCTGCGAATGAGACCAAAATGTGACTTCCAAAGTTCATGAGGTAAGAAGAAGTTTTGCACCCAACCTTGTTAATCTTACATATGTAAGCTCTGTGCTGTGGGATGCCACCTTGGACAAAAGTACCTGTGACACATTTGATGTCTTTTTAATGGTCCTAGACAGAATGGGTATTTTTTTATTCCATGGTAGGTGCGGCCAGAATGGTAAAATTCCACTGAGTTACACTTTGCCATTCCCATGATATTTGAATACTTATTGAAAAAAATAATGGCATGCTGCCTAGATCCTGAGATTTTGGTTCAAGTATTTCATGGACTTTCAGGTTCAAAGGGGCTGCAATTACATTGAGTTTCAATTGCTACATAAGGCAGGCCAGCTTGTGAGCTTCTGACAGTGCAGAGATGGATAGGGGACAGTCTAAAAAACTGCAGTGATTTTAATAATTAAATATTGGTTTAATAGTCAATACAAGTTCATTAGATAAAAATGATAGCTCATAAGCTGTTGACAAAAAAAGCAGAAATGCCCATACTAGATTGATTAAAAAGTATTTTTTGTAATATTATGAAATGGTTAGGAAAGCACTTAATACTCCTGTTTTTCCTGGGAGTTCATAAAAGTAGAAATTCTTGAGTTAGACAAAAATATGTAGACTTAGAAGGGAGAATAATTCCAAGTCCTAGTGTTCATTTCAAAAAGTAGTTGTGTTATCCATCCTCAGCTTGTTCACTTTCTTACCTCTTCTACTGACATCCAAGAGGGTTACATTATTTCAAGGTCAATATTTCCAAGGGTGATCCTCTCCAAGGGTGCAGGACCTTGTGTAATTTGCCATCAGTCAGAAAATGCATTAATAATGATAAATCATGTAGGGATGATGTCTACTTGCCCTTATATAACTTACAAAGCATAAAGCTCTTTTTTCCCCAGCTCAATGTCAAATTAATGGAGTCTGTCAGCTGTTTAGGTAATGAGCTAGAGCAGATATTAGGTTTTTGGAGTAGATATGTGTGGTGTGTTGCATTGTCAGGCCAGAATCCAGAAAGATGAATGCTTTCAACCATCTTGACAACCAGATTATCTCCCTGAATATACAGTGCCCAGTAGCCCTAAAGAAAGACTATTTTGTAGAACCTTTTTAGGATTAATGGCAGAAATTCAAGAAAAATGAAAGACATTTTGATTTACGCCAATATGGAGTGAGATTGTAATTAAGATCTAGGTGACAGGCACTTTTGGTTTACTTGTGATTAGCCTCATACGCTTCTTTTTTTCCCTTTATTTATTTCTTTTTTTCTTTTCAGTAATGTTTCACTGGTGTGGATAAGGAGTTAATATAATGCTTGGGAAGAGCCCCAGGAGATGACTGACCCCGATTCTTTCATTTCGCACCTGGACTTAGCTGTGATGTGTTTTTGCAGAAGTCAGTAGTGTCACCTGAAGTTGAACAGCTGGGGCAGATACCAAAATTCTCTGCCTACCAACCCTTGCAGCAGCAGCAGCACCCATCTCCAAGGTTTGGTCTGTAAGCTTCTTGCAAAGCTCATGGAAGGAATGAGACCCTTCTGAAAAAGTGATCCCAAGTCATGCAAACTGTATAAAGAGCCATCCAGGGTAAGCCAGGGAGCTCTGGGCAGAGGCATGAAGATGAAGCCCAGCTCACCCTGGAGCTGGGTTCCTGGAAGCAAACAGCTGCAGCCATTCAGAGCTGCAAAGCACTACACTTATCATTTGGGAGGAGGAAATCCTTGCAAACTCATCCTTGTCTTTTAAAGAGCTTCAACAAAGGGTAGAAACAGTGCTGCCTGTAAGGGGAAGGGAGCCTAGGTTTGGTGCCTTTCCTGCTTGAAGGCAACTTAGATTTGTGCCTCCCACCTTCCAGATGAATAATGCAGCTCTTGGCTGGGGCTTGAGCACCTGCAAGCTGCTGCCTGGAGTAAGGGAAGATAAGAGCTAGTTTTTCTTATGTTTTATAGTTTGCTGTAACTTTTGCTTGCTTTTTTTATTCTTTACAATTTCTGATTCAGATCAGCTGAGAGATCTTTGCTGCTGTGGCTTTATTGTGTTTCCCCGTTATGTGCTATTATTGTTAATATCCTTCTGAGATGTATGCTCTGCCAGCTGTCTCTGGAACTCTTCTTGACTTGTTTTCTCATCAGGACACACTCTTCTTCTCCCACTGAGCTTAGCCTACAGTGGATGAAAGAGTGTTTTGTCAGGCTCATCAGGGCCAGTCTTGTTTGAATACCAGCCAAAGGAGACTAAAATTGAGTCCTCACATGGTGATTCACATAACCAAAGCCCAGGGAAGTGGGGAAGGGCCACAGATGGCATCTTAGTGCAGCGACTCTGATTATTTACTTGTTTGGATTTGGAGTAATTGTCTACTTTCATATGTGAATTTGAGATGTCCCATGGCCCTTCTTGAGCTATGTTGTCCCATGTACAGCCTCTCAGCAGTGCATTCCCTGATGTGCTTCAGACCCCTCTTGGCCTCCTCTGGCTTGTAAGATCTTCCTGCTCTCCCCAAAGGCATTTGTGCCAGCAAAGCAAGCCTTGGCACACTTCAGCTCTCTCCAGTCCCACCGCTCCTGCCCTGGCCCTGCCAGCCCAAGGTGCCCAGAGGAGCAGGTCCCTGAGGTCCATGCAGCTCTCCCTGTGTGTTCACTGCCTGCCTAGCAGGCACTGCTACCCTGAGGCATGTGGGGGACTTGATTTTTCTTCCCTATTTCCAGCTCCCACATAGCATCCTTTCCTACTCCTTTCAGTGCTAGTTTGCCCTGTTCACACTCCCCTGTCTCCCCACACGAGCCCGAGAAGCCAAAGCCATTGCTAGGTTGGGTGCTGCCCCGCCGTGCCTCTTGCTGGCTCCCCTGAGCACAGATGAAGCCTGTGTGTGAAGGGGAGCTGGAAACAGCTCTGGCTTAGGCACCCAGCAGTTGCTGCATGCCCGGATCACACAGCAAGCACCCTTTGGCTCAACTCCCCTGTCTCCAGCTCATTCCTTTTGGCTCAGAGTAAGTGTGGGATTGTGTGTGTGGCTGCCAGAGGAGAGTGTTTTCCAGATAAAATGAAGCAGAAGAATATGGGTGGGATAAATATCAGAAAGATGTTTCATGGATTTGCCCCTACATTCCTTTTTCTCTCCTTTCTTGATGTGCTATGTGCCTTTCCCAAGGGCAGGCCGGCCACAGGATCCTAATCTTTCTTTGCTGTCATGAGGGCACTCCTTGGTGTAGCTGCTGAGAATGGGGCCAGGTTGTGCCAGTGTGGGATGTCAGTTGCTTTAAGCCTCCACTTCAGCTGCTTTGGGGTCAAATAAATGGGAACAGGGTGCACTTCTTGTGAGCTCATATGTAATTGCTGCAGCTCCACAGATGAAATTTGTTCAGCACATCTCTTGGTTATGAAAAATGTAGAGGTCAAGATAATCCCTTTTCACACCTTTCCTCATTACTTTCTGATGTGTGCCTTGTTTAGATGAGCAACTGAGAAACTTAAAAAAAGATAAGCAAATATTCTTAAAAAAAAAAAGTTTTGTTGCTTTGATCTTTATTAAATAAATATTTAATTGATTACCAAATCCTAAAAGATGGAGGGAGATTCAATGCTCCTTATGTGTCTGTGAAACCTTTGTAGAGAATGGAATTTTGCTAAGGGGAGTAAGGGGCTCAGCATGAAAATAAAAATAAACATTTTAATTTGTGATAAATAAAAACTAAAGGAGATGAGTGATTTTTAATTCTGTACTTTTTAAATTTGTGAGCATGCATGAAGAGTGAAGTACTTGTAACAACAAGAACTTATGTGCGTTTTTTTAAATTTGTCTCTGATGTCTGGGTTGCCTTTCAGTTATTGAAATTGCATTGGTGTGAGCAATCTCATGAAAAGCAAGTTGAACACATTGATAGGACTGAAGTTAGTTGTATGCGTTAAGCCCACTGAGTTCAAGGGGATGAATGGTGAAGGTACAGCTACCCATGGACCCTCTTGTCCTGAAAAGGTCTGCTAAAGAAGTAAATACTTGTTGAAGCTGCCATGGAAGGCAGGTGTATATCCCATCCTTCATCTCCCCAGATGAAGCAGTGAAACCCAACTTTTATAACCATTTGTCTACGTTCGGTTACTCCAAGTTCATGCAGTTGTAACAGGGTGGAATTTGTCCCAGGGTGTAGTTGTACACCAGTCTTTAGATATGATTTTACTTCTGTATAGTAACGGATGAAATTTAGATGTGAAAAAGAAACCTGAATTATGGATGGTCCAGGAAAATGCCTTTTGGGCAGACACATTTTTGAGAGACCACTTGTTTAATGAAGCGGCTTGGTGCCAACCCAGATCTAACCAGATTGTCCTCATGCCAAAGTCGAGGCAGATGGCTTGTGAGAAATGGCTTGCAGAATGGAAAAGAACAGCAGGAAGTTTCCACTGGTTTGGAAAGGCTCAGTCTTGATTCAGAAATTGTGTTCCAGAGAAAAGCACAAGCTGGTTGGGAGATGAAGATGGATCTGAGGCTCTCCCGTGCCTTCTGCCCCTCACTTGGGATGTCATGGGAGAGCTGCACCTCAGCACAGGGGTTTAAATGTGGCATTATTTCACTTGTTCCACATACCAAAAGTGCAGAGGGAAGATCCCTGTGTCACCTCTCAAATTAGGCAGAACCAACCTGATCCATTTCCCTAAGGGCCCTTTCATGGAAGAGCACTGTTAGTGTGGATGACAGGTCATTGGAGAGGGCAGTATGGCCAGATCTGTGGGATGACTGGAGTGTGGAACTCCTTGTGCATTCAGTCATGGTCTGACTGAGTGATGAGTGTTGAGAGGCACAGCTTTTTGTCACTGAAATCAAAAGCACCTGGTATCAAGCCAAGATGTATCTGAAGTGGAAAAGTCTTTTGAAATCTCATAACAGTTATAGTCCATCCAAATGAAAATTAGCTCTAAGTTCAACCCTTAATTATCCCTGCTCTTTCTTTGCTCATTAACACTAAAGCTGTACACAAATGTACATACTCTATGTGGCTTGAGGCCAGCCTTTAGATATGTTTAACATTGCGAAGCGTGAGAAATGCACAGGGCAGAAACATGAAGATGTGATGTAAAATGCAAATAACTACCAATAACTTGCACCACTCCCTGTCACCATGCTGCCATTCAAATCAGCATTCACAAGACTGAAAAGGGATTCCATTTCTACAGCTTAAAAATTAAGGTGTTCCTGAAAACAGAATTTCCCAGTGTGGATCTACTATTTCCATGATGCTGCTGGGATAAATCCAGCATCATCAATACCTAAATGGATGGAAAAACAATAACAAACGTTTACATAGTGCTTTTATATTTGGCACTTTCCAGTCCTTCAAGTATCCCTCTTCACAGGCCCATGTTACTGAAAGTTAAGGGCAGAGGCATCTGGAAGCCAACTCACTTATCAATGGCACATGGGGAGTTCAAGTTATATTTTAATCCCTAGCCCTTCCTTATTTTACAGGGGAAAATAATGATTTCTGTGTGAGCTGGAACTTCGGGTGCTCAGTTCTGCTCCTGCAGGCTCAGATATGATGCAAAAAGGAGCACATCCACAGCTGAATCTGCTGCAGCCCATTCAAGTCTCCAGAGTAGCCCATTGATTCACCTGGCTATCACATCCTCAGTTTCCCAGATTGTTTTTTGCATTAAGAACCTGGTGTTTAGATATCTCTAATAATTTACTGCCTAACAGGCCAGGTGCTTAAATCCATACTCAAAGACATTGATATTTGTGTTTCTGCACAGGAGAAACATCCACCGCAAAGGAAACTTGCCCAAATGAATTAAAGGATCAGCCAACTCTGTTTGTTTGTCTATAGTGCTAGTTGCTCACAAACTCCCCTGTATCTGTACATCTGCATATTTTGTAAGGACTAATTTTGCACCTTAGCATCCTCAGTGAGTTTTCTTCATGCCTTCCACTGAACTACTTCAGAGTTAAAGCACAAGTGAGATTATTTCTATATGCTGGGATGTTGTGTTACTACTCTTGCAGTAGGAAAAATGCAACACAGTGATCTTGAGAAAACATTTATGATGTATGTAAGTTTAAATGCATCTAAATCCATTCTATTTTCTGCTACAAGGAAGTTGTGAATTTTTTTGTCTCCTTGATTTGATTTTTTTCCTTTTGTTTTCACATCTTGCCATAATACAAAAGGTGCAAATGAAGGCACAAGTTTTATGGTTTTGTCTTTTCAGATTTTTTTTTTGCATAGAGACCCCACAGTGTAATGTGCCTTAATTAACAGAAAGCGAGAATGGATTGCATAAACTCCCACTGAATATTGTCTTAGCAAATGAAATCTGATTTAATGCTTTAAGCCGAAGACATATTTGCATAGCTAATGAAACTGATTAACTTGGAATTAATTTGAAATGTTTAGTCATAAGGCTTAAAACTAAAGTGATGTTAGTAATGTGTTGATTATTATTAGTACTCAAGATAATCAGGCTTGCTGGATGATTAAATGTAAATACATAGTAAAAAAATTGGTTCAGGTTAATAAACAATTTCAAATAGGAAAATGCCCCATGATGATAAAGTGAAATGAAGTAGTGTTAATTGTACAAGCAGAAGTTCAGAAAGCTCAAGTTCCCTCTTGCCTGCTGGAAGTGGGTGAAAAGCTGCTTCTTTTTAGCTTCCCTGTGATTTGATAATGATTTCTTTGTGGTCTGTGTTACACTTGTGCCCGGGAACACTCAGTATAGGCCATGGACCTGACGTACCCAAGTGCTGTACAAACAGATCTTGGTGAGCTTGGGGAGGTGTGGGCAGGAACTAATGGGTGGAGGAGATGGTTTGTGTGCATGGACAGCAGGGACCTTGGTTTGCCAGAAGCTTCATTGCAGCTGTGATTTTTTTTTTCTTAGTTCTGCCAGTTTTGTAGGAAGGTTTTGGGATGGGGTTGCAAGGAGGACAATGTAGAGGCTTTCAGAGATGTATAGGAAAATCCCCCTTCAAGATAAAGTGTCTATTGGACAAAGCATGGAAGTGCATGCTTAAAAATGAAGTGGTAGTTGTGCTAAGAGGTGGTACTTCTGACTTGTAAGGATGCAGAAGTTGCCAGTCCCTTTGCATAAAATTGGCTGTTTAAATACAATTTTTTTTTCTGTGATTTGAATTTTTGTAGTGTGAGAGTCAGATCAGAGTCAACTAGGCAATTTCTTCACTTGGTTACACTAATGCAAACACCAATAAAATGGATGTACAAATTTGTTTTCATAGAGCTGTGAGCAGAATTTGACCCAGAGAATCATCCTTTGACGCCACATTAGGACACTCTCATGTTTTGTCTATAAATTAGGTGGAAGAAGTATAAATCAAATCAACTTTTGCTCATCAAAAAGAAGAGCTGCTATTCTGTTCGAGTTCTCTCAGATTCTTTTTCGGGCTGGAGTGTCCACAGAGCTTATAAAGAACAAAGACAATGTTGGGGGATGGCAAATATCCTCTTCTGGGTTTGATATACATGCCATTTTGGGCCAGCTGACTGTTGTGGCCAATGTGCTGGAGTCAGTGTAAAAGATCGTGTGAACTTTCCTCATCCACTTCACTGTTAAGCCTGCAGTAAGCTTTACCTATGTGTCCAAAGTAAAACTAATGGTCATATGACCATTTCTTGTTTCAGAAGCTACTGTGGAAACTTGCAGCCGAAGGGTAGCAACAAGCATGTGGTGATGCACACATGGTGGTTATCGGCAGCAGAGAAACAGATGGAAAGTGCAAAACTACCTGTTCCACATCCCATTGCATCTCCTTATCAAGTCTCCTTTACACTTCAGTGCCTGGGTCTCCTCCCTCCACGACTCTCTCCTTCTCAATGGCTGAACACGTGTGGTATGGATTTTTTGTTTTCCTTTCTATTTTGCTCTCCTGCCTTCATATCACTTGATTTTGGTTCGGATCATTTTGACCTAATTCTCTCCTTTGACTCCTTAAGATGAAGTTTTGCAATGCCTGTGGCTTATAATCCTATCTCTGTTATGGCTAGTGAAGTCTTGATAGCCACAAGAAAAAGGCTAAATTTAACTAAGCTGAGAAACTCTTCCTGCACAGTATCACAGCGTGCTGCCACTCATTCTGGTATCTCAGGGGGCCTTCTCTATAGGATATGATCCCTAATTCCACAAAACTCTCCAGGATCCCAGGCTGTCGGTAGTTACACAGCATAAACATGAGTTTTCTAGGCTGAGCAGTAGTGTTGTGCAGCTCTGTCATCTCTGTAACTTAGCAAGGGTCTGGTCCCTTTCACATACAGATCCACTTTTACTCCCTAAATCCCCCTTTAGGGGTGACAGCTCTATCCTCCTGGGTAATGTGATTGCATTCATGGGATGTTTCAGGAACTGATGTTTGTGTTTTCTGTGGCATTTTAAGTAAATGAAGAGTGACTCAGAGCTGAATAAGGATAGGGAGACGAGTCCTGGTGTGAAGGCAGATGACCCAGATTGTGTGGGCACATAGTGTGGCTCTGCCAGATACTTCTGTGTGGTTATCTTTGAGTCTGTCAGCTAAATTTTTCCTTTCCATCAAATGATGGTAATACCACTTCCTTCATGCCATCAACTTCAGGGGTTTTATGTTATAAGTTTAGAGTAGCTGCCACAATGATCCCCTGGCCTCTGTCAGGATGTTCTACATCCTGCTGTAATAAAATGATGTGGTTTTCATACATCATTCACAAGTCCCACCAGCTTCTCTATGTCCAGGGGGCCCTGGAGGGGTTCCATGTGTGGCAACCTTGCTCCATGGAAAGGTATCATGTTAGTAATACTCTCCAAATGCTGCTACAATACAACCCACGTGTACACACATGTATGCAGCACCAAAGGGATGCTCAGATATTCTAGTTACAGCAAAAATTGAAAGGAATTGTAGTGAAAACTACTTAATTCAGTTCAGAATCAGACCCATTGTGAGGTTCAAGACGTTGTCATATTCAGGATAGTTCTGTACACTGATAATGTTATTAGAAAAAATTGCCTCTATTGCTTCCATTACTGCATAAAATATCTAACCTTGCACTGTGTATAATGCATGAGAACAATGTTTATAACAAGAGTTTTCTGCTTATAATATAATAGTGTTCTTGGTCAGCATCCCTTGATGTTTTACAGCCAAGTTGTAAGTCCATTTAAATGATTTAATACACCACATCCTGGTTAGTAAGCACAGGTAAACAAGTTCTCGGGGAAGATTTAAACTGTAAGGACAGTCACTATAAAGTCTATTGGAAATTCATTGCACTTCACAGATGGAACAGATAAAAAAAAGTCCTTAAGTGCAGACAGCAGGGAAAGAAAATCCTAAATTACTAGGATGCAATGAAATCCTCTTGCAGGGTGCAAATTGTTGGAAAACAATTTTTATCTATTATTTAAAAGAGAAGATGAAAACTGGTCTTGGTGGTGAGCTACTTTATAAATTTCCAGATGACCGATCCCCAGTGGTGGGGGTTATGTTTGGGTGTACAGTGAAGGGGAAATTATTGTAATGACTTTTTGTGCTGCCAAAACCTGCCACCCATCTACAGACTGAGAAGTATCTGTTCTGATAGTCCCAAGCAGTTAAAAATTACATGTAGCTTTCATGCAAACCAGTCCTCCATGAAAAAGAGTAAATGTACAGATTTTTAATTTTGTTTCCTATTGTTTGGCTTTTAGGGGTTGCTTTTTTCCTGCTCTCCCAACTTCTATCTGTGACCTTGAGTGTTAGATGCTTGTTTTATAGATAGTGAGTTGAAAAACATATCAGCTATTGAAAGATTTGCCATTTAGTCAATCAAGATGACAACACTAAATTGAAAGGGAGCAACAACAACCACAGTTGCTGGCTATGAGCATGGACTAGAAAATTTAGAGCAAGTGATTGTTTTCAGAGCTGCGAGGTGCCAAAAAAGTATAGAAAAGCAGGACAGAGCCAGCAGAGGGGCTTGGAGCTGAAGGGAAGGAGCATCTGTGAAATGGCTGTCAAAGCCACAAGTTTGAAATTTTTGGAAGTCTGTAGAACTACAGTTAGTAAAGTTTCGCCAGTTCATGCTGGATCAAGACCTCAGTCGTCCTTCTTAAATAGGAGTCCCTTTGCTTAACGAGGAGCTCTCCTCACAGACTGGCTAAACTGTATCAGTGAACTTGCTCTTGGTGCAAATTTATTGTGGTGGCCCAGAGTGACTCGCTGGAGTCAATGAAGTTGGTGTCTGAAATCAGTGCTGTATCTGATTCAGAGCTGTTGGCTTCATCCTCCAGTTTTGTTGCAAGCCAAGTTTTGAGGGACAGGGAAATGGAATAACATGCTTAACATAATAATGTTTAGAAAAAAAGGAAAATATTTTTGTCCTTTAATCCTGAAGAATTTCTGGTTTTACTGTTTTGTACTGAAGAATTTTACTAATAAAGAATTAAATTACCCCCATACCATTGCTCTTGCAGAGAATTTTATTAGCCTGCCAAGTTGTACTATGTTTAAAGGAGAAACTTTGCTTTGCTGATTTGTGATCCTCCCACGTCGATCTTGCTCTGGGAATATGGGAACCAAAGTGCCACCTACTATCAGTTTTCCCTCATCCTTTATACAGGCACATATCAAGTCATCTTTTGTAAAGAGACTTTTTCTAACTTAGTAACCGCTTATGCAGGGAGGAAATGAGAGGCTGAAATATTTTTTTGCTTCGTGACCCCATCACTTGCCTGAAAAGAAAGCAAACCATTTCCCTATGTCGCTTTCATCTTTTTTCCGCAACACCCAGACAATAGATGGACATGTTTTGTTCAATTCTGGGCAGGTTTCACCCACCGTGAAAATGTATATAATGCTCAAAGGGACCACGTTACTGACAATAGGTGTTAAATGGTGTCTGAATTCTGCCTGTTGGCTGGCTGAGTATTGACTCAGTGCAAATAAACAGAAGGCTCTTCCCAGAACCCTCCTGTCAGTCATTTATAGTGCACCATCGCCTCTGTTGCAGGGGTCCTTACGGGGATATCCTTTGCACATGCCATGCAGGAATATTTAGACTGAATTCTTCCTGAAGCTGCAGTTTGCAGTAAAGTTGTTTTGGGATGGCAAATGTAAAGAGATCTTTGTAAAGAGATCTGAGAGTTTAGGTCTGTGCCTCTATGATACTGGCAAAAAAAGGCCTTGAGCAGAGGAAAGGTAACAGTGACTAATATTTAAAAATTACCATCTATAGAACACTGTAATTTTCTGTGAAAACAAATTGCATTTTCATTTCAAATGTCTATTATTGATGATGAAATAGATTTATACCCTCACTAAAGATCTGTACACCAATCCTGAGCCCTCTGCTAACACCCACTATCAGAAACTCATGGCACATCAAAGCAGTGCATCTTTTTTGACATCTGAAGTCATGCATTTGCTTGGCTGTGCTTACTTCCAAGGGAATGTGCTGCAGGGACAGTGGGAAAGCTCTGGGGTTGCTGCTGCAGACTAACACAATTTGTGCGGGGCACGAAAATTAACCGGCTAAGCAAGCTGAGACAGTATTTCTTTCCCTACTGAAAGGAGGGATATAAAATTTCATGCTTGTATTTGTAGGCTTTGTAGATGTGGAGGTTCTGTTTGCTAAAACTTAAAAAAGATAAGACAGTAGTAGATAGCTGACGTAGTTGGATCTTGTTTCTACAAAGCCGTTGATTCTCTTACTGCAGTAGAATTTATGTTGCCATCCCATGATCATTTGTTTTCGGTGGTCCGGATCTTTGTCATTGTGGAGTTTAGATGGTGTTTAGCAAGAGAAGGTGATGACTTCTGCAGTGACTGGTCTTTTACACAGGAATGTAAATTGTTGATAAAAATATTCCTCACCTGCTGAACATGTGTTGGATTTCCAGTGGCCCAGGGTCCTGCCCAAGGACCACAGCCTGCAACCCTCCTCTCCCTGCACTTGGCAGGCTGGCAGATGGCAGGGCTGTTTGCTGCCTGGATGGTGTTTTTTGGTAAAGAAACATGTCTGTTTCCAAAGCATTTTCTTCCTTACTTTTGCCATTCCCTTCCTATCCATCCCGCTTTTCTTCCAGGGTAGCTTACAAGGAGTTGTACTTTGCTAAAAAGGTCTCATATGTGCACACATAATTATTTTGTCCTTTTTGGTCAGCTAAAGCATGCAGGGGCATGTTTGACTCACCACTTTTACAGAAAACATGTAGAACTGACTGCTGTAGGAATTGCCTAAAGTCAGATCTAAGGAAAAGAATAAATCCTGAATGTTTGATGCCCATAATGTGCTGGAATCGGATTGGGAGAGCAACAGTTCATATTTCAATCTGTGAAGTGATGTGCTTTGGTATCAAATCTAGGGGAGTGGAATTCATGGTTCATGTATTAAATCAGGTTTATGCTTATGTCGTACCAGTATCCCTTTGAGGATAAACCGAGTACAGTTCTTGCTCAATAATAAAGGTGTAGCAAGAGAATCTGGTCCCTTACAAGTGCTTTTCATTTTGCTTTTGAACATTTTACCATTTCTACTGCTAAGGATGAGAAAGCAGATGAAAGACTTCAGCAAACCTTATTTCTCACTGATGCCTTTTCTAAGCACAGCATTTCAGTTTGATTTACTGCAATTTTTTTTCTCCCATGGAAAGATTATAAACTAGAGAGCATACTGACTGGAAGAAAATGGCTGCTAATCTTCTGAAACTAATGTTTAATCAGTGATGGAAAGAAAATAAGTAACTAAAAAGCTTTATCCAGCTAATTAAATAAAGCTGGTTATTCTGCTGGAAACAGTTAATGAACCTCAAGTAATATAATTATTTTCAGAATATTAAAGCAGGAAAAAAAGTGATTACTTATTTAAGACTAAATAATTACAATGTATTCTTCACTATAAGAGGTTATAGATGCCAAAGACTAAATAACCACCATGCTCCTGATTCTCCATAAAAGGATGTTTCTCGGGAGTTATTACATCTTAGGTTGAGCTTGTACTGAATTTTCTTCTCTTAAGATAATCTGCAATGATCTCTAGGGGAATTTGCCTCCCTTGGTGCCTGTTATTATTCTCATTTTTAGGGACTAGCTGTATTTGATTGCCTTTAAAATGAGCTGAGATTGTATTAATGGTGCAGAAGGGATGGGGTGGAGTGGTTCTGACCACGGCAGGAGCAGCTCTGAGGTGAGCCCTGGGTTCTGCTCTGCTGCTCAAACACTGCTGGGGCAGCCAAGTCTGGCCTCACGGGCTCAAATCCTCCCTCGGCTGGAGCTCAGCTTGTCTCTGAAATGCTGCACATCCTTTCTGTTCTGAGATTACAGTTAAGGGGGAATTTCTCTTAGAAAGACTGGCTGTGGCCTAATTACCCCTGCAAGTGCTGGGAGCTTCCATTTTGGGACTAGAGTCTGCGTAATGCCAGGGGCTGTGGAAAAAATCCTGCCTGGCTCTGTCCTAATAATCATTGTAATTTTTTTTCCTTTTAGCATCTGAGAGCTGGCACGTGAGGTGGTTAAAGAAACCAAACTCCAGAACCCCCGAGCTAGGAGGGAGAAGCCCATGCAAAACTGCTATCCCAGCCAGCTCCAGACAAATGAATTTTATTTATGAGGCCCATCCCTGGGGAAGGGACAGCTCAGAACAGCCTGTCCTAGGAGGCATCCCTGAAGGAAGGCGTTCTGTGCCTGCTCTGCTTCTGTGCTGGCACTGGGTGCTTTGCACCCTTCTCTGTCCTCCTTGCTGATTTAAGAGCCACCTCTGCTCCCTGCTGCAGGCAGGTAAAGCCCAGCCGCTGCACCAGATTAGTGACAGGTTTATCTTGTAAAGGCTCTTTGGTGAGGTGGGAAGGCTCCCTGGTGGTCCAGCTATCCCCTGTTCATCTCTGCAGGGCTCAGGCTCAGTTTGGGGGTGTAGAAGGCGAGAAAGCTGTGCACACTGGGAGGGAATGGGACTGGGATTCCACCTGCCTCCCCAAGCCTGACTCAGCACTGTTTCCCATCCAGGAACATCAGATAAAACCCACAAAGGGCAGAACATGTCCTCTGGTTCTCACTCCTTTCACGTACTTGAGTTATATTCGGAGTCCCACACCACACACACTCTTACTGACTCCTCCATTCACTTTGCCAGGAGCGACCATCAAAAATGGGGATCCAACTCATATGATCACAGAAATAAACATCTCAGCCATTTAAAATTATATCTTACACTTGAGAGAGACATGCTGAGGACATAGAGAAACAATAGATTTAATTAGGCTTTTAAAATGTGACACATCTATTATATGTTCTGTTGCAGCTTTAAAAAAGTCTCAGTTTCTGTATAATAAATCTTGGAGGAGTACTACCATTTAATTAAATGGGAGTCAGCACTGGGAACAATTAAATGAGTTTATGCACTTTCAGGGAAACCCTATAGCAAGATGTGCAAAATAGCATACAATAAAATGAAAAAATTAAGCCCTTAGTGGGTTTGAGCTGCTGCATATAAGAAATTTGATAAAAAGGATTTTAAGAAAGTAGCCAGTTTTACAGTTCATCAAGTAGTCTGTTCTGCCTCAAAGGTACCAGCCCATGTCCCTTGGATTTTTGCCACTGGCAGAAGACTCCAGATGGACGTATGCATCAATACTAATAAATGAAATTCATCCCTGAGAAAAAAAAGTTTCTTTGAAGCCCTGACTAGGAGTGGATGTCATCTAGCAGAAAGTATGCATAAATAGGTGAAAAAGGTATCTCTTCTGAATAGTCTCTGAGGTGCTTCAATCAAGAGTTTCTCTGCTTATGGGATTTCGTGAAGGCAAATTTAATTTTTAGGATATCATTTGTACAGTAACATATGTAAGCAAATAGTGATGCTATCTTAACTAGAACATAATATATACATTTTATTGCATATTAAAATCCATTTCAACATTGCATTCAGCCTGGAGTTTTTAGTGTGTTTCCCCCTCTCTCCCTCAGTACAAACAAGCAGCCTTGAAATCAAAACTAAATGGCATTGAATATAATGAAGCAACATTGAGTCTAATGAAGCAGAATTGCTATGTAAACAGGGATGCTTTTATCTCATTGGAATTTTTATGTCCTTGCATGTCTCTGAGCTACATTTTTGTAACCTGATTCTTAGGAAATGTCTGATATCTCTTTATGATTGTTAACAGAGACCAAGACAGCCCTGTAATGTGTGCTCAGCTGAGTGGTGTGAAAGTACCACATCGAGTTTGCTGCTTCAGAAGCAAAATGTTCATCACCCTCATCTTGTACAGGGCTGTAAACTTGGTAACCTCTAAGTGTGAATAGGTCTGCTAAGAAGGACCAGTTGCAGACACTCGAGGGTCGGATGAAAGTGCCACTTGGAAGCTCCCTCCCTCATTCCAGCCCTTTCCTTGTCTGTTAATACCTTTATGAAGGCACAGGCAGTAATAACACAAGCAATAACACCAAACCTCATAAATCTTTCTCTGGGCTGAGAACTGTGCTTTCCCACTGTCTTGCTGTAACATACGCCTTAGCACGACACAAGCTGACCTTCCTCTGCCAGGGAAGAGTGCAACAACCAGGCACCTGCTCTTTGTCATCTTGGGCTGTTGCAGTAGCTACGAGAAAGTCTGTGGTTCCTACATTGCAAATTAAAATACTAGTAAAGACATCCCTCAAATATACTTTTTTATTCCTGCCTTCTTTGATTTTGCACTTGGAAGTCATGCTCTTTAATATATATTGGCTTGCACCAGAACATCTCCCAGTTCCTCACAGATATGAGCTTTTTGCCCTTTTGGACAGCAGCTCAAAATTCAGCATTTCAAGTTAATGTGCTGTGGCTCCTCATATAAGAGTTGGGCTGAGCAGAAGGAGGTGAATAAATACTGCTATTTGGCAGTGTTGGACAGGGAAGTATTTGTCATAATACACTGATATACAATGCCCTTTCACGTTCTCCACAGACCACTTGAACTTAAAAAAATATGATGGCAAAGTAAGTTAATGGAATCTTGTCTGAAATGTAGTCACTGGAAGAAAGAGAACAAAACCACTGTGATATCTATTGCTGTAAACTGTCCTATTCTGCAATAGCTACTTCATCTAAAATACCATCAACACTGCCAAATTTTGCAGCTGTTCTTAAACCTCTTACTCCTCAAAGTTTGTGTAGGTTTTTTGTAGCTTTTATTTGGTTTTTTGTTTGCTTTTTTTCCTGAAAATTTCTGTTTCACTAAAAATTCCTTCTAGATCTTTGACCTGTCGCATTTCTCTGTGTGTTGCCTTTTAGTGGGCACAGTGCACAGAGGAGCTTTGGCATAAGATTTTCCATATCTGTGCATTTATATAGGCTGAAAATTTGGGTCTTAAAATGTATTCCTCTCCACGAGTTGTTAAGTCTGTAGTCAGAAATTTAGGAGAATGGCTAGCTGGCCCAGCTTCCAAATACTGAAAAACCTTAAAGTAATGCAGCCCATAACTGAAATCACATAAAGTTTGAGTATGGGGGATGAAGCCTCTGGCAGCTCATTTTCATTAGGAAGATGGCAACAAGAATGGAAAATGTCACAAGAATAATTCACACGTGTTTGGTCTTTAGTACTATAATTATCTAGACCTTCTTGCTTTCGGCTCCCCTTTTGCTACATAGCTTTTGGGAAAAGGTGGGTTTGGCTTTTAATGGCCTAATAAATACAAGTAATAGCTTGTGATTTGTTTAATATTTTGAACTGAAAGGTCAAGGGTAGGAAGATTAAAAAGTCATTGGGGGAAATGCTCTCAGTAAAAGCCATATCTTGCTGGCAGTAACACAGCTTCTTAAATAAGCATAAAATCAGTTTAAGGCAGCTCCAAGCCCAAATTAAAGCAGAAAGGAGAATAATGTTAGTGTATAGATACTACCAGCTATAGAAGGGTAAGTGAAATGAAAAACCAGACAGGGAAATCATCCTTAGTATCCCCCACAGGGTCTCTGCAGCACTGATTATAATATCTTTGTTGGATTTTTGAGCATGTGCATCTGTCTGAAAGTCTGGCAATCCGAAGTAATGACAAGTGTTCTTGAGTCTCTCTGCTTGCAAAGCTTCAGATGAGACTGAGCCATGGAGCATTTTACAAAAAGCTACCTGCTGCCAAACAACTGTCTTAAATTCCAGCATCTACCTATCTCCTTTCCTTTCCCAAGTCTGAGCACCCACCTTCCCTTCTCTTTTGAATGTGAGAGAGATGGAGGTGAAATTACAGGACTGTTGTGTCAAAGCTTTTTTTTCCTGCTCAGAAGGTGCCCAGTTATGGAGGTTCTGCCTTTCCCCACTTCTCTCCTCAGCAGTGCTGCAGTGTGTGTGATGTAGTAAAGCAGCTCTGATGATTCAAGGCTCCTTCTAGAAGTGTTATTTGTGCACTGTTAGAAATGGAGACCTGAGAGAGATGTGTCCTTTTCTTCTCTCAAGGATACTCTGTATGGTTTGCACATTTTCCTGGGGCTGCAGGCAAGTGCACTGCTTGCTTTCCCCCAAAATAGGCTCTTTCCATCATAGAAAAAGGGTTTGTGCCTGCAAAGATCTTGAAATATGCTATTAATTTTGCATGTTTGCTCTGAATGACAGTGTGGGAGCCTTTTCTCTGGAATTTATTTTCATTAAAGAAAACAGGCTGAGCAGACACATGATGGGGGTGTCTAGTTGTGTATTTGGTAGGTAGAAGGCAGGCTTTTTACCATTTTGGTGAAAAGAGGTGAGGAATAGGATCTGGGGCATTAAGAGTCCATTGTGCATTTGAGGATATCTGCTTTTTTTTTGTTATACAGCCCTCCTGTAGCTCTGGTGAACATGGAAGCACAACCCAGCTGTACGAGGCTGAGAGCTCAGGTAAGAGCTGCCTTTGCCACTGCCACAGGTCTGCTTGTCCCAGTGAGACACTGGGGGCCACACACAACTGCTTAGTACTGAAGGTGTGATTAATAGCAAGTGTGGTATTTTCTCTCAGCACTGGAGGTGGAAATGTACCTGTAATTATCATCCTCTAAGTTAAAAATGTTACTGCAACAGTGCTAGGTCATCATGACCTTCTGCGGTGGAAGGAGGAAACACTATTTAGTACTTCTTTATAGGTTTTTAAGAGCACCTATTTTCCCCTGGGGTGTTCTGGGCAGTTAAAGGCAGCCCTCCCACAGAGTAGGATCATGCTCTTCTTACTTAGTTGCAGAAAACATTCACCATATACTACGGCAAATCATGCAATCAATCTTCATGCTAATCATTCTCTGCTGGAAGCTATTTACTACAAAAACTTCTGGTATTTTCTTACTAGCTGGAGAGTCGACTGTCACAGCCGACAGTGATTAATTTTTTTTTACATAAAACCAAAATTGAATACTTTGAAATGGGCTTGAGCATTTCAGATTAGATGGGTAAAGGCTGAACAAAAAGACACTCAGAAATTTCTTCAGTTGGACTTCTCCTGTAATCCTCCCAGATGTAATTCTAGCTAGTCACTTGCCTCAGCCTTTATTTGCTCCCATGTTGCCATTTAAATGACAGCCCTCTGGTGATTTGCATTCATTTTCTGGCACTGGTTTCTTTAGTGTTAACTCTGATTTGCACCAGCAGCGGTGGCCATGCCTGGGTGTGCAGATCCCTTCGTGCCCAGAGCAGAGTCTCCAGAGAGGGCTGCAATACTGCACTGCCCATGAGCACTGTGGCGAGTTTTGCCCCTCATGCACAGCTTCAGAGCTGCCAGCTGATTATGTGATTTAGAAATTAAAAGGTCCTGCTGAGCCCTCAAAACCTGCTATTTCTGGTTTTATTTTGTATGAAACACACTATGTATTCTCTTCTATACTGCTGAATTCGGCTCTGAGAAGCAAATGCTTAGATTCCTGCTTCTGATTCATAGAATCATAGAATGGTTTGGGTTGGAAAGAACCTTAAATATCATCTAGTTCCAACCTCTCTGCCATGGGCAGGGAAACCTTCCACTAAACAAGGTGGTCTAGTGCTCAAAGCTTCATCCAGCCTGGCTTTATATACCCTCAGGGGCATCCACAACTTCTCTGGACAACCTGTTCCAATGCCTCACCACGCTCACAGTAAAGAATTGTGGCACATACTCTTCTTCTAGAATATTTCTCCTCCTGATGAAAGCAGAGAGCTTTGGTCTAGTTACAAAATCTCTGGTGCCTGTTTCTGATGTCCCACTGCTTCCCCAGAACACTGCAGTTTGCAGATGGGGGAAGAAGTTATATACCTCAAAATCTCTGTTGGGATCCAGCTGGTTAATTGAGCTACAGATCTGTAGAGCCAATTGCCGCCAAAAAGAAAAATCATCGCTGTCTACAACTTACCTGTTCACCTGCATGATACAACATGGCAGCAAAAGGACTGATGGAGTGGGATACCTCAGTGTCCAGCTTGCAGAAAACCTGCTATATGTGCAAAATACCTCAGGGACCGAGTGAGGTTTTGCGCTCTTTTTGCAGCACTGAGGAGGAACACCTCCATGTAGATGAGAGCTTAGACCTCTTGCTGTGCTCTGTGGCCTTTCTGGCTGTGCTTATGTGTAGAAAGGATAGAGAGACTCATGCCAGTTTGGCTTTGAGGGAGTTGGAAGGAAGTGTCAGTGGTTCACAGAAAAAAAAAAAGAAAAAAAAAAAAAGAAAGAAATTACAGGCATGTGAAGCTATTGGATGTCTGTGGTAGGTCCCTTCAGAAAGGAAATGTATGGATACAACAGAACTGAACATGGATTTGAGTTGTTCTGGAAGGGAAACAGAGAAATTTACTTTTAAATAAGTCTCTGGTACAGAGCTGTAGCATTCCTCACCCTCTGCTGCACTATATATTTGATTTGTTTTCCAAAATCAAACAGCTTAAGGTTTGAGTTACCCTCCATTAAGTTGAACAAAATGAAAATGCCAACACTTTTGGAATGTGTTGGCATGGGCCTTAAATTGGAAAACAAACATATCATCAAGCTGCCCTTCCCAATGCGAATGGAGAGAAAAAAGCTATTTTGTGAAGTGTGGAATTTGGAGGACTGGGTCTTTTGCATTGCTCTCTGTGTGCTGGGGAAAAGCACTGGACAACAGAAAACTTCAGTGATTGTTGAATGAGATCTGCTTCTCGACTGGTTTCTGATGTTACTGTTCTTGCTTACTTCTTTTTTATCTTGTTCATTACTCAAAATCTGATTCACAGGAGGAGGTTTGATAAATTAAAGTGGAATTATCTGGGACACCAGTGAGAACAGTTCAACCCCCCGTGTGGGGGTGTGGGTTTCAGCCTCTCTTACCATCTGAGTGCAGCTTTCCTGGTAGGAGACAGAAGGAAGGTGGGAGAAGGTTTGTCCTAAAGCGTTAGAGTGCAGCACGGAGCAGAGGGTGTTATGGCAGGTGCTATACCTGCAGGCTCCCCATTACCCACTGGATTCCCTCCTTCTCACCACCTCTGCAGATGGCCACAGCAAAGCATGCAGGCCGTGGGAGGTCTGCCCATCAAAAGTCATCTGGGAGGCTAAGGCTACAGGGAAATGATATTAGATTGTGAATCTGAAGGTGTCTGGTCAGAAAAGCACCAGAGGCTGCAGGTGAGCCCCGAGCTATGTGGGGGAAGAGTGAGTGGGATGTCAGCAGAGGCATGCAGCTCTGGGTTTTCCAAGGGGGATGAGGTGCCTCACATAATCCTTAGTGCAAAACAGGATCAATACTGTTTCATCAGGGCTGTAGTTCCCGGCTTAATGAATTTAAGAGCCACGGTGATTGACTCTGAAAGTAGCTATCAGTTCTCTCCTGTGCAAAGAGGAGTGCAGCAGTGCCTGAGCTGCAATGTGGTCACACTCAGTGCACCTCTCTGAGTGACCCTGTGTGACCAGAGCACCTCGTGGCTGTGACATGATCGCGTTTTCTTTGAATGGTGGTACAGGGCAGAAGCTCCTGTAGCCTTCAGGGGGATGGTAGTGGGACAAGTGAGCCTTCCAGGGGTTCAGACAGATCCCTTCTCAGGTGAGGTGGGCAAGCAGCTTGTACGTTGTCTTTTTTCTTGTGTCCCATCTTTCTTTCTGCAGCATAAAGAGGAACAGTGATGGAAAGTCACTGCAGCCGGATGGAGTCATGGACACAGGAGTAGATCTCTGCTCTGATTAATGATTCTATCACTTAAAAAAGGGCATTTTAATGTTTAAACTACCCCTTTCATAATTATCAGAGTTTTCAGGTTGTACCACAGGGCTGATTAATGCTCACCTCAGGTGTGCCAGAGGCTCACGTTTATTACACATGCTGCACACTCATTAATCGGCAGCGCAGCACGAGCTGTCATCCCGGATTGCTTAATTACATTGTCTCCCCCTGCCCAGGGCTTATGTGTGTTGTGCAAAGCCATAAATACTCCAAGAGCCCCATTTCCACTGAAATCAATAGGAGTTTTGCCATTGTACTGCAATGAGAGCTGTGAAAGTAAAATAATGCAGATAACTGTGACTTTCAAGTGGGAAGAGGGGCAGCAAAGGACACATGAATTATGAAAATTGAACTTAGAGGTGATCAGAAAAAATTACAGGATAAACTGGAAAATGTTAAAGGAGCCATAAGAGTAGGAAAGATAGAAGGAAAAATGAAAATTGGACAAGAAGTAAAAATAAATAAGAGGGATTTCAAGTGGATAAAGAATAAGAAGTGAATGAGGCAACAGGGATTCTGCAAAATGGGAAGGGTAATTTTGCAGCAGAAGCAGCAGACGTTGTTGAATAAATAAATGAATTATGTGTCTCTTCACAGAGGAGAATGGGAAACTTCAATGTATTAAAAGCAGGAAAGTTCCAAGGCAAAGGACATCCGTGTGGAACAAGAAGTGAAGAACTGGAGTGAGCCCACTACTGAGACAAGCACTAGACACCATGGCTCCCTTACTGGTTCTCCTGGGAATTTCCTCTGTGGTGCATAACTGGTCGCTTATCTCTCTGTACTTCATCCAAGGTGCTGCTCTTTTTGTCCAGTGTTTTGGTTGGAGGCAGGATCTGTCCGAGTACCTGTTCTGCTTCTGCAGCGCTATAGTCATTGCTGACCACCAAGAAACTGCATTAGAATAACTGAATAACTTACTCAATTTAGACTGAAAATTTAGACAAAAGAAAATAATTTAATTTTTGGCAGCCCTACCTTCTGCTTTTATCTTATAGAAAGATTTGCCATGACAGATATTTGACAGCGTTTGAGTCAGTCCAGCCCTAGATGTTTGTCAGCACTCCCTCAGAGAAATTTGTTTGACTGAATCACAGCAAAAGAAAAGTTTGCTGAAAATTGCTTTGATGGCTAAATTAGCACTTGGTCACTTAACAAACACAGCAGCTGGCAGGATTTGGAAATATATTGGTCATTTGACTTTCTCTTTTCACAAATATGTTTTAAGTGCAGCAGATGCATCAGATCTGAATGGCTATAAAAATTTAACTCGAGGAGTCTGTAGACCTAAAATTTACGGTGTGTTATTTTATATCAGTAAAGAGCTGCTCAATGTGGTCATTATTTTTGCCACCTAGTTAGAACCAGGAAGAAATGTGAAAACATGCTGAGATATCCTTAAGGAATTTACCTGAAAACAAAATGGTATAAGAGCTGCAGAATGCAAATATTCATATCTAGATTAAATAAATAAAAATATCCTTAAGGATTATAGCTTAATATAGCAAGTCCAAAAATTAGTTTGACAAGCATACTAACTGAGTATCTCTGATTCCATATAGATCAAAGGTAAATAACTAGGCAGGCACTCCTGGAAAGGTTTCAAGAGAATAAATGAACACTTGTTGGGAGGGAATGAAAAGATACATAAAAAGAAAAGCAACAACAACAAAAAAGAAACAAAAAAAAAGAAAAATCCAAGCTCTACAGGCTGTTGCTTGTAGCTTGCAAGGATGATATGGAAGATGAGCCCAGGAACTGTTCAGCTTTGGAGCCTTGTTGCCAGGATATTTTGTGACCACATTCCCCTTTCTTTTTAACCAGTGTTAAAATCATGTGAGAACCTTGCTGTACAAGCCAGCCCTGTCTGACTGTGGCTGAACAGGGGCAGTTCTGGCTCGTGCCATGAAAGGAACATGGGGTGAGTGCAATGAGCCTGGGATGCTGCCACTCCTGCTGGACAGAGTGGGATTGAGCCCCTGGGAGAAGCTGGGCTGATTGCAGGGATGGGGACACTCCTGGATAGAGACATCAGCTCCAGGGATGGCAAAGAGCTTGGTGTGAGGTAAGAGTATGAAGTGAGCTGGTACAACCACATACTACAGCCTGGAAAGACAAATTCAGGTGCTATGGACACTTGGACATTACTCCTGTGGGACACTGATAAGGCTGTTATTGTTTTTCTCCACTGAGGTTTTCTTTCACTGTAGATGAAGAAATATTAAACCAAACCATGCTATTTATCTGTTTAAAAAAAGCTGTTTTGACAAAGACCTGCTTACAGCACTAAGGGTACATTTTCTTTTTCCTTTCCAATAATAAATCTTTCATAAAATTAAGGCATTGACATTACATCTCTGTTAGGGTAATTTACTCCCCACAGTAATTTTGACTTAGTTTGTTCTACATGGAGTGATATTTTAATCATCCTTTCAGTGCTTATTGATGAGGGTTTTCTGCAAAAGATGAGAAGATTAGTTTAAAATTATCCCTTGTGAATTTAAAACAATAACAAGGAAGCGAATGCAGTCTAAAACAAATTAAGAAATGTAATAGACTTAATAAAAGGCCGATATTTTATTCAAAGTACAAAAATGACTGCAAGAGTTGCTGTGGTGGGGCTGAACATACTCTTATCAAACTATGTTCTTTTGTTTCTTTTTAATTGAACAGGCACAAATGTCCCCCCGCTAAAGGTGAGTGATGAATGAAAGAAATGGTTTATATTTTGTCCAATTAAAAAAAAGGTATTACCTTGACTCAGGCGTCATATAAAACCTGTGCCTCATTCCTATACTCATCACCTGGGAATAATTTGCATTTCCTCACCCAGCAGGAGGACCCTGGTTTCAAAGCTTTGTCCTCATCAACTCTTGGCTCTTCCTCAGTGTTTGAGGGGTTAGATTTCTTCAAAGATTAACTAACTGCCAGGTCAGAGGGAGTGGAATATCTTCCTTGAACACTAGGATCCCTGCAACGCTGCAAGGTACTGAAGGGCATCCTTAAAGGCTGAAATTACAGCTTCAAACAACGATTAATCTTTTTTCTTTAACTAAACATGACACAGCCTCCACAATCTCCACAGTCTTCAGCACTGATGTTAAGTGGTAATCAGCCAGATGAAAAAGTTATGGTGCCAGAGTCCTTGGATGACTGAACTGTCTCAGAGGTTCGAGACCTTAGCAAGTCTCTACCCAGTGAGAAGTCTAGTAATCACAAGCTGAAAAAGAATATCACAGGGCAGCTTTTGCCAGTCTTTCCCAGGCACTGAAGAAAATGTGTTTCTTAGGAAAAAATATTCCAGCTAAAAATCTTTTTTTCCAAGGTGGGAACTGATTAGTTGCATGGAGCTGGATCTTCAAGAGCATAGGTGACAGAAGAAGCTGAGATTTTGTATGTGTCTGCTCTGAGGTGCAGCAGACAGCCAGGCATGGTCACCAGAATCCTTCTTACATTGTGTCCCTAAGTGGCCAGGTGGGGATGAAGGCTTTTTGTGGGTTTGTTCTACTCTTTTTGTCTTAAATTGTGATCATGTCTTGCTGTGTCTTGCTAAACCACAGCTGTCCATGTCTGTGCATGCACCTGTACCTATATTAATGTACACAAACTTGGCACAAACTGTTCTGGGTCTCCTGGGGTCACTCTGGCTTTGCCAAGTTACAAATGCTGTCACTTGGGCTCACTGTGTGATTTGTGAGTTTTGCTGAATGTTTCAGAACTGCTTGGGATTTAAGGCCCTATTTGAGCGTAAAATGTGATTAGCTACAGTGAAGTGACTTTTTATCTGGCTGATACACCTTTCTTTCAATTTAGTTGATGAATGTGCAGTGTTAGCCTAGTCACAGGTGTTTCACTTGTGATCCTAGGGAAGCAGCAGTTGTTACTTTTGATGCTGATATGAAATTACTCGCTCTTTCTGCTAGCTACTGACCATGTGGTTGCTGTTTTATGCTGAGCAAGGATGTGGACAGGCCTGATCTTTGGATAGAATGAGTGGTGAGAGGTCTCACTCCTCACACTCACAACACCAGCTTGATGTCTTGGCTGGGGAAGGATGGTCATCAGTGGAAATGTGGCAATATCTTCAGTGTGCCCGTTCAAGCTGCAGGAGAAAATATTTTGCTGTACCCTTTGCATCTGAATTCAGTAATGGAGCCTTGCATTGGTTTAGTTATACCTATTTACTTTGTGTGGGCACTGCAAGGCTTAATTAAATGTTGATGTTTATGCTTTGAGAGGCTTGTATGGAAAGCAATGCAAAATTGCTACATGTTAATCCTCCCATTGATTCCCATTATCATGCCCTGGTGGGCAGAGTTTAATCATTTGGGGGCTCACTGAATTGAAAGAAAATACTGGTGCTTTTCAGATGGCTAAACAGCACCCAAGTGTAATGTCCAGCAACCTTGGCCTCTGTGGGCTGCAAAATACAATAGTGCAGTTACCCGAAGCTTTCCCTCCATCCGTTTTTCCGGAGTAATGGATAGCAAGGAAATATTTACCAGACATTCTGCGTGCTACTTGAATTTAATTATGTCTTCCCTGATTCGAACAGAAGGCGTATAAAGCGTGCCTGTGTACTTCTGTGGAAGTCTTAAATGGGAGGAATGGGTTTTGCCTGATTTGCACAGCCTGTTGGGGATGGACCTCAGCATACATATGTTGACGGCAATAAGATGATCATTATCCAGCCCATGCCTCCTCTGTAGGTAGAGAGGTAGGGATGCCCCGAGGGTTTAATTCCCAATCTTTCATTTCCTTCCTCTATTTTCAGCTGCTATTAACTTTAAAAGCGTTTTTTTGCACAAAGAAGGATTATGCACAGCGCTGACACCTTATTACTCAGCTGGGTTTGCCGATTGGCTGAAGCTCAAAAGTCTTTACTAGTTAGGCTAAAACATTAAAAATGTCTTTTGATAAATGATCTGAAGGGAAAACCAAGCAGATGGCTTTTAGGCCCATCTCACGATGCAATTTTGCTGGGAAATAATAGTTTCAGTAATGGGTTATAGAGCTTTATTTAAATCACTATACTATTTAGTGGAGAGGGGTGAATCATTTAGTCTTTTTTGGGGTGTTTTTTTCCTCCTTTCTGTTTTTTTGGATTTCTCTCCTTGAAATGAACTGAAGCACACTTTGAAGTGCTGTGAAGTTATTCTTTCTTCACTTTTTGTAATTGGTCCATCGGTTTTCTGCTGCTGTCTCAGATTTTTTATGGGTGATATCCCCTGACTTTCCACAGCCTGCTTCCTGATGGATTCATTTACTGTGTGTGTTGCAGGGGCAGGATTTATGTGCCTCAACCTGCTGCCTACAGCTAGAGATCTCCTCTATTATACTGGGTTTATAGGGTGAATTACAGCTTCTGGGAGGCTTTGTGGAAAATTGCAGGAAAGTTCTAACCAGCTTGTTTGGCCTCCAGAGAGATTAGGCAGGTGCAGCTGGGATGGGCAAGTCTGCTGTGTGTGTGCTGGGAGGGCAGGGCTCCCTTCTGCAGAGTACCAAGGTTCCCAGCATTGTCTGTAGGCATAAATATCAGCCCCATGGTTTAGCTCTGTAGGCAGGGGTGCAGTTGTGGTGTGACTGGGAATTTGTGGTTGTTGTGTGAGACACAAGGGCCAAGCTTTTGGAAGGGCAGGAGCTGCTTTATGCAGTGCAGATGAAGTGTAAGAGGAGCTGTATTTTTGACATGTATTTTATCACCCAGTCTCTAAGGAGCAAAGCCCTTTAACCTGTTTCCAACTGAGCATTCCAGAAATCAAATGTCAGAGATGCTTAGCTGCTTCTGAACATCTAAGCCAAAAAAATGCTGGACTTGTAGACAAGCACATAATCCTGGGGATAACACTTTTCTCTTTGAAACATCCACGCAGTCCAGCACTCTTCATTAGATGTTGGTGAAATCTTTGGAGTAAATACTGGATGTAATTGTCCAGATACTCTAATTTCTGCTTTTAGCAGAAAAAATGATGCATTTAATATGGCCTTTTTTTCTTTTTAAAGTCAAAAAATGAGAAGTAAAGGTGTGTTTACTCTAGCATGCTACAGATTCAGTGCGAGCTCGAGGACGGATATTGGGTATGCTCCATTCTCCAGCACACTAAATGCTTGAGATGATGTCTTTGTTACTATCTTTTCATAAATCAATGCAACATCCTGTTGAGAACTGGATGTAGAAGCACAAAAGTGGCTTACTTCAGGTAAGAGATCTGGAGGTCTGTGGTATTTCAAAGAGTCTGAAATCAGAAAGAATAAAAATGGGCTCCAAGCTACCAGCAGTTTGTTGTCTTGGGGGCACTGGCTTTTTTGCAGACCTCTGTCTCAGCCAAGGGCACAGCTTCTTGTGGGAGCTGGTCCTGCATCTGCTGGACCACAGTGCCTCTCCCTGGCTGCCTCAGCAGAGCCAGAGGCATCTGTGCTAAATTAAATGTGGAGGAGAAAGAAAGAACATGAAACCCAAAGGAATGTTGTGTAGGGGGCTGTGTAGGGAAGGAATGTGTAGTAGGGGGTCTGTCAAAGATGTCATAGTTGTCCAAATTGTACTGGCAGAAAGAATAAAGATAAGAGGATTTTTCTAAGTTTTTGTAATATTACAGTGTAGAATAAAATGTAAGTTGCCTCTCATCTTTGCTCTGCCAGGAACTGAGAGAGAAATACTCCAGTAAAAGAAGTACAGGTGAAACAGTGGACATGACTTCCTATGCTAAAAGATGTTCTAAACATGACTGTGAGTCATTATGGTCCGCAGTAAAAGGAGTTTTCTCCTGAGAGATGTGAGTGTAAAATATAAGGTCTTAATCTTTAATTTGAATCCCTCTGAGCAGACCTTTCTGTCAGCCTGAACCCCTTTGATTTCAATAGCCCTTTGTGGTCCTGGACACACCAGTGTAGCCAGGGGTTTAGATTCCTACTACACACTGTTATAGTAGCTTTTCATGCATTTTGATTAAAAACCCTGAAACTCTTAACCTCAAATGATATGGGCTCTTTGTTTTGGGTTTTCCCCGCCCAGAGTCCACTCCTTTGTGTAGTCCTTGGTCCCAGTCTTTCTGCTCTTTCTAAGATGATTGCAGGCACTGACATTTTATTTTTGGATCATGTAACAGAGATAAATATAACAGGATGGTAAATTAAACTTCACAGGTAATTTCAGACAGGACACTCCAGTCAGCACCTCTTCTTTCGAGAGTATGGCTCCACTTGACCCATGAGGGCATCTCATTTTGTGTCTGTAGGGGATGGCAGCTTGGCCAGACATAGAGCATCCCATGGCACTTAGCACCTGGAAATACCCTGTTCTATGGAGGGTTGGTTCTGTAGCACAATCACACATTTTGCCTTCTGAGACTGATAGAAAGTCCTTGAGAATGATAACTCTAGTGAGCAGCAAACTTTGGAGATAAATGGTACATTGACTTTGCCATTTGCATTTACTGTGCAGCTTGAGATGACTTTTAATTATTCAAAAGAGGCAGAATGTTAGTCACATCTATCTTTGTTCCTCCCCCTAAAGCAAACCCACTCTGTAAATTTTCCTGTGACCACTCTACCAATATTTCCCTGCTACAGCTCCTCTGACTTTCACCTCAGGTTTTTTCCTTTCCTTTGAATTTTTTTGTTAGATGTTTGAGATGCAACAGAATTCAGCTACAATGAGTTTTTTTTCTTATCAGCTAACTCAGAGCAGGTTGATCAGGTCTATTCATGCAGCGAACAAGTTGAGGAACATAAACACTTTCCAGTGCTATGGGCATATATCTCGAAAAACAATGTAGCAGTGAAACAGCCTCATCAACATGAACATTGAAAATACTGTACCATATTTATTCATGCTGGGAAGGAGTGGGTGCTCAGTGTCAGCCTGCACACATATACCTGGCAAGCGGGATGGGAGGGAAGGTAATTCCTCAGTGTGTTTAGAAACACGTTCTCTATATCTCTTCCCTTTGGCATCCACTGATGCCATCAGCATGGGCACCTTCTTTCTCTTTTTATTTGTAAGATAAGGCATGTTATTTATTGCAATATTAGTGATTTTTTTGGAAAATACGCTGTGAGAAATTTGGAAAGCAGAAGGGAACTGAGTGTTCTTGATGCTGGATTACAAATGCTTTTGGCCAGTCCATTTAAGCACAGAATGGCATTTGTTTGAGGAGCTTTGAAGGAAATAATGGAAACCATACAACCCTAAGAGAGAATTCAGATCTTAATTGGTCAAGAGTGAGGTATTTCATCTTGCACATGCTCCACGAAAGAAATGGTTTCAAATATTTATTTCATGTCTGTGAAAAGTCCTACCCCCACCAAAAGAAAAAAAAAGAGAGAAAAAAGATAGGAAAGAAAAAAAAAAATCACAATTTCTTAGCAGGAGTTTTAAACGCTGCAAACCATGTGGTGGTGCTAAAGTTACAAAAGAAGAATCTTCACAGACACACTGACAAAATGTGCAGAATGTGGCCAGATGAGATATGACAACAAGTACAAATTATAGCAGTGGCAAACCAGTAAACATGGAAATCTGAGTAAATCAGTCATTTCAAATCTATTTGCCAAACTGTGTTTATCCTCTGCAAAACCTCACCATCTCCACAGGAAGCACTTCAGAGCAGTCTCTGCAGGGCATTTGCTGGGTGAAGTAAGGATCAGGATATTCCACGCAGACATTACAGCTGATCTTTCAGCCTAATTGAAATGAACAGTGATGATAACTGCATATTTTTTTTTCAACTTGAATGCCCACTTCCCACTTTGAAATTGCTGCACAAGAAGACATTGAATATAAGGGATAGATAGATTAAATGTTTATGGTTTAAAAGTAAAAAAAGTATTGTGTGTATCCCTACTTTTTTTTACCCTTTTTAGAAGTAAAAAAAAGTATGTGTGTTTATCCCTAAGCTACATGGATATCTTGGTATTTTGCAAAAGAGTAATTTTAACAGATGTCAGGTTGGTTTTTTTCCCTGTGGCTACATCAGTACAGTCCCGTCAATTTCAATGGAGTCCCTCTTTGCATGTGACAGTGCAGGACTTGTCCTGCAATCTTCCCCTCCTTATTCTTTCTGTCCCATATTTCTTACATTGAGAAAGGGTTTTGTTTAGAGGTCAGGCCTATGAAAGACCAAGAGTAGAATTTGTAAGTTTGTTTTTCTTTCTTTCTTTTTTTNCTTCCTTCCTCCCTTCCTTCCTCCCTTCCTTCCTCCCTCCCTCCCTCCCTTCCTTCCCTTGCTCTCTTTCCTTCCTGCTTTCTTCCTATCACTTTTAATCACCCAAGTGTAGCCCTGGATTTGTGAGCCGGTTACAGAGGTCCTCAGTGATGAGAGCTGACAGGGGCCAGTTAGCCTCTTAAAATATATTCTGTGACTAGGGCAGAATAATTGCATTCAAAATCCGTGTTTAACATTCATTTACAGGCATACAATGAGGCATACTGCATGTGCCATGCCCTAATTTGTATCACTCTTGGAACATTTCCCTTGTCTCAACACTTCACGTTGGGTTTTGTAGACAGAAGTTGAAGATCTGAGCGCAGACCTGTTTCTGCCTCAGACTTCGGGTGTAACCTTGGGCCAATTATTAAATCTCTGTGTATCAGTTTTTCCTTCTGTGAAGTGGTGACTACAAAACCTGTCACAAAGGTACCTCAGGCTGAGCAGATGTAGACGTGGATGGAATATATCTTGGTGTTAACATGATATTCATTTATCAGTAGATTCACCAGAAGTCTTCCTTTTTTCTGTCCTTCCCTCTGGCTATGGCATTTTCCTACCAGATGGCCTAGAAATGTTAGTAGTGTTCGTGATATAGCGGGACCACATTGGTTTTGATTATATCCTTTCCTTATGATCTACGTGCTCTAAATTATCTATCTACTTCTAATGGACATTGAACTGTATTTTTATCAGTCATCTGTGAGTGCACCCTCAGGAATTTGCTGATGGCACCAAGATGAGTGGTGTGGTTGACACATGCGAAGGGCAGGAGGCCCTCTAGAGGGACCTGGACAAGTTTGAGAGGGGTCAGTGGGAATCTCATGAAGTTCAACAAGGCAAAGTGCAAAGTTCTGCACCTGGGTCAGGGCAAACCCTGGTACCAACACAGGCTGGGGGATGGGTGGATTGAGAGCAGCCCTGCCAAGAAGGACTGGGGGGTGCTGGTGACTGAAAAGCTGGACATGAGCTGGTCACGTGTGCTGTGCTCACAGCCCAGAAAAACCACAGCATCCTGTGCTGCATCGACCGCAGCGTGGCCAGCAGGGCAAGGGAGGCGATTTGGCTCCTCTGCTCCGTCCTGGTGAGACCTCACCTGCAGTGCTGCATCCAGCCCTGGAGTCCCCAACATACACAGGACATGGACCTGTCAGGCTGAATCCAGGGGCGGGTCATGAAGAGGATGAGATGGATGGAGCACCTCCCGTGTAAGGAAAAGCTGAGATAATTGGGATTGTTTAGCCTGGAGGAGAGAAGCCTCCAGGGAGCTCTTACTGCAGCTTGTTAGTACTTAAAAGGGACTTATAAGAAAGATGAGGACAAACATTTTAGTAGGCCCTGCTGAAGGAGAAGGTTTTAAAGTAAAAGAGAGTATATATAGATATAAGGAAGAAAGTTTTGATGATGAAGTTGCTGAACCACTGGACCAGGGGTGGCAGATGCCCCACACCTGGGAACATGCAGGGTCTGAGGGACCAGGCTCTGAGCAGCCTGGCCTAGTTGAAGATGTCTCTGCTCACTGCAGGGAGTTAGACTTTAAAGGTCCCTTCCAACCTAAACCATTGGGTTCTACCATGAACCCAAGATTTTACTTCTCATGGTAGTGGGGGGTAAGCTCAGCTCAGAAGTCATCTTTTTATAAGTGAGGTTAGGATTGTAGGGTTCTTTCAGATATATATTTTGTTCCGCATGTATCTGCACTGCATTTCATCTGTTACTGCTCGGTCACTCAGTGTGGCAAGATCTTCAGGAGATGCTCTTCATAGACAATTCACCCTTACTATACAGAATGCTTTTCTTTCATAACTTATCACTGAGTTTCATCAGAAAACTTTGCCAGTCTATTGCCTTTCTTTGCCCTCTACCTCCACCCCATTTCTCCTTCCTTCACCTGTTTCCCAGAGCATTTACAAATGTGTTGGACAGCACAGACCCAGCACAGCCCAGCTTCCTGGAGAGCTCTCCTAGTGACTTTTCCCCCATGTGTGGGCTGACCTTTTACTGCTGCCTGTGTTTCCTGTCCCTTAATCAAGTAATAATTCAAACAGGGGGTTTGTCCTTATACAACCACAACAGAGTTTCCATAAAAGCCTGTGGAGTGGGGCTTTGTTAAAAGTCATTAGGAAGGTAGACAGTATCAGCTCTGTCCAGGTACTTGTTCTCCCCTTCTACTACTTCCCATGGGAGCTTGAGAATTGGTAGTAATGAAGCTTGATGATGAAGTCATCACTGGGTTGTTCTCCAAAACAGTGTTTCAGATGCTGATCAGTCACTGATGTTTCAGAAGATGATGCACGAAACCCACCTGTGTGCATAAATTCTGCATGTTTTCCTGGGACAAAATGTTGCAATTATTTTACCTCAAGGCAGGCTCTATCTGAAGGGCGAAGTGGAATAGGGGACAGGACATTCTGAAACTGAAAAATACCCTGCTGAATCTTGATCCCAAGAGGTAGGGAAATCTGGAAAAGCAGCGCTTATGACCTCGACAAATCCTCTAGATCACGATGATCTGGTGGAAAATACTGGAATATTTGACTTTTTATATCAAGCACATGGAAAGGTTTTTATTGAAAAAAATGTGCATATATATACTTTTTGTGTTCATACATGAGGTTTCTATCTATTCTTTCATATCAGCAATTATGTGGAAGTGCCTCTAATGTACCAAAGCACCCATTTCTTAGAGAGCTGCTTTGTTTTGATTTTCCTAACTAACCTGCTGTGCTATGGCCAACACTGAGAAACTTGTCTGTTGGTGATTTCTGAGTCAAAAAACTCCTAAAAAGCTCAACTGAAAAGCCTAAACATGCTTTCATTTCTGTTTGAGTTCTTTATTAAAAACCATATCCTGGATGCCCAGCTTCCCTACCTTTCCCCTGATGTACAGTAAAAATTCTGGTTATTTTCCTGGGGAGAAGTGAAATCATCACTGGACCCAGATCAGATCTTTCATAGGACTTTATCAACATATTTCCAAGTTTCCTTTCAATTCATTTCCCTAAAGATAACATTAGAGTTTTCGATTTCTGCTGACAATTCATACCATGCCCCAGTCTAGTGGGAGATTTAGGGAGGGGTATGACTCACAGACATTCTACTCCAGGTTTATACTCCCTGGTTTCTGTGTGGTACCTACAGCCAGCATTTTCCAACAGCAGAGACCAAACCTCCCCAGACCCCAGTGTGAGCAGCCAGCAGCAGAAACATGCAATCACACAGCAGCGCGCTGCCCCACACAAAAACCTTCATATTCATAATGAGGGGTTTTTTTTGCAGAAAATATTTGTTTGTGGTTTTTACTCTTTCCAAAATGAGAATTCAGTTACCATTTGCCTTTTTTTTTTTTTTTTTTTCCCTGGGAAGCAACGGTTTTCACTGACAAGTTATTATTTCCCTCACACTTGCTATGGGAATGCTTTGCTTCAAACATGCACCTCAGTCTCCCTGCCTTGCTCAGATAGGCTCTTCAAAACCATGAGCTGCATGGGTAAGTAAAACAAATTGAAGTCATAAAATGGTGTCCATGTCTGGCTGGCAAGTGTCAGTCGCTGTATCAGCACCTGCTGTCTACTCCAGTGCAGGTTTTTATTGCATTTCCCACCCATTGCAAGCATTTGGCTTCTGTGGAATCATCCTCCCAGTCCTGAGCCCTGATGAACCTCCCACACTCCTCTGCACAGCTCGCTCCCAGCAGCCCCAAAAACCAGCTCTGCTTCTATTGGCTGACAGCAGCTCCATGATTTCTGCACTGCCTTGTGTATTCAAACCTGCACTGACTTGCAAGCCCATGGATTTTTTTGCCAAGCCACGAATATGTATTAATAAAGCGGAGTTTGGTGCTGCTGAATATAGCAGTGACATTTGTCTCATGTTTGTCGCTTTGATTAGATAAAGCTCTGGCAAAGGCCTTTCTGCATCTCAGGCTGTGCTGAGCGAGATGTGAGCTGGGCTTTGTTGGCTCGGTGTGCTGGGGCACCGCGACAGACGAAAGACACAATTATCTCACACTGCCAAAGTAATAGCTTTTGCTTATTCCTCAGCAAAAGCATAACAGCCAAGTCCCCAAACCATTGAAGTCAAGGGAAAGATTCCTGTTGTTTCACACAGCTTTGGATCAAAGCCCCTGTGCAAAGGCACAATTTTTCAGTAGGTTAAAAAGAAAATGATTTTTAAATTTTTTTAATATCCAAAGAATGAGAGCATGGACATGCTATTTCTAACCTAGATACGCTGAAAGAAAGAGTGGAGAAGTTTAGGGAAAATTCAGATGAAGACATTTGGAAAAATAATTTACTCATCAAAATCCACAGTTTTAGGGTGACTGAAACTATTTATGAATGTGTGGTATATTTGAGAAAAGGGCTGGGCAAAGGTGCAGTGTGGGGGTATTTATCTACAAAAAATTGTTATAAAAATAGTGTTTCATTTAGAAATGTTGCGTGATGCAATTTAAAAACAATAAAGCCACACTGGTTTGACCCAAATGCACTGAAGTAAATGATCCCCTTCTCCCAAATGATCTTTTTGCCTCCTTCTCCGGTTTCCCAGCATAGCCATCAAAGGAAAGCAGGAGTCTGATTGCCCAGCTGTGATCGTAAGGAAACGACTCAAACGCTGCAGTCGCTGTCGCCTCGTTTGTGGCTGAGCCAGAGGAGTGAGCCATGAGCACACCCATTAACTGGCAGGCTAATCATTTTTTGCTGCTTGTTATGGAGAGAAACGCACACGGATGTCTCTGTTTAATCGGATGAAATTCTGAAAGTGCTTTTTTGGTTCCTGTGGCTTTCATCTTTGGGTTTTCAGCCAGGGTTTTCAGCCCTCAGCGGGAAGAATTAAGGTGCTTCCTTCTCTGGCTCTCCCGAAAGGCAGATTGGTTATTACACCTGGATGCAAATTGAGCTGTCTGCCTTTGCTGAGACAAAGAAAATGAGAGTGAGGTTCACTGTAGGAACAAAAGCTCCCTGAGTTTGGAAGGACCGGCTCTGGATATATGTGCAGGGGGCTGGGGGTGTGGGTGTGTGAAAGCAGGCTGCCTTCTCATGGACTGAAATGCTCTCATCCATCTTTACCCACAGCTCAGCATGTTCCGGAATGCTCTTGGCATTAGTTGAGAGGTATCACCTCCACTAACAGGACCCTTGCTGTGCTGGGTGCACGCTGTCTCCATCACCTGCTTTCACTCCGCATCTGCCCTTTTGGACATATTCTGACCAGTTCAGACCAGTGCCCTTCCTCTACTGCAGCAGATACTTAAGAAAACATTTTTAAGGAAAAATATATAAATCAATTACCTACCCAAATTTCAGCCATCAGCATGGCAGACATATGCCCCCTCAATCCTCCAGTTTACCACTCTCAGATAAACTTTCTGCCATGGATATTTATACCTTCAGCTCTTTCGACATCCTGAGTGACAAGGTGTGTGCTTTAATTCTATGCTATGTGAAGACAATACTTCCTTCTCAGTGTTTTAAACCCTCTGCCTGATAATTGTATTAGGCATCCTCTAGTTCCTGGGTTATGAGCAGTAGTTGTTAATCTTTCCAGACTGGCTTTACTGTGGTTGAACATGATTGTCAAAGTTAACCTGCACCCCAGCCATTCTTTGTCCAGGCAGAAGTCTGACCTGTTTCACAGCTCCTTTGCAGGGGCCATTCCCTACTTGGGCACAGCCATGAGCTTTGAAGCTTCCTCTTTTGGGGAGAAAAAGGGTAGCAGGACTGCATGATATCCAAGATGGGACCTGGGATGAAGGAATATGGTTTGGAAAAATACTGGGATTTTAGTCCTCTCATTTCCTTTCCAAATATTACTGTCTTTTTGATTCCTGATGGTAACTGAGTTGATATTTTCAGAGAACAATGCAGAACAGTCTTTCATAGAATTAGCCAATATCCTGTTGTTTTACATTCATCTCTGGAGGTGTTTTCTCAATATCCATAGCTTCACACATCTTAGGACAATATTATCAACCCAGTACAGCATTGGACTCAGAAACAGCTGCTGAGGTTTTTGTGATCAGTTTTCTCTCATTGGTTTTGTCAGGAAGTCTAAAGCACGCAGACAAGACAGAGGAGGTGAACACAGTAAGGTATCTGATACCATCACTCCCAGACCTGAGGGATGACAGGCACCATAAATCTGTTTGAAAGCTCACCACAATTAGCAGCATATTTTTATATGGATTTTTAAATTTTTTGAGAAATAAGTTTACCTCTTGTTAATTTTTAAGCAGCTTGAGAAAACAGTGGAAGTGTATCCATTTCTCAACATAAAATAGCTATCTGTTCAGAAAAAAACCCCTTTAATTTTCTGATGAAGTGTTTATGCTAGCTTCAAATCACAATGAGAAGTTTCATTTGACTGAGTACAATAAGTATGTTTCCTTCAGGAACAGACATTAAAATGAAAATCAGTTTGTATTCACCTAGCTTTAAATGTGATGCTGTGAGAGCAGAATACTGCAGAAACCATTTCTCCAGCGCTGTAGTCATCAGCTTCCCTCCTGACCTTACAAAGTAGCTTGATCTGTGGGGCAGAACTAAGGAGGCCTTTAAACCAACATTGTACAAAGTATCAGGTGAACGAAAGGCAAAGATCGTGTTTTTACTTCTGTGCAAAACTTCCACTGCTGGTGATATCTAAAAGTCTGTTCTGTGTTGTGTGATGAACAAGCAGAGTGCATCCAGGGTATGTGGAGGAAATCACCTTTAGAAGTGTTTCCTTCTTTTCCTCTGGTAGCTTGTGAATAATTCCAGCTTGGCCTGGTTTGAGCGACCTAAAATAACTAACGCAGGTTGGACTTAACAAGGCAACACTCTGAGGAGCAAACCTGAATTTGATCGATACTTTGGATAATTTCATCTCCATGACTCTCTGCCCATCTTTGCCAAGTGAAATGATGATGTTTCACTGTATTCAATCCGCGAGAAAATTCAGCTGGAGAGGTGTCAGATGTAGGTGCAGGGAAGGGCTTGCAGGTTTCAGTGCCTGGCACTGCCACTCCTGTTGGGGATGCCACAGCAAGACAGGCTGAAACTTGGTGTTGCTCAATTTCTGTCTCGATATGTGTTGGATTAGACTCCACTACAGTGAAATTGCTTCAGTGAAGGAAACCAGGCAAGCACAGCAGCAGCAGGTTCCCTTTGTTACCTGCTTTGAGCATTGGTGTGAGCGGGAGAGAAGGCCAAATGCTTTTGGGCAGAGAGAAGAGCTGCATGTGGGCCTTGTGTGAGACCTCTGAGTCCCGAGCTCTTGCGGAAATGGGGAAATGCTCTTCTCCTCTGCTTCTCTTTTGTGAGGAGATTAACCCTGTAAATGTGCTTTAGCTATCTTGAGGGAAAGCAGGCAGGGGAATGATGAGTTTGCTCCCAGATCCCAGTGGGATTCTAATGGTGTTTGGGAATGGAGGTGCAAAAATTCTCAGTTATCAGGACATACATCCCTCAGAGGATGCCTTGAGGCCTTAATGATATTTACTGACATATGTGGAATAATTAAGGTCTGGAAACCTGGGACATCTCCCAGGTAAGGTGGAACCAGTGAGGGGATTTTGAAGACATCCTGGTTTTGTGCTCTGTGAGCCTAAGTCCCCTTGCAGATCAAGGTCTAACATGCAAGCAAGGGGGCTCTGCAGAAGACCTCCAAGGAGTTTAAATCCACTAGAAAATATAAAGTGTGACTAGGTGCTTAATGACTATGTCACACACAGCAAGGACTGGGATTACATGGATAAATTTAAGTTCAGGTGTGCCTATCTTTGAATAAAAACATCATAAATTTTAGCTCTATTGAAAATATTTTGTGTGATTGATGCCAGTTCAGAGGCAGTAGATAAAGAAATGTTGCTAGTTTTGAACATAAGCGATATTTATTGTAGTGGCTTTCTATGAGTCAAGTCTTTTCAGGATAGGATCTTCTGGTTAAACAGCAAACATCACGTTCCCTCATGTTTTCATTAAATGTAAGAGTACGATTATATCAGTGAGAACAGGGATAACACTGTACAACTCGCCAAGTTAAGAGTATTACAAAAGGCTTTAAAGATAGCAGTACACAGGGGGTGTGGGAACGTGACATTTTTTTTGCTTTGGACTGAAAGGCTGTTTTCCAACACTTCCCAGCCCCCTGCTTGCCAGCAGGGACAGTAATAGGGTGACAACACATCTACTGCGAAACACTGCCTTGCTTCTGAAGGAGAGGACATTTCAAAGAGGGCACTTATGACAAAGGGTAAATATTTACCTCTTGCTGCTTGCAGAGAAAAGGCTCTTTCCCTTTTTAAATCTATTAGGAAAATAAGAAAATCTGCCAGAAAGATAATTTTCCTCGGAAACAGAGTGCTGGAGAAGGGCTGCAACATTTTAAAGCACATCTACTACACCTGAGCTGAGTTGTGTCACCTCTAAATGCCTTGGAATAGCATCCTCTCACCCATCCCATCATCTAATTATGAGTATTAATGGGACTTTCCAGAGTGCATCCATGGGGAAATGCATTGCATCTCTCTGTTTCCTTCACCATGACACTGACTGGGCACACTGTGGGCTTTATTGGCAACAGCTCTTCTTCATTTGAGATGTGTGAAGCTGTATTTACAGTACAACAGTTTTAATTACCGATACAGAAGTAATAAAAGGGAAGGAAAGAAAGGGATGATCCATAATTGCCTATTTTTGCCTCTGATCAGCAGGAATTCCATCAGTTTCCTTAGAATTGTTCCCCAAAGGAACGAAATGTATACAAATATGTAAGATGAGTTTTAATTACTGAAAATGCATCAAAAGCAGTATGCGTTTCCATGACTAAAACCTTTCCTGGAGTCACGATAAGCGTCCTGCAGAAAAATGGGCCACTAATTAGTAAAGAAAGTAAATTATAATCATGCATGGCAATATTCATGCTAATGGAGTTGGAACGCGGCAGTATTAATTTCGTAAGAAAGGGCATTTTAGGACTTGGGCTGCCACATGAACCTCAAATGAACAAGGATGTGCTCCAGGATCTGCTAAATCCTCTTTGCTGACCATTGCCCTCAGTACAACAAAGGTAAATCCTGCCCTGTTGCCGTAGTGGGAGATTCAGGACTGGGTTTTAAGGGATGTGAAGCACTTGTTGCTCCAGGTGAAGCTGGCATCCAAACATATCTGCTTTTCTGGTAGAAACTGGCCGTTCACTGAAGCCAAATCCCTTCCATCTGGAGCTGATGAGAAGTCTCCTGTAATTTTATGCAGAAAGGGAAAAAAGCCCTCAGTAGTCCAACCATCCTAAATCTCTGTAAGATATGGAGGTGTATCTGCCCTAATTCAGAACAGGAGTGATTTCTTTGAGAGCACAAAAACAGCTTTAGGTCAGAGAAATTGTTTCCCACATATCTCTACTAATGAATTTATTTCCAGATATAAGGCAATGTTGTGTCTCAGGGTATTCTGGGAGTGTGGGCTCACTCTCAAAGTGTTCCTTTTTTTAGCTTTGTTTGCATAAGTTTTCCTTGTATTTTGTAGTTGATTAGTTTAGATTGATGCAATTAGTGTAATTAAGTGTAATTATGAATTTTGGTGCAAATTCATGTAATCATATATTTACAATGTGTAATTAGGTAATTACAATATGTAATTTGCAATATAAAATGTACTGTCATTACACAATGCTGATTAAATTTCATATTAAAAAAAGATGTCCTGGCACATGGATTGGATGATCTCAAAAGTTCATTCTTTTGGAATATCTTTAGGAAGTCCTTTCCAAATTATCCAACCCCTTCTATTTCCCATATGGAACCAGAACACTGCAAAAAACTGATTTTATAAAGCAAACATATTTTCTTGTCTCACTGTAGCCAGCTGAAAAAAATGCCCTCACCCTCCACCTACACTTTCCACCCTCTTTTCTCTGTACAGACTTTAAAAGAAAAACAGACAAAAAGAGCTCCAATAAAACATGACAACAATTTGCAGCAGCAGCAAAAGAGCAGTAACAAAGAGATTTATGTTTTGTGCTCTGTTTTATCAAATCCATTTTTCTATGTAATATTTAATCTCCAAGCAGGGCATTTAAAATGCAGCAATTAAATGCCTTTATATGTTGATGCATCTCTGAGGACTAAAGATGAAGTAAATGGATTCTGCATGTGGATACTTTGAGGATGTCTTCTGGGGAATGAAATTTCCATTTTAGCATCAGCAGTAAATATTAACTGAACACCTTCATGGTCCTCTGTGGTGTGTTCAGAGAGACTGTTTATCCCTGTGGACAATGACTAAAGGCATTCCTGTTGTGTTTGACACACATCTTCTCAAGATATTGAGGTTATTGGTCAATGGATGTGATGGTAGAAAGAAAAGTCACTCTTACGCTAACCTAGCAAACTATCTGCGGGTCTCAACCTCAGTATGCAAAAAATCAAACTCCTGGGTTTTGGCAATATCCCAACACGCATTGCCCTTCATCTGTAGGACCAAAAGGCTCTTTAAAAACATCTCAGTCTCACATTAAGATGTCTTTAAACCATTCTACTCCAAAGTTGTAGCAGAAATCTCAGTCACCTTAACATATTATTGCTTGGGCAGTGTCACAGCCCCATTTCTACTGAGCCATGAAACAACAAAGCTCAACATGCCAAAGCTGCTTGCTTTCTTGGAGATGTGACTTAATGTTTATTTTGGTCAAGTCACCCCCCTATTCATGGTAAATGATTGAAAAGACAACACAGTACTATAAAATTTAATTTTAAGTCTGATGCTGCTGTCTAGAATAGGCACAAGGGGAGATGGTTTCATCCATGCAATGAAACATCTTCCCCAAAACTGCAGAGGTTTGAGCGAAGGGTTTCATGAGCCCAAAAGGGGCTACGAGGTGCTGTTCAGAATCTTGAGAGACTTTGGACACGAGCCAGCTTCTGGTGCCAACTCCTCAGTGTAAGCCAGGGCATACTGGGGAAACTTCACTGCATCTTTGCTAAAAAGTGATGTGATTCCAAGCAGGCATGAAGCCAGCAGCAGAGCCTGAAGAGGGGCCATGTCATTTGCTGCTCCATGTTGACAGATTTCCACCGCAATCAACACCTTGGCACAGCCAGCACTTTTCTGAGCTCCAGATGAGAGCACTACATCTAACCTGACTACAAATCCTGTTCGCCTTGCCAAGGAAAATAGGTCTCAAGTTTCCAATAATTACATTGTGAACCACTCTGAGGAAACATCTTTCTCCACTGGTTTCCAAACAGTATGGTCTTCTCCACCCGTGAAACAGAGGTTTGAGGAGAATCTAGTCTGGACTTTTATTAGGGCTGAAAGTGAACAGGACTTAGCATAAGCAGAGAATAGGGGCTGCTGAAAAGAGAGGGAAAATTCATCAGCTGGGACATTCTGCTTCATGAAGCTGTTTGGAAAAACAAGATAATTCACAGAACTCTCACTGAAGCACAAGGAATTTGTACCACTGGTTTCCATTAATGCCTGTGAAGATTACCCAGGAAAATATCCACTGCACAGATGGGAGAGTAGACTGTGTAGCTCTGCTATGAAATAAATGTGGATGTTACCAAATAAAGGACAGATTTGTGCATAGATCCTGTAAAAACCATTCTGTCATGTCTGGCTGTGAAGTAAGTCAAAGGGTTAGGTGATGAGAGGATTTGGAGTACAAATAAATACACGTAATTGAAATAAAGGGGGAAAGCACATCTTTTGACAACAGAAGTACATGCTAAGGTAGGAAATATCAGAACCAGGAATTGCTTTTTCAAGATACAATAGAGTCCTTCAAAATGTCTGTCAAGAAAATAAGATTATCAGGATGGCTTTATCATTAGAAGAAAAGGAATATTAAAAGACCTCAGTTAGGTCTGAATAAAAAAGATAAATTTAAAGTAAACTGGCATGGAGTTTATCCATGGTTGGGTTTGCAGTAATAAAGTCAGTCAGGGTATAAGCTGTGTGATTTACAGGCAGTAAGCTTCTGTAAAATTTACAAACTGCTGTTATAAAATGTCACCTTTTATGATGCATTCCTCTCAGCCTGCATATATAAAGGGCACTGCAACAGAAAGAGTAGCAAAGGCATAGCCGTTTTCTCTCCTACCTAGCCAGCTACCTTTTTTTTTGCTTTTACAGCAGTAGCAGAGATCTATCATCTGATGACCCTGCACTAGGTTTTTTCTCATTAGTTTTTCTGTTTGTGTAGATACACTGCTGGCTTTGCCATTGTTAATAGAAAATTTAGGGTGGTTTAAATGAGAGTTTTTTTGTAATAGACTCATGGATGAATAGAGGAATACTCCTCCCACACCTGTCAGTGTTTATATAAAAGAAGGGCTTATGACAGAGTTAGGTAATTATCTGTTTTTTTCTGCATTGATTTAATTGCTTGGTCTACAGCTCTGCAAAGCTTAGGTGTCATAGGCCAAAATTAACCTTTTTCTTGGTGCTCTGAGTTTCTCCAGAAGCTGACCTTGGGAACTCAGCATCCATTTACAGCCTGGCTAGCTGGATCTAGAAGACCTCCAAGAATGCCCCTCAAGGTGCCAAGTCTGTTACAAGGCTTTGCTGGCAGGGTGACCAGGTATTTTTACTGCACCCTTTGGACAAGTTCAGGTATCACAGATAGGGATAATTTTGGCTGGTATTACCAGGTTTCTGGTCAGCATGGCCAGCAGGTGTCCAGGCTGAGCTCCTCAGCTGGTGGTCTGTGGTGACTGAACTCCTTTGGAGTCACAGCCTAGTCCCTGCTTCATGGCAGAAATACCCAACACATTCCTCTCATTTTTTGTGTCGACTGAGGGGGTAATTCCTGCCCAGAGTTTCACCTCCAGGCAAAAGCTCAGATAGTATTTTGTTGGGCTCTTTGCAGCCCAGTATGACACAGTTACCTCTGACCTAAGGGGAAAGTCCTGATATTCTTCTGTCAGTGCCAACAAAGAAGAAACACACTCTGAATTAAGATTTTAACAGGGCTGTATTCTGGAAGTTCAGGAAAATAAATCAATAATGGTGGTGATAAAACTGCAGTTTAATGGTAGCTGTTATAGTAAAACAATAGTCAGTGCACAGCCATTTTACCACCCTATGGCAATGGTTTCTACAGTTTACTCTGACAGATTTATGGTTGCCTTCATTTAATAATTTACTTCTTTTTAGCACGACCACCACCATTATAAGTTTAAAATAAGCTCTTTTTAATTTTACTGCACAAAACCCAGTAGAGTATATATCTACTGCCTTCCTAGGAAAATATTTGAATTTCAAGCTGTTCATAAACAGAAAAACAAATAAATACCATTTAGAAACCACCTCTTTTGAAGGAAACTGGATGAGCCCCATCAAATTCAGCAGAGAGATGTCTGAGAGCATGCAGGATGGAGAGTCCTGTGTCTGTGAACCTCCCAGTAAACCCCAAGAGTGTGCTGTGCAATGAATAACAACCAGCAAACTGGTTTAAATTCCTCATAAAGTTGTATTGCAGTAATTCACATCTGGAAGTTAGGAGAGTACTGGCATATGGGAGAATCTGGAATGTCCTGGAAAGAGCAGTTTCATGTGAAGTCTACAAAAAACCCACAACAGACCAAGGGTCATACCAGTACAGCTCCACAGTTTCTGATGCCAGGGAGGACTAGAGTGGGATCATTTTTCCACACTGACCTTTGTGGAAATACAATGATTTGAGATGGGTTGAGTCACATATGAGTTAGAGAGGACCTTGTATGCAAGAGGGACAGCGAATAAATGCAGTAAAATCAAGTGGCATTTAAAAAAAAGAAAAATTAGAAAATCAAAATGGGTAGATGCTGTGGCTTTTTACGTCTGAGACGTCTGAGAAGCTTTTTGACTGAGAACTTCAGCATTATGTGTTCCTCCTGTAGATATCTGTAGGAGAAGGGAACACAGGTGACCTTGCCCCTGATAAGTGACAGCTGTCTTAATTATGCAATTCAGCCTGGCCCCAAATGAGTTGCAGCTATAGCCAATAAAGGTAAATGTGATAAAAGGGAGTGGGTTAGCTGGTGAGAGGAGTATTATGAACAGGAAGATCCTGGGGAGAGAGAATCACTGCTGAGAGGTCAGTCTGGGACTGCAGTTAGAGCCTGTTGTTGGAACCTGCAGCCATGGTTTAGCTAGGCAAAAACCTGCATTCAGAGTTTAGCAGGAAGTAACCATCAGTCCGAGGCTGCGAGGGAAACCTACAGTAGGAGCTTGCTGCAGCCAGAGTCAGTGAATTGCTGGAGTTAGGATGGCTGAGCTGTAAAGAGGAATGAGCCAGGACCCTTTTCATGCTGTGATAAAGAAGTCGTCTGTGTCTTGGATCACTTCTACCCTTCTAACAAGAGGGCTCCTGCAACAGATACCTATACTAACCTTCCAGGCAGTGAAGCTGGTCCAAGGCTGGACCTTGCAGGCTCTCATGCACACAAAGTGCTTCTTCTCAGATCATGCTTCAGGGACTGTGCTGCTGCCTTGCTCTGCAAAGATACAGTGGGGAAGAGATCAGACTTGGCAAGTGCTGTGCCTGACTGGGGCCAACAGGGAAAGGATGTGTTCTGTGGGGAAGGTGACAAAGTTTGGAGGCTGAAAGGTCCCAAAGAAGGAAAATTGTATGCATCTCTTGACATTAGCAGTTGGTGTTTCTTCCTGCACAATCCATGTTTCCTTGGATTTTGAGCTTTTATGATATGTTTTGTTCCTGGCCTGTGGATTTGAGTGTGATCACTGAAAGCCAGAAACATGTTAAGTCTTCTGAAAAGGCTTACAGTAATTTGTGGAGGAGCCAGGTGAGTTTATAAAGCACAAGATTAATACTGCTGCACCACAGATTAGGTGACTTAAATCAGGATTGCAATGAGGCTCTGTGTCAGACTAAAAACAGAGAACAGCCTATGGGTTCCTTTTGCATAAAAACCATCCTTCCTCTATGAATGTGCTGGCCTGGTCCTGTTGAAATAAATCCCAGCAATTCCACTGATTTAAATGACTCAGAACAGCACCTGCTCTTTCAAGTCTGTCTCTTGTACTAATATCTAGTTTGGATTTCCTTCTGCAGCATATGTTAAATGTTTGATAATAAAATATTTGAGCGAATGCAGCATTTTTTCAATGGAATGACATAAATTAATGATGCATAGATCAACAGAATTGTATTATTTCATCAGCAAATACAAAAAGTTGGCACTTCAAAGCACAAAATATTTAGTACAAATACATGTTGTACCCAGTTAGAAAGGCAAAGAAAAAATCTTGATATATGTTGGAGCATTTCTTCGCTGCATAGAGTTGCGCTACCCAAAGACCTTGAACACTGACTAACCTTCTTCAGCAACAAAGGATGTAGAACATGTCTGTTCAGAATCAAGTCTTTTTCCTTCGCTGTTTCTGCAGTCTTGAGGACTAAGAAATATTAAGTTGCACCAAAAAGTAAACTTGAAGCAAACTTATTTCTATACTGTTGGCGGGGGGATTGAAGTGCTGCAAAGCCATATTTGTGGGATGCATGGGCACAAACAGTTTTAGGCATGATGGAAACACATCCGATATAATTTCTTTCATTTCACCTGCTTATCCTACTATTTTTAGTCCCCTTCCTGTAAAAGGAGAAGCTGGAATTAGATTGCCTGTCCAAATCTAAGTATTCTGTGCAATATCTATGTGCCTGCACACTATTTTTCCACAAGTTCTCCATATCTTCAGTGCACAGAAGAGGAGTGCTCAGAGAATGAGTGGATGTTTGCTAGTTCTGTTTTACTCATTGTTCCCTGAGCAGCCCCATGAATTACTTGCACACACCATTCAAACCTTACTCAGCAAACAATTGTTATTTTCCTCCTGGGCTCTCCTTTACTCTTCATTGCTACAGTACTTAAATGCTTCACAAATATTAAGGTACTTGTTTTTATGCCATTCACCTGGACATGCAATAACTCCATTTTACTGATCATAAAATACAATTCAGGGAAAGAGGTTAAAAATATCCCCATCTGCATACCCAGACGGAGGCATGGGAGTTTGATTTTCACCACACCCAGGCTCTTGCTCTCAGCTGGAGCTGCACATGCTCCAGCCTTCTGTCAGCACAGCTCCTGTGCCTTTCTAGGCACCTGGCTGTGCCCTTGTTGCCAGTGCCTCTGGAATTCTGCCTGGCAAACATGGGGAGGAAGTTAAAGCTTTTTAAGGGGGCAGGGAGGCTCTAGCCCTTCTGGATCTGAAAACTGGATGTTGAGATTCCTTGAGCTGGTATCATCTAGCCGTGGTCCTCATCATGCAGGTGGAGATTATCTCACAGCTTCATGAATCCCTGCTCCTTCTGCAGGAGAACGAGGAACTAACAGTTTGTGGGGACCCTCATTGCTTTTCCTTGACACTGCAGCAGTGGGTAGCTGCTCAGTTTCCATCTCAGTTTTGTGGCTCAGCTCCAGATAAAACTGGGATAATCTAGGAATATTTGACAAGAGTTACAATTAATATACGAGGCTAATGGAGCACCTGCATTTGGCATGGATCAAGGGATCTGTGTGTGACCTTGGAGATGGTGCAAATAGTTTCTACAGGCACATCTTGCAGATAGATCAGCTCTTGTCAAACAGCATGTTGAAAGTTCAGGAATGTCTCCTGCTGGGTGTCTTCTTGTTATACAGTGTTCAGTGCTCAGTGAGGGTGTCCAGATGGCTGGCTCTCTCAAAACTACTGCAAGATCCTTTTCTGAATAAACAGCCCAGAGATGCTGCTGAAATCGTAAAGAAATCTACAGACTGACATGGTTTTTACATGACTGTGGGCTGCAGAAAAGCCAGAAACAAGACTAGCCAGAGTTGATACTGTTTAGGAAGAAACCTCCCCATCAGAGCTGTGGGTTAAAACTTAGCAAATAAAATTTGGAATGCACGAGATCCATTCTGTTTACAGGAGTTTCCTCAACAGCTGTTGTGCATCCACACTGACACATATTCCCATCAGTTACCAACCCAACATGGATTTTGGACTGCAAAATCAGGCAGAATCACAGCACCAGGTGGAATGGCCTCAGGCCAGTTTCTGCAGCCCAGTGAGCCTCACACAGGCTCTGAAGTAATTTCTGGGAGCCTTTGAATGACTTACACAGAGGATATATTAAATATGCCTTAGGAAAAGAAAGGCAAAAGGCTGAATTATTTTAAGACCTGCAGAAGTAATATTCCAATGTCTAAGGAGTGCTCTGGTGTCCTGAATTGAACCAGAGGAGGGGATCAGTTTTGTCATGGCTGATGGGTCTCAGACATCAGCTAAACTTCCTCTCTAGCTCCTACACAGGAAAACCATTTTCTTGGCTTAGACGGGGGGAAACTACCTGAATAGTAACAATATTTGCACAGGGCAGCAAGAACATTTGCTAAAGGGATTAACACCCCCCACTAAATTCTGTGACCATCCATCCCCTAAAGAAATAAGATGGAAGCGGGATTAAGGTACTTTAGGAAATTGAATGGTCATTCTGAAGATATTATGAAAACCTCTGTCTCTGATGTCATCTATTCAAGAGGTAAGCACTTTTTTCCCCCTGAGAATGGGCTTTTACTAACGTTTCATCATAACCAGTGAAAGAAACAGCTGCTTCTGGTGCTGACAGAGGAATCAGTCAAATGGTTGGTTAGTTGCCTTCTGGAGAAACCCCTGTAAAGCATCAATGGTCACCCCAGAAACATTTAATTTTCATAGTTATCAATGAGAATTTGGACAAAACTTGTGAAAAGATGCAGCTTTAAAAATGCACATAATTATCTGATAAGTTAAAAGAATATGGGAACTAGACATTGGGATGACAACCAACCAGGATTTCTGGCAAAAGGCAGTTACTGCTAAGACAGAAATAATAAATGTCAAAACTGAATTTTAATATCCTGAGACTGTTACCCTTTTTCCTGACTATAAAACCATTCTACATATAATTCCTTGATTTTATTTTTCAGGGTTAGAGGTTGTTTCTACCACAAAGGTGGTTACTATCACAAAGGTTACTATCCCAGAGTTACACAGTAATGGCATATTTTCACAGTGGAGGATTTTCATCTGAAATGATTTATTTGGTGAGTTACAAACCACAAAAATTGATCAGATTAGGGAATGTGGAGAAGTGCCAGTGCAGGTAACTCTGCCAGGTGGTTCAGTCTGGGATGAATTTGAGGGTCATCATCAATAAAAATCCCTTGAGTTTCAGCCTTGGGGCAGCAAGATCCATCTTCTGTAGGATGTGGTATGCAGATTCATCCTGCAGAACAGATGTTAGTACAGAGGTAGTACAAGCTGAGAAAATAAACCAACTCCCAGTGTGAGGAGCGCAGGCAGTGCCTGGATATGTACCCATCTGGCAGCTCACGGAGATGGGAGCAGATATGTGGTGGTTCTTGTGTAGTTTCAACCCACTTGTATGGTGAGTAAAGAAGTGACTTGCCTCCAGCTGGGCTTGGCAAGTGGCTCCATGTGCACTTCAAGTCACAGTCAAGTGTCAAGGAATATGCATGTGGAAACACAGGACATGGTACCTCTGGCAATGATAGGTGGAGAAATGTGTAGGCGACAATCCTGTTTTTTTCATCAGGACTGCAGAAAAATGTGTTGTGCCCTATTGTGGTAATGACTCCCTCAGCATTCCTGGATTTTTGCAGCCATGGCATTGCTGAAATGTGAGGGATTTTCTGTCAATGTATTCTTAAATGTTTTTTTCCCAGTCTGAGCTAAGTGTCTATAGATTTTGTGTTGATTTCAGACAGTTCAGTCTCACTGTCTCCTGTTACCTTTGTCTAACAGAATAGCAACCTTAAACAGAGTCGCTTCTGGCTGGGTAATTTAAAATTCTCAAATGGGAAGGCTGGGAGATAGCATTTGCTAAATAATTAATCACATATGATCTTGTTTGGAGGCTGATTTTTTTTCTTGTGGGGATAAATGTATGCTTGCATGAAGAACAATCCTTTTGCACTCATCTGTCCAGACAAAACTTTGTTGTAGCCAATATCAAACATCATGGGAAATCAACATGGCTGCAATGAATAGCTGTTAAGAATATAAATGAGAGTGCTAAAGTTTTATTTGGGTTATCTGAAATCCAAGCTGAATGCAGCAGCAACCCTCAAAGAATGATTTTTAAAAAAATTATAAATAATTCACTGTGCACAAAGCCTGCATTTTATTTCTATTTAGCCTTGGATTGCTCAAGTTTATTTTTCTGGTGTTTGGGAGGTGTGGAAGCACAATATTGGCCCTATCTTTGCAAGCAGAGATGTAATTCTGAGAGTGGTGGGAGAGCTTGACTCATGCCGTGATTTCTTCCAGAGAGCTTGAACCATGACAGTTTTTGGTCTCCTGTTCCCTCCACTCACCCCTGAAAAAGGCAGAAAGCAGGAAGAGTATTTTATGAACAGGGAGGGGAGGCCAAGGACTTTTTTGTACCCTGTGGTCTTGCTGAGGGGAGGCAGCCATGGCTCTGAACAGCTCTGGGCAGGAGCTCAGGTTATACTCCTCCACTCCTCCAAAATGTGTGGCACACCTTGCAGTGCAGCAAACCGGCAAACCTCAAAAAGGGAAGCAATATTCTGCCCTTCTTCACAGATCTTATCAGGTCATACAAGGGATTTCAAATACCTTTGGGAATTTTTACTGGTACTCCAACTTGCTATTCTCTTCACATACCCCTTCAGTCTCCAAATAGCATCTTAGAGATCTAAAAAATCAGAGCCCCCTGGACCCCCTGCTAGCATAATAAGATTTGTTTCCTGTTTATTTGAGTGTGTCTGTGCATGTTTAGAGCACTGAGGCCTGGAGCAGGGGGCGAAGGGAGCCGATGCCAGGCTGAAGTATCTGTTTTCTTGCTAAGCTGCTGGGAACACATAATTATAATTGGCACCTTAGAATTTCAAAGCATCTTTCAGAATTGCTTCCACTCCATAGCAATAATTATCGTTGTACAGTCATGAGGAAACATCACATTCAAGAATGCTTGGTGTAGTTCCCTTGATGAGGATGTGTATTCAAAGACTAAAAGAACAATAAATGGAGTTATTCCTCTGAAGGCATTGAAATTCATTTGAGCTGATGGCCTCAAATGTGTGTTTGTCAAATACAGGTAATGTTCAGTTGTACTGTAAATCACAGACTACCAGAGCTTGTGCATACTGATGTTTCGTAAAAAGGATGTGCGAATGCTGCTTCTGCTTGATTTTGTCAGCTCTATTTAGCCTTATATTGGTTGTCTTTCTAATAGTGGACTGAACCTGTATAATTTAATGTGTTTTTCCTTATTAAATGTAGATTTGGTTTGGCTTGTGGCAGAGGTGCGAGAACAGGTCAGGCAGAAAGCTGTCTCAGAACCTGAAGGCTTAAGATAATTTCACTTTTTTTTTAATCTTTTATCAAAAATTAAACATTCTATCCTTTCAGTCTGTTCTTATAGTCCTGAAAAAATGGTGAGCTGAGCTAATATTACAAGTCAGGGCCTTAACCATCCCCTGAAATAATTGTGGTTCTGCTAACACATAAAACATTTAATTAAAAGGTTGAAGGTTTATTCAACCCTCAAATTGGGAGACTGCTTCCGGTTTTTAATCACATTTTTGAAGTAGAAATGGAAAAGTCCATGGGAGTTTATTTTCACTGTAATAAATATTTCTCCTGGGTGGTTGTTCTACAGGCTCAGAAATTGAGTGGGCTTCTCTAGGGTCTTGACATAGAGTTTGTGTGATTTTATAAGATCAATAGGATTAATAACTGGGCTTGAGCTTTGCTCCTCACCAGTAACCTCCAGCATCGGCTGAAGCCTCCTGCAGCCTCCAAAGGGACTATCTGCCATGGAGAGGCAATGTCTGACTACCTGAATCATTGGTGTAGCATTTGTTCCACTCGTTTTTGGCCTCTATTTAAATACAGAATGTCTGCAGAAATGTCTTCTCCCAGTGTAAACCAGTTGGTACTGGGGCTGGAACAAGTTGCCACTTCCCAAATGAGCCCTGGGAGGTGTTAGGGTGAGCCCCAGCCAGAGCTGAAACACGCAGAGGGGAGATTTGGCAGGCAAGCACTGCAAGGTGCTCAAACAGCTATCATTTTCCAGGGCGCAAGCCGAATAAGTGTATCCATCCTTTTGGGAACAGCCTAGGACTGGTAGTGCTAGAGAAGAGTTAAATAACCTAGAAGTGCAGTTTTGGCTACCAAGGGAAATATTCAATTTTGATTTTTGAAAAAAAAAAAAATTGTTACTCAGTATAATTTTGCCTGAAGTTTTCTTGCACTGTTTCTGGTCTTGGAAGAGGATATGTGGAAAAATTAGGTTCTGTCCAAGGATATGAATTTTTCTGAAGGCCATTTATGAGAGTGTATGCCACTAAGAAAGCACTGTGTTCCCTCTTTATGACCTTTTCCCTTTTAGTACCACAAAGGAAAAACACAACATATGTTTAGCATTTGGAGTTCTCATATGTCAAAACTATGGAAAAAAAGGGGATGCAGAGAGGGACCAGACCACATTACCCTCTGCAAGTCCTGCAGTATTTTGCCTCCACAGACACTGCTCCTTAGCTCAGTTTCTTGGGGTCATCGGTGCAGCTGTATGACAAAACTTTGCAGGGGGTGTCCCTAAAGGAGACTGGTTTTGACAGTAACCCGCAATAAGTTGAGGAATGTCAGTGAGATAGTCTCCAAACTGTCAGAGAGAAGCAATTAGGGATAAAAACCTTGCTTTTTAAAAAATATATAATTGGCTTCTAATTTCAACATTTTAAAGCATTTTAAATATCCACCCTAATGTTAACTGACTCACGTTTGGGTAACATGATGAGCAGATGCCACTTACCTGTTCCTTGGCACCCCAAGAAGATACCATCTGCCTTCTACAAGGTGTCATAAACAGATTCAACCTGTTTGTTGGCAATGTGAGAGAAAAACACCTTCTGTATTCCCTGGAAAAATGGGGAGTTGCCACTTGCCCTCTGCTTATTATCTTGAGCAAAGAGCTGGCACATACTTTCTGTCTTGTGTCAGCAGGAGAGATCAGAGATTGCCATTTATCTCAGATTCACTCTCACCTTTAGGTGCACATGATGTCTCATTTTTAAAGAAATTAGTTGTAGAAGAAATCATCCCAGCAATAACAGTGGTGTTGTATTTGTGCCTGGAAGCCCAGTCTCAGATCTGTTCACAAGGCTGCTGGATTTTTCCATAAGTAAAAGTTCAGGAAAGGTGCCAGCTGAGGTTAAGTATCTTGTCATCTTTTAACTTAGCTTGTGCATTGAATTTATGGTGGTGTTGTGCAAAGCTTGAGGGATCTCTGAGTGTTTTGGTCAGGGGTTCTTGATGGTTTTGAGATTTGAGCTCTTCCTCAACCAACTGATCAACTGGTCACCAAAGAAGAAGTTCAGGCTGCAGTGAATACAAATTTTGGCTGGAATGAGCCCCCGGTAGCTCCTTTGCAGGAAATGAAACCTGGAGAATTTGCTCATGCTGGAATTAAAAGCTTGAACAGATATAACCCTAAAAGTCTGGAGAACAAACCAGAGTGTCCTGGAGGTGTTCTAACTGTCCTGTGAAATGATGTGAGAAGGAGAGAATTCATAAGGGATTTTTCTGAGTGAAAGGTCCTCGGTTGCATTCTCATCCATGTAAAGTATGCAAAATGGGAAAGCACTTCCCGTTATTTAGGTCTTGCAGGTATCAGTCCCTGGTGCTGTGGCAGAGAGAGTTTTCTTAACCAATCCCTTAGGCTGTGTATTTCATTTTTGTCTTCCTCCACATCTCTCCCTTTGCTGTCAAGCAGTAAATACACTTGCTATGTGTCCTCACTTCAGTGAATGACAGATCTTACCCTGAAGTATTATCTCTCATTAAGATGTCACTCCTACCTTTCCTGCCCAAGGCAGCAGCCTCTAATACCTTTGCCTTATTGGTGCTGCAAATGCTTCCCTGTCTTCTCCCATGCTGCCTTTCATTCTTGAACACACTTCCTGTAAAAATTCATAAACCTCTTCATTATTTTCCTTTAAATCCCTTTGTCTTGGGTTGCAATGGAAGATGTGACCAAAAGCATGTATTCTATTCCCTATCTGTTGAAACCAGTTAAGGGTTTTTTTTCTTTATCTCATTCCTCTGGAGGGGAGGGGGAGGGTGTCTCTCTGTTAATGGGCCAACTGCTAAAACCAGGTGGGGCAGCATTCCTTATCTCTTCCACCACCCATCCTCCCTGGGGAAGGATTATCTTCTGTTAACGGACCATTAAGGCTCACTGCATAACTGATAACATTACATCATCCCATTGTGAGCTGCTCCACCCAGTGGGAGGAGCCAAGCATTTCTGCCTGGATAAAAANTCTCATATGTCAAAACTATGGAAAAAAAGGGGATGCAGAGAGGGACCAGACCACATTACCCTCTGCAAGTCCTGCAGTATTTTGCCTCCACAGACACTGCTCCTTAGCTCAGTTTCTTGGGGTCATCGGTGCAGCTGTATGACAAAACTTTGCAGGGGGTGTCCCTAAAGGAGACTGGTTTTGACAGTAACCCGCAATAAGTTGAGGAATGTCAGTGAGATAGTCTCCAAACTGTCAGAGAGAAGCAATTAGGGATAAAAACCTTGCTTTTTAAAAAATATATAATTGGCTTCTAATTTCAACATTTTAAAGCATTTTAAATATCCACCCTAATGTTAACTGACTCACGTTTGGGTAACATGATGAGCAGATGCCACTTACCTGTTCCTTGGCACCCCAAGAAGATACCATCTGCCTTCTACAAGGTGTCATAAACAGATTCAACCTGTTTGTTGGCAATGTGAGAGAAAAACACCTTCTGTATTCCCTGGAAAAATGGGGAGTTGCCACTTGCCCTCTGCTTATTATCTTGAGCAAAGAGCTGGCACATACTTTCTGTCTTGTGTCAGCAGGAGAGATCAGAGATTGCCATTTATCTCAGATTCACTCTCACCTTTAGGTGCACATGATGTCTCATTTTTAAAGAAATTAGTTGTAGAAGAAATCATCCCAGCAATAACAGTGGTGTTGTATTTGTGCCTGGAAGCCCAGTCTCAGATCTGTTCACAAGGCTGCTGGATTTTTCCATAAGTAAAAGTTCAGGAAAGGTGCCAGCTGAGGTTAAGTATCTTGTCATCTTTTAACTTAGCTTGTGCATTGAATTTATGGTGGTGTTGTGCAAAGCTTGAGGGATCTCTGAGTGTTTTGGTCAGGGGTTCTTGATGGTTTTGAGATTTGAGCTCTTCCTCAACCAACTGATCAACTGGTCACCAAAGAAGAAGTTCAGGCTGCAGTGAATACAAATTTTGGCTGGAATGAGCCCCCGGTAGCTCCTTTGCAGGAAATGAAACCTGGAGAATTTGCTCATGCTGGAATTAAAAGCTTGAACAGATATAACCCTAAAAGTCTGGAGAACAAACCAGAGTGTCCTGGAGGTGTTCTAACTGTCCTGTGAAATGATGTGAGAAGGAGAGAATTCATAAGGGATTTTTCTGAGTGAAAGGTCCTCGGTTGCATTCTCATCCATGTAAAGTATGCAAAATGGGAAAGCACTTCCCGTTATTTAGGTCTTGCAGGTATCAGTCCCTGGTGCTGTGGCAGAGAGAGTTTTCTTAACCAATCCCTTAGGCTGTGTATTTCATTTTTGTCTTCCTCCACATCTCTCCCTTTGCTGTCAAGCAGTAAATACACTTGCTATGTGTCCTCACTTCAGTGAATGACAGATCTTACCCTGAAGTATTATCTCTCATTAAGATGTCACTCCTACCTTTCCTGCCCAAGGCAGCAGCCTCTAATACCTTTGCCTTATTGGTGCTGCAAATGCTTCCCTGTCTTCTCCCATGCTGCCTTTCATTCTTGAACACACTTCCTGTAAAAATTCATAAACCTCTTCATTATTTTCCTTTAAATCCCTTTGTCTTGGGTTGCAATGGAAGATGTGACCAAAAGCATGTATTCTATTCCCTATCTGTTGAAACCAGTTAAGGGTTTTTTTTCTTTATCTCATTCCTCTGGAGGGGAGGGGGAGGGTGTCTCTCTGTTAATGGGCCAACTGCTAAAACCAGGTGGGGCAGCATTCCTTATCTCTTCCACCACCCATCCTCCCTGGGGAAGGATTATCTTCTGTTAACGGACCATTAAGGCTCACTGCATAACTGATAACATTACATCATCCCATTGTGAGCTGCTCCACCCAGTGGGAGGAGCCAAGCATTTCTGCCTGGATAAAAACCTGACAGTCAGAACACCAGCAGCCAATTCTTCACTGGAATTCCCAGAGGAAGACTGGACACAGGTCACCATCACTGGAACCTTTCTATAGGATCATATCTACTCCAACAGAATCACATCTGTGTCTCCAGGAGGACTTATTTTGGACTGCTTCCAACAACCTGACCAACAGGGTGTCAGGTCGTATTCTGACTCTGTCAGTGTTTCTAGTATTTTTGTTTGTTTGTTTGCTTGTTTTTTGTACTACTACATTTGTGTTTTCAATATTCCTAGTAAAGAACTGTTTTAATATTCCTAGTAAAGAACTGTTATTCCTATTCCCATATCTTTGCCTGAAAGTCCCCCTAATTGCAAAATTATAATAATTTGGAGGGAGCGGGTTTACATTCTCCATTCCAATGGAAGCTCAGACTTTCCCTGGCAGACACCTGTCCTTCTAAACCTAGACACCCTTTTGAAAGCTCTCTTAGGCCACGTTACCCACAAGAAACTCCTTGATAACAAACCCCTGGGTGTAGAGTCCACAGCTCCTTGCAATGACCTTGGCGTTTTCTCCCAGCAGGTGACATAGTTCTTTACTGCCTTCATTTCTTCTCCCGTGTGAATAGTGGAATTTTGATAAGGCCCGGGCTGGATAGAGCGCCTGCAGACTTGGAGCAGATGCTGCAGAAGTATTTGCCTCCTAGAAAGGCCAGAAGAAGCTCTCCTGAGCTGCACCAGAGCCTAAACCAGTGGCAGCCCTGAGGGATGGCACGCATACACCTTGTTTAAGCCAGGACAAAATGATCTCAGTTTGTTTTTTCCTGTTGTCAAAGCTCAGTTGCAGCTTTGCACTTCTACACAGCTGTTACAATTAGGAGCTGGACCCTCTTAACTACTGACGAGGCTTTCATTTTAAACATTCATGATGCTGAGAGAACAACATTGAGCTGTGCAACGAGTGTCCAGCAAGCTGTGTGGGCAACAAGATGCAGCTAATACAGAATTTCTGAGGATGCAGGCATTTGAGCAAGCTCTTGGGCACGTCAAACTGTCACATAAGATTTCCATGATGAGTTGGCATGAAATTCAAATTATGAGCAACTATTGCTTTCCAGTCTGCTGACAATTTATTGGGAATTGCTCTGAGTCTCTGCTGCAGGCCACTCCTTTAGCTTAACATGACCTGACAGACAGTACCCGGCACTGTGCTTCATGACACAAAACATCACACAGTGCCTCTGAAGAGAGAAGGGGGCAGTCCTGGGGGTAGAAATGCTTTTTAAAGGTTTTATAGGGAAAGAGAAGTCTTTATTCACAAATGCTCAGAATGGAGGCTCTTGGCTTTAATTCCCCTCTATACCCTCAGGAAACTGGTGATGTGCTTCGAATGCAAAAATTACCACCAGTACCATCCTGCACCATGGGGGATCTTGGGACAGTGGGATATTCCATGACCAAATCAATTGCTTGCCTTGTGGCAGCACAGTGACACCCTTGGCCTGGGTGACAACTCCCTGGGGCGTTATACACCGGGCTGCCCCAAGAGCAGCAATTTCCAACCCGGGCTCATATGGCTCTCAAATTGAAACATGCCTCCAGCCCCTTCTTCTGAAGTACAAATGTAAATTGCATTTAAACTCTTCTTCCTAATTCAATTAGGAAATTATATAAATCTCTACTTTCTCTCCAGGTCAGAACTGCATGTGCTGCATCAGGGAAAGACGGTGCCCAGAAGGGTAGTTTGGCACAACTATCTCCTTTGTGCATGAAATATCTAACTGCATTTCAGACTTCATTATAATTTATCTTGCTCTCCCCTTCTCTACTTCTTTCCCCCCATATATTAGGTTCTAAAAAGCCTGCAAACTCACACAGCTTAATAGATGAATAAAACTTTTCGCTACACTCTTTTACAAGCAAGTTTCAGATTAGATCAAATAAGAAACTTAGCTGACTCTGCCCAATATCTCAGTGAGCTTGGGTCCTCCCAGAAGGTCTGTACCTATAAATACCACATTTCTGCAAGCTCAGTAGAAAAGCATAGACATGCAAATGTGTGCTGGCCTCCCTGAACCTGGCAGCAGCAAGCACACCAGCTGCATTTGCCGGCAGTTGCATTGCATAGCGAGCGAGTAGGCACTTTGGAGCAGCTCCACTTGAAATGATCTGGGAAAGCCACAACCCTCTCTGCCTGACCACTGTGCCAGTAACGATGTTGGTGGATCCCTGGAAAGAAAAAGTGTGCCTTTTCCAATTTCACCACAGCTGTGGAAATAGAAAGGCACTGCACTTATTTGGCCAAGGAGGAGCCAGCAGTTGGGTGGGGAGGGATCGGGGGCCGCTGGTGTGATTAGAGCAAGGAAAGTGCAGCGTCAGTGGCTGTGGGGCTGGAGGAGGGACAGAGTGCTCTGCATTCGGCAGCTGTGCTGCTCTGTCCATGCAGAAAGTGGTAGCCTAGAGGTCTGGAGATATTGGCTTATGATTGGTTCAGTTCAAAAGCAGAGTTATGGTAAAGTGATAAGGGAATCCAGAGGCATCAATCCGACTGAGTGGAATTAAGGTCTTTTGCGGATTTACATTCATTTACCAATTTCTGATTTTCAAGATGTGTTTTTCTCCGAATTTAAAAAGTTCCATCAACCAACCTCAGCTCTTGCCTTACAAATCCTCCTTCTCTCTGGTGGGAATGAAATCATTATTTGTGAGAGTTAGCATTATACAGGGAGCTGTAATTACCATCCATATTTTTAGTTTATGCTATGGCAGGGGTGAAAGGTCCATGTAATTTTCAAGTGTTCTCCATGCTCTCCTGTTTATACTTTCCTGGTAGTGAAACATGTGCCAAAATCCTCTACAGGCCAGTTTCTCCATTTGAAAAGTCCTGCCCGTTTTATTCTATGGGGGTGGTGATAACACTTTGAGTACTTGATGCCTGCCTCTCGCAGCCCCTTCCTGTCCCTTCTGCCCTGTCCCCAAGAGCTGATCCCTGGCTAGTGGAGTTCAGCTGCTGCTGAGAGCAGCTGTGGAAACCTTTGAACCCCCCAGAGAAACCCCCAGGGTTTTGCCCTAGAAGAATCTACCATAGAGCTTCTCCACCTAGGCTGAAAGAAAAAACTTCCTCCATGGTGCTCTACAACACTATGTCAGTCTTCCTCAGTTTTGCTTTCCCTATTGGTTGTGGTATCCCTGGTGGTCTGCCCCCTTGTCCCCGAAGGTCTTTGCCTTTGCCCTGCCCTCATACTGCCCCTTTGTTCAGACCATTGGCTCCCGACCCCCATACTTAAACCGGGACCTTAACTTAAACCCTTGATCTGGGTCTTTTGTCCCTGATCCCTTTGGCGTGTATCTGTAAAATAAAGTTTGCTGGAACTTACACAGGAGACCCTTCATGTCTCTCCTGGCTGTGCTAGTTGTGCTATGTGTGGTGTGTGCACTTGAGTGCCTTGCCTGTGTGCCTACCAAAGCAGCTTTTCCAGAAGAGATGCGTACTGGGGAAAGGTGGCAGCAACCACCATCTATTTCCATGGTGCTACAAGCAGCTCTTGTTTTTCCTTCCTGACAGGGATGTGCCAGAACTAAGGCTGAATGCTGGGGGATTAGAAACATATTTTCAGTGTGTGACTCAGTCTGGGACACATGGGAAAGGGTTTTCCAGATCTAAGTCTGTGGAGCTGCAAGGATGGGGCTCAGGAGCCTCCCAGTGGGGGGAGACACAGCACACACAGCACATACAGGACATGACTATGTCACATGGATGTGCTTTTCCAAGTCCAGCTCACGAAAGGCAACAGAAGCCCCGTGGGATTCAAGGACACTTAGGTCCAAGATCTTACAAGAGCCTCCATCCTTTGTTTGTCCATTAGAGGAAAGTAGAGCGTGAAAGTTGCTATGCTATTATTCTTCCTATCTTGCTTGGCTCCCTACCCTCACATTGTTTTCAAGCTACTCCTGCTCTTATTTGCCCCTCTATTCTTCATATGACTCCTCTGAATTTTTCAACTTGTCACACATCCCATTTTCTCCTTGTTCCCATCCCAGATTTGCTTTCCCTTCCCTAATACCTCCCTTCAAGAATTTGTCACTTTCTTTTTGAAAGCATCTTCTAAGCATCTTCTGTACTGCTCAGATCACATCTCCCCCAGATAAACTTCTGTAATAAAACCCCTTTTGACAGAGTGAGGTGGTAGCAACATTCGTTTTTCTGTCCGAGGCTCTGGATAGCTCTCTGATGTGAGTTGATGCTGACTGGGTGTGGGTCAGATTTGGTGGCTACTGCATGTGCCCCCAGGCTACCCAGATGTGAAATCTGGCAGCTAGACAGCCTTTCAGCTATTTGGCTTACATTATGCAATTTGTTTGGTTTTATGAGCACCAGGCTCTATCTCTCCACAGAACTTATCTCTTAACTGGGTGCTGTTGGAAATGGTGCTGTCATCAGATGTGTTGTAGATGCCATTAACTGAAGTAATTGTTATTTGACCGCATTGTGTGGGAAGTGTGAGAGTTCAAGGGAACCTCTGAGGATGACTGGGCTGTCTTGGTGACAGATGGAAAGGATGAGATCTGACTGCCTGATCCTTGGGTTGGTATTAGAAGGACAGTGTGGTGCTCTGTCAAGCTGTCACTCCTTTCAGCTGTGCTCTGATGTCTCCAGGTTGAGCTCAAACCCTTTCTTATACAGGCCCCAGGTAAAATAAATAAGGACCTGAGTACTTTGAATACTGACTTTTAAACACAAGAGGCTGTTCCCCTTCACTTGGTTGATGCATCTTTGCCTCTCTCTTATAACTGGTGTTTTCCTGTAGTGGTATCAGTCAGGCTTAGTTGGGGAGCTGTGCTAGGAATTGTGAACTTCTGGAGATCTTCTCAGGGTTATGGCTGTGGTTCAAATAAAGATGCTGACTTTGGGACAGATTTACCATCCCCATGGAAAGAGTATCTGATGATAAAGGTAAAATTAGTGGAGTGGAGGGAAATGAGCCAGTCCTATTCACCCATCAAAGGGTCTCTGGAGCCATCTGTGATGATGATGACCTCCTTCTTTAAATGGAGTGTTTGGGTGGGCACATCTGGTGCCCAAGGCAGAGCCTTAGGATGAACCACCAGCTTTACTGGTCTGGAAATGATATTTGGAGTCTACATCCAGCCCTTTACCAATGTGGTAACTTAGTTCAAATTAAGTTAATTAACTCAGGTGATAAAATTTGAGGTAGATGCACTCAGGTATATTCCTGACTATTCATGGAAATGGAATGAAATAAAAACCTTAATTATTCTATCTCTTGGAAGTTAAATGAAATAAATCCTATTTTATAGGTTTTTCAAACTAGATGATAGCAGAAAATAAGAATGATGGGACAGTGGACTGGATAATGAATGTCTTGAGTAGCACCCAAAATATTAGGCCAAAACCTCCTTCTCTTAATTTCAAAAGTAGAAAGTTTCTTTCTCAAACTTCTTCATGTGCAAGGGCTGTGCATAAAACTGAGGTGCAAAATAGTGGAGATAAATAATCATATTCCTGAAATATGACTGATTCCTTGAAATGCTCTAAAATTATTCCCTATGTATATGTATCAGTTTATGTCTTCAGTTTCATAGTCTTGAGCTGAGTACTGAGGCAATGAGCTGAAGAGCCCCCTGGTTGGTCCAGCAAGGCCAGCCCTGAGGCTGCCTGCAGCCAGCAATGAAATCGTGCTGTCCAGATCACTCAGGCACTGGAGGGAACCCAGACTCTTGGTGAACCACAATATTTCTTCCTCAGAGGCAGAAAAGAGCTCTCAAATCAAGCTCTGACCTCCTGAGGGTTTGCACAAGCATTTTCAGCCACATCCAGGCAAAGTTTCACATGGATGGCTGAGTCTTTCACCTCTTTTCAGATTAGAGGGATGGTCCTGCCTGGGCACAAAGAACTGACAGAACAGGGAGAGCACCGGGAAATACTTGGTGTCTTTGTTCACAGTGTCTTCTCCTGGCCCTGGGAATCACAGATGTGCCCCTGGATACAGTGCAGTGTATGAAACTGTGTCTTGTTTTAGGAATTGCCCATGAAGAGTGAACCTGCGGGGCAGGAATGCAAACATGTGAGGCATCAGCTGGTGGACCAGGGCACGTAAAAAAAGAAACCAGCAGCAGAAAAATTAGGAAATCAAATATTCTGGGGATTATTTTAAAATAAGCCTATGGTGTATTAGAAGGAAAATATTAACTTTGTCAAATTTGGGTTCTAACCTAACTAAAGTCAGTCGTGTCCTCATTTTAAATGCTGCCCAAAGCAAACTTCAGTGAATGCTGAACTTTCTGCAAGAGAGACAACCACACAATAGTTCAGAGCCATAGTCATCCTCACATATTACCAACTTTTCAATATGGTACTATGTTACTATCTTAACAAAGATATTACTATGTTCTGTACAGATGTAGAAACTAAACTTCCTTGCAAAGGGATTTTTTTTTCTTTTCCCCCAGCAATTTGCTGTAATCAGTAAAGTCTGACCAAATATTTAGTCTACAGACTAAAACTGATTTTCTTCCAGAACTAAGGCAAAAACTGGGTACTGAAAAATAAGCTTATAGGCATGGCTGTGATAATCTGATTTTAGAACTAGTACTCATCATTTTCTTTACACTGAGAATGATAGACAGGTAAGAAATAGCTTGGCTGTAGCTCTCTATTCCAGCTGGCAGAAAGAATTTACTTACCTTCCACCAGAATTTCCAATAAATCTATATTTAGTGTTGTTCATAGTCCATCACTTGATGAAATTACTTTCCTTCATGAATGTGCAATAAAGTCTGACAGTGAAATATGTAAGAGCATTAAATTCTCAATGGCCATGTTATGAGCAAAGGTGATCTAACAAAAAATAATATACTTTAAGGAGCAGACAGCAGGGCCCTGTCTCTGATCTCATTGACAAGGCTTAACCTCTCTTTACATTCTTAAAATCATTCATTTATATGGATGTATGGGAGAGAAGCTCTTTTTTCCGCAGATGTGCTTCTCCTCTCCCAACAACATTTCAAGTGTTTGATTTTACTAGTGTAAAGTGTATTATTTTTTGTTCACCTTTGTTCATGAGGTCTAGTTCAGTGTGAAGCCAGAGAGAGAAATTCATTGATGAAAGAAGAGAATCAATTGATTGAGTGATATAGGCTGAAAAAACTATTACCATCCCACCCAGAAAAAACATTTCCCTCAGGGAAATGATTTCCCCTATGCCATTTCCTCGTTATGTTTGGAAAGCTAAAATTCTGCTGTTTCTCATGGAGAGGAAAATTTTAATGTTGGTAGTCAAGTTTCGCTGAGTTCCTGGTGGTTATCTACTCCTCTGACGTGGTTAAAGATCTGCTTCTATTTTTAGAAGTAAGAAAAAGACTGGCATTTACTTGAGGATTATGGTTTAAAGTGATTGATGTGCTTAAGTGTATTTTCTTGTAATTGGGTATTTTACAAATTCTTTTCTCCACTCTTCCCAAGAAAACTGTCTGTCCTTGCACAGCCTTCTGCTCTTCTCTTTGTCTTTTAATTGCATGTATTTATTTGATTTCATTTCTAGAGGACCCCTCATAGAAAGGTTTTTTGTGTCCTAATTAAAAGGTGCTACCTTTTTATCACCCAGCTAAGGCTGAAATCCAATCTGAGCCCTCCTGTGTGGTGCTCTTTATTTATGGTATCATTACAGTTTGTTTCAGAAGAGCAAACCCCCTGCAAAACTTTCAGGAAACTTACCTAGCAAGCACTAGAAACACACCTAGCAACCACTTAGGCGTGGCTGGGCTCCAAGCTGATGCCTTAAATACTAGCCTCACATAAAGATGATGTGTTTAATCAGAAAAGGGAGACAAGTTGCAAGAGCTTGCTCCCAGTATCTGTCAGCAGGGAGCTGCAGTGGAATCAGGACAAAATCTAAGTCTTTGTTTCCAGAGAGGTTTTGTTTTTAGGCTCTGAAGGTTTAATAAACAGTAGGACCAGGTAACTGCAAGGAGAGGAAGGGTGAGCCTGCACTGCCCAAGCCTGCCCTTGGTAACTGCTGCACCCCTGCTCCCATCCTACAGAAAATGTCAGGCTGGGCCTCCTCAGCTCTAGAGAGACAAGAGGCCAAAGCAGGGGCAGGGGTGAAGGTTGCAGAAGTGCTGCTGTGGGACAGATCTGCTCTCCAGAGCTGCTTGGGCATCTGCGTTGGAAATTTACTGTGGCAGAGGTAGAGGCTGATGAGCCAACAGAGCTCTACTGCGAAGTGTCTGAGGTTCATCAGCTGCTCTGGGAATTGTGGGCCAATTTATTTTTGCTCTTCTTGTAGACCAGCATGGGATTTTTCTGAGGAAAGTTGTCGGTTGAAGGAATTTGGAAATAGCTGATTAACCTGGTTTGCTGATTGCCTTTCAATTGCAGCTGACATTTCTAACGTGATGTTCCAGGTTTAATTTCCACCTTTCCTCTTCTATAAGGGATCAGATAAGAACAGACAGAATTACTCATTGCATTAGTGCAGGATTTACATATATAACTGTAAATTCCTGACTGGTACATATCAGCCACTTTTGCATTCTGGTAATTTCTACAAGCTCTGAGTGATATACTCTGATGTATGAAAAAATTCTTAAAAATAAACAGCCTAATACCCAACCAAAATTTCTGAAGTAAACATAAAAGCATAGTAACTTTCCTAAGATTGATGAAATTCTACTGGAGTTAAACATATCCTCACCATCTCTGTATTTTCCCTATAAAGGAGTATACAGGGAAGCATAACCCTTACAGTTTAAAAGAAGCAACTTGCTGTGACAAGATAAGGATAATTTTGCAAGTCATAATTTTAAATATGAAGAATTCCTTCATCTTAAGGCTTAGCTTTAGCCTTCTATAAAAACATCAGTATTAATTGACTTTGAATAAAGGATGAACCAAAAGATATTATCCTTAAAACCCAGCTAGGTTTAGATATGTATTCAGCAACACGCATATAAGATAACAATTCTTACATAAAATACCAATAATGATTAAAATACAATTCCAAACCTTGCTGCCTTAGTCTTCACAGGAGTTTTTTGTGATACGGAGACACAGAAGTGCTGATGATCCATACCTGATTAAGGATACTCAATTTTTAAGAATAAAGCATTCAAAATTTACAATTTTATATCAACTGTAACTCTGCTATATAGCTACGACAAGTAAAAAATCTCTGCAGAAGACAATATCAAGTCCAAATGAGAAAGGTAAGCACTTCCCACCTAATCACAGAAACAGGGGAGAATGCACCTCTCACAGTAGGACTGGTAAAAGATGTAATCAGGCTAGCAGGGCAGGAGTCACATGTACAGGTTTTAAAAAACCCATTTCTGGTCAAAGTGATGAGACATTGTGTGGCCAGACCTTTCCTTGGGAGTTAGCATGAATCTGAGCCTGCAAGGCAGTTATATGGTTCTAGGTCCTTGTCTGTGTGAGAGGTGGAAATTGAACTGGAGGTGAGAAGACATGGGAAAATTCATAGCATACCTGGATGCTCTCACTCAGGAGCTTTAAGTGGCTGTAGATCTCTGTGGTTTATGCCTCAGAGAATTAAATTATAGTGAATTAAAGACTCTGCTGCACAAACTGCAGTGATTCATGTGGGGAAGATTTAACCGATTATCTGGCTGTTCCCTCCTCTCGCTGGAGATTTCTTTCAGCAGGATCATAACTTGGCCTGCCTTCATCCTCTCTGCAGTGAGTGCTGCAGTTATCACTCTGTCTTATTAATTGCTTATACAATCAATTGTAGTTTCGATTAACTCTCGAGGCAATGAACATTGGCACCAGGAATTAGAACTTCCCTGTCACCTGCACTTTTGCTTTGGTGTTGGGAATAAACAGAGAGGACAGGCAGGTGGAAAAGGCAGTGTCCTCTGTTGTGCCAGCTCAGTCTTGCAGAACCAATGTGTTAGGACCCTGAAGCCACCTTAGCATCTTCCTGCAGACTGAATGTACTTTGAATTATGTGCATCATCTCCTGCCTGCAGTAGGTTTGCTTTGACCTTCCTGAGTGTGTGTGTAAACAAGACCGTAAAAGGAGGGGGCTCTGCCCTACCCAAGCAAACAGGGGAGGGAGGACAGCTGAGTGTTCCTACCATCTGTCACCCCAGGAACAGTCACGTGGGAATGAAAAGGAGATGTTGTTGTTTGCCTTTTTGTGTTGTCTGGTTTTCTTACAGAAACTGTAAGCCCGAGCCTGTTGCCATAGGCAGGGACCCAGAGTGACAAAAGATCTGTATTACCCACTTCAAGGAAAAATATGCCAGTGTGTGGTAGGTGTAGAAGGAGCTGAACCCCATGGGGGTGTAAGTTTGGAATTGTCACAAGGAAAGGAAATAAAAGGGAGTGAGGGCATGAATAGACTCGTATCTGGCGTGGAGAGGATCTCCTGCCTGCAGTGGCAGAAGAAAGGGGATGCTGTGGCTGTGGTCTCTTTCTGTGCCTGCTGAGGTTAACTGTGGAGGGATCTGCATTGGCTGTGGCAGGATGGCTGAGTGGCAGAAGGCAGGATAGCTCTCTACCTCTTCTGAAGGTCAGGTAGAGAAATTCCACACACTGGAAAGCCCAAAGCAACCATCAAGGCCACAAGACTAGCCTGAGTTAATTTTTACTTGAATTATAAGTGAATCCAAACCAACCCCTCCCCCTTTAATGCAACATTTTGTTGTGGTGGAAAATCAAATTTACCCTTTGGAAATTGATGCAGTGATTAGATACAAATATTGTTGAAAAATTGCACTGGATTTTGAGCACCATTTTTTCTAGCCTCAGGTTCTAGCCATTACCAAATTTGATGCATTTGACTGCTAGATAGGAATTCTTAGAACCTATCCAGCTAGCCTCTGAGGCCAAATGGGATAAATACCTGAGCCCCTGGAGTTGGTTCTTTGTAAGCATACTTTCAAATCCCCCAGTAATTGTCAGGAAATTTCTTGGAATCTTTTCCAACTTTTCAGAGTTTTTTTGAGTGACAGATGCTGTGTTTCCATCACAGATGGGTAAGTCTCGTATGCAGAGAAAATCTAAGCTCCCTGCTTCTATCAATACTCTTTAATTATGCACCTAATGACTCCATTTGTCTAGGGTCACCGTGTTGTACTAAGAATTCACACTGAACCGATTATCTGCAAATCTGTCCTGCTGAAGATAATGTTTGCTGTAGAGAGCCAGGGGAATGTTTATCCCGCTGCTGCCTTCAAACACAAGCACTTTTTCTAGGTGGCTTCGCTAAAGCAGGCAAGATGCCTCAGTCAGCGAGCCAGGCTCCCTAGCCCAGCCAATATTCTACACTGACTTGTCCATATTTTACCATGTGAACACGAGGAGGCTTTTGCAAGGGTGCCGTGTGCCACACTCGGTCTGTGAACGCGAGAAAGAATTCAAATAGGCTCATAAACCGAGGGAACAGAGGGAGACACAACACAGCAACCGGCACCGCTCTCACTCGATTTCCCGTAATGGCTTTGTTATCAGGACTAGATGGACTTGTCAAATTTCCTCTCCCCTGCAGAAAAAGAGAGAGAAAAGCTGACAACAGTATATCCCTGAGGGCTGTGCACCCGGAGCTAATCTCTGCAGCTCATCCCAAGGCTGTGAAGAGCCGCCTGAGGGACACCAGTTTGTGAAGGCAGCATAGCCAGCATGCAATTTATTTATAACAGCAGTGAGACTAGGAGGAACAGTGCTCAGGGGAGGGTAGAGCTCTTCATGCGGGTTTCATATAATACACAAGGAATATTTAGTCTTTCAGGCCCCTCTTGATGCTGTGAGTTTGCATGGTGATAAGGTGGCTTGCCCATAACCTGCAGATATTAGAGGAGAAGCAGGTTCTATCCTTGTGGTCATAATGCCTAACATCCTAGGGAAATGATGTGATTAATGAAGCTGGAGGCACTTCTTATGTGCCACAGCAGTGAATTGCACAAATAGTCGTCAGCAAAACCAGCACTGTTAATAATTTCTGTGTAATAGGTACATGTCACAGTGCTATATGGCCATCCAGAAGATTTCTGCAGTGAATGCACTTGGGGGGAGGAGGAGGGCACAGCTGGGCTTAAGCATCATGAAATGTATATTAGAGACATGAAGATATGGGAGGAAGTATATTTAAGAAAGGGTTTGGGCATGATTCTCTACACCATTACTTTTAAGTGCTGTGTAAGAGAGAAAGTGAGAGTTTCATCCCTGTGTGCGTTGGTACTGCAGAGCTGTGAGTGGCAGCACACCAGAGGGGTGGCAGGGGAGTGGCTGGAAGATGTGTGCCTTGGGTCTGAGACAGCTGTCCATCTTCTGGGAGCTGCCTGCTCAAAGTGACCCCAAAGATTTTAAAGCAGCGTACAAATGAGAGAGAATTAGGGAACACTAACGGTGCACATTTGCTCCGGTTGTATTACTTAAGGTTACAGCAGTGTAGAGAACCAGAGCACTGAGGCATTAAAAAAACAGTGGATCTGTAGCAGCCTTCCTACCAACACAAGAAGTTTGGACAATAAACAAGAGAAATTACACACGAAAAGAAATCGGATGTCCTCAGGAATACTGAGAACTGGTTGGAAGCCTGAAATACCTGGAGCGCCTGAATACTGGGCATAATCTCTGTAGAAACGTTAAATTGTGCAGAGAGGTGTGTGTTCTGGGTGTTTGTGATAGGCTGGAAGCAGCTCTCTCTATCAAAAAGGCCATTTGTACCCCAGAGTGACCTATTTGTAAAAGGCTAAGAGTTCTTACATGCTGATGGTCACAGGATAGATACAGAAGGGCTGGGAGGTCACCCAGAGGCCCTTATAACTTAAGTGAGTTAATCAGAGGGAATAACCAAAGGAGGTAAAATTTTGAAGCACATGTACATTCTTCCAGTCACACCATAACCTTAGAGTTTCTAAATATGACAGGAAGTTTTCTAAGCACAAAAACCCCCAAAGGTATTTTAAATATCCTTAAGAAAACCCCAGTTGCATTTGCTGATCCTGACTGGAAGGCAGGCATATCCAGCAATTTCCTCTCTTGCTTCTTCTCTGCTTTGAAAAGGGATAATTCTCAAAAGACAAAATCATAATGAGAAAAATTGAAACACCAGAGTACACACAGTAATAGGAAACTCTTCAGGAAATATTTATTAAATTTCAAGCCTCTGCAATTCAGCAGCGGGGGGAAAAACAGGCCACAATCTCCTGCCAATTAGAAGGAAGGGCAGTGACTGTAAGTAAAACCAAATAGATGTGTACACATTCATACACATTCCCAGATAGGAAAATAGAATGTGGGGCTCTTAAATTTAAAGATAAAATTCAGAATATTGATAAAAGAGGCTGAAGACAGTGCTGAACAGCCTGAGCATTGGTACATGGAGAGTCATAAAGAAGGATGTGATAAAACTATCTAATACTAAATCTAATACTGATACTATCTAATTACTATTAGTATCTAATACTAATACTAAAAATCTGAAATCTTTATCATGAGGGTGCTGTTGGAACCATGGTAGCTTAAAGACTTAGGTAAAGCAGATTTTCCAGGCAGTAATAAAATCTTTTATTATACCTGCTATCAGCATGATCAAAACTATTTGATAGTCCAACAAAGATAATGCTTCTCCCCAAAAGCTTTGCCTCAGGACTGTTCAATAATTGTTTGTTCCTTGCCCAGAAAGAAGGAGAATGATATTAAGAACATGTGTGGTAACACTTTCTCTCCTGTTCTTAATTAGGGAGGATGTGAAACATCAGCTACTGAAATTAAACAGTTTAAAATCTCAGGGTTACAGTGCTTATATCCAGAAGCACTGAAAGTATTGCTGGAGGAGATTTCTGAACTGCTTGTACTGATTTCTAGCAAGTCTTGGAGCAGTAGGGCTGAGGGATGCCAGAGCTAATATTATGTCACAATTTAAGAGGGTAAATTGAATGACCCAGCAAATTACAGACAAATTAATCTGGCAACTCTCTGGAGAAGACATCATGTAAAAATAGAAGAGGATCCATATGTAATGAAAGAAAAATAATAGCAGAAGTATTGCTTTAGGTTTATGAAATATCAGTTTACTTATCTTAACAATGTTAACACAGTACATTTTGATTTCTGAAAAACAACTGGAACTTGCCATATTGGTGGAAACAGTAGTCTGGAGATATCATGGTGGGTGTATCATGGACACCTTGTTTAAGAAGAGAGATTAAAGTTATTTTTATTACTAGGGTGTGTCTCATTTATCCAAGGCAAAGAGGCAAGCTGTTCACTGTATAAATCCTACTCTAGCTAGAGGAGAAGCTGCCAGTAAAAGCCAGCTCTGTAATGCAGCAGAAAAAAAGAGTAAGGACAGAGATGGGAAAGATATTACTCATGATGGACATAAATATATTAAAGCATGCTTCTCTTTCTTTTATCTTCAAACAGTGATATATCACCCATCTTATGCTGGGGTCACTTAGGTTTCTACCCATGCTTAGTTACCTTCCCAGGGGACTCAGCCCAAGCTGTAAGTTTGCTGCAGGTGGTGCTGGGTGAGGTTGTCTGTGCCAAGCAGGTACCACTGTCAGTATTGCCTTCCTGGCCTTAACATTTTAGAAACGAGGAATGTCTCACTGGTTTAAATGAGCAGGGGCATCAGTCTGAAGAGGTGAGAAGGCTCAGCTGGCAAAAAGCTGGGAATCTGCTGTCAGGCTTGGGTTTAAAGCCAGTTAAATATTATGAAGGGTTGGGTTTTTGGACAAAGCATTCATTGGTAGGGCTGTTTATGCTGACAGAATCACCATATTTTTTTTCTTCCAGAATTTTAATCATCCTGTATAGATGTAACTTTGCCATATGCTGGTTCTTTGTCATGAACACAAGTGCCCAGCTTGAAGGTCACAAACCACCTTTACAATCTTCATCCCTGCAATAAAAGTCTCTGGATGGCAAAAAATGCAGAATACCCATCTAACTTTTATGAAATCAAGCCCTTAGGCAAAAATCATTAAAATAAAACCAAAAAAACAAACCAAAACAAACCAAAACAAAAAACCCCAACACCCACAACAAAAAAGTGGTTGGAAAAGAATGATTTTATTTTGAAGTACTTTGCATTTTGCTATGTGTTAAAGTATATTTTAACTAATCTATTCCTATATTTGTGAGCAGGATCTAAAAGGAGATAATCTCATGCAAAGAGCACAGTGACCTGATACATTTACCATATACTTGTAGAAGCCAAATGAAACAAGAGTGTTTTCAGTTCCATGTAAATAAATATGTATTTTAATAACAGCTAATGTTGGTTCATAAAGGGAAGCACACTAGGAGAGTTCTTTAAGAGAAGATTATACTCTTGGTGCAAAATCCTTTCCTAGAAATTGATTGAAAAGAAATATGAACTTACAAAATACCATCTCCAACATAGAGCAGTCTCGGCTCCATTTTTTTTCTGGCTCCCTTAGGAAAGTAGAAAGGCATTATCAAGGTATATCAATCAATTTTGGTAGCACCTTTACTGCCTAATATTATCATTGTGTACATACTGATAATTTCTGCACATGATGTTTACATAGCACATTTTACCCATCCCTGCTTCCTCCTTGTAACAGTTACCACAAAAAGGGCATGATTTGAATAATGCATGTGCACCAAGTGGTCAGTGGTACTTTGACATTATCCACCACTGGCAAAATCCGTGAGAAATGTAAAGAAGAGATGGTCCCTTTCTCTCTAGTATCATAACCCTTTAACATCAGACATGGTCTGTACTCCTCACTGGCTTCTCCTTCAGATTGTATCTTCCAGGAGAAATGTGTTACACAGTGGCACTCCCAGAATAAATTATAGGTGTAACTAGAAATTTAAAAACCTGTACTGTGTCAGAACTCTGCTGTCACACCCTGGTTTTGGCCAGAGTTCTTTTTGGATCTTGGGTTTTATCTCCACTCACTGGAGATGTGGAGTCGTGGTCAAAACTCTTAAGAAGTTGTCCCAGCACCCATTTGGCTCTTATATTTATTGCTTGCTTAGCCTGCTACAAAATAAATGGAAGAAGTTGAAAGACCAAAACCTCCAAATACAGTGTGTCACAGGACACCTGAGGGTATTTCCAAGACTTACAAAGGTGAGGTTTTAGCTGGAGAAAAATCCCAGGCTGCCTTGAAAAGGGGCCCATACCAAGCAGCAGAAAAAGATGGAAAGCAAAGGAACTAAAAGCAGTCAGCCAGGAAACAATGATTGTTGCAAAGTGATCTGTAGAAAAACAGGTTTGAGTCCAAACCAGGTGATGAGTTTAACCCTGAACTCATGGGGGAAAAATACAGATGGCTACCTGGAGGGGTTTAAAATAACTAAGCACACGCTGCACTGTCTCCAGTGGACAAGCTCTTGTGCTTCAGAAGAAGGTGGAAAAAGACCAGCCCTTCAGAACCCACATTGTGTGTGTATAAAGAGGAAGAAAAAAATAACAAGAAGCTCCCACACCCCTGTGCGGGTACTCTGAGAGATTTGAGGCATGTGTATGTACAGAATAGAGTGTAAAAAAGCACTACTAACAAGTGAGATCGAATCCACTTCTTGCTCTGCAGATATTGAGAATTTGGAAGTTGCAGGATTGATACAGCAATCCTGTGCCTTAATCCCTTTTTTATACATTCCCATTAATATATCATCCTCATTTTAAAACAGTGGGAAGTTCCAGTTCCCACTATCTTCTATGTAGGCTATTTCAGTTTTGTTTTTTTTTTTTTTTTTTTATTAATCAGAACCAATTTTTCGACTTCCACTCTGAACTTGTTCTTGATTTACTCATGATTTACTCATATTTGATTTTGTATCAGTAGATTTTTTAAACTATTATTATTTTCTTGGTATGTGCTTTCAAACTCATTTAAAAACAATTATGATGATGGTGATGTCACCAAGAAAACTGTGCTTGAAAAACAGAATTGGGACAGGCCACCTCTTCTGGCAACGAGCTGGTGGCTGACTGACACTGTGACTACTCCTGAAACTTACATATTTTGGCTGGTACTACTGAAACACTCAAATCATTTCACAATAGAACTCTTGCAAGTTAGAAGTGAGAAAATTATATAAGTGAGTCCAGAATTAGCATTTCAGAGACCTGGGCCCTCTTAGGACACACAATGCAGTATCTGCATTAGCATCTTCAAAGCAGAAGTGTTTTGAAATTAATTTCCTGTCCTTTTCTCCTCACTCTACTTTTGGTTCCCACTGTGGAATGTTCCCACATGGCCTTTTCAGACCGTGCACCTGATGCCCTCTGCTTATGAGTGTAGGTCCAGCTTTGTGGGCCCAGACTAGATATGAGTACACAGCAAGGCCTATCCATGTGGATGATTTGAACGCAACACAAATATTGTGGTCCTCTTCAGATTTTTCTCCCCACAGCTCCACTCCTCCTAGGCTGTGATACTTGATCAATTTTAGATGTCCTGCATGACCACACCAAGGTGAATTTCAGAATCTGTGCCCCGTGTTTTCCATCTGCAAGGTAGGACTAACTTGAGTTTTTTCTTGAGATCATTCAATTGTTGGTGACTTGTGCCGGGTCCTTACAACAGTGATCACAGCAATTTTTACGACTTCCTCCTCTTTGTGGTACCAGGAATTTCTCATTGCTGTTAATTAACAACCAACTGAGCAAAGGGGAAAAAAACCCCACTAATAATTAATTTAATGAAAAAACCCCATGTTTCTTTAAAAATTGTTTTTAATTTAGTATTTATTTTTGAAACAAAAGAATGCTTTTCAGTGCTTTACGTTACTTTTTAAAATTTCCACAGAACATGTTGTTTTCATTTAAACCTAACTCAAATTTTGCTTAAAAATATAAGGCCCAATTATATAACAGAAAACTATATCCAACAGAAAACTATATCCAAAACATTTGAGGTTTAGGTCAAATATTACTTTTTACCTCTTCCAGAATGTATGTTTCCTAGAGTTTTCCTGTGACATTTTTCAAGTAAATGTAAATATTTTGATCTGATCTGAAACAAATTTCTTATAAATTTTGAGATCAAACACAAAACTGAGAAAAAATACAAACTCACAATTTCCTAAGTTATCCAACCAAACATTGAAACCAAGCAAAATAAACTGAGAGTGAGATTACTTCTGAAAGAAAAATCCTTGCGTAACCTCAATACTCAGCACAAGCCTCCTGTGGTTAAACTACATCACTGGAGTGCAGCTTTGAATCCTAGAACAGTCTTTGGTGCACTAATACATCATTAATGTGTCTGCCTTTGCCTCTGAGCTGGCAGAGCATCTCTGCAGAACGTCTCTGCTGGAGACAAGGAGATGTGCTCCCTCTGGGAAGAAGGGTTTGCAGCTTCATGCAGCTCTGGCTCCAGTGAGTGTCTGTCCTCAGGGGGCAGCCACCATAAACAACTGGGGCTCATATGCAGATGTGCTGAATATATTCACACATTTAAAGCATTCTCTTAACACCGACTCAGACTCTGCTAACAACAGTAACAAACCCTTTTAGCACAATTTGACAACAGTTCGGATGGTTTTCTTAATTTTTTTTTCTTTCTTTCTCTCTCTCTCCCTGTGTCACGAAGCAAAGCCTGATTTTTTCCTTCTTATGCTTGAAATATATAAACTCAGTAACTCTCTTCTTCTCAGCAGTGAGAAAGATTTTCCTTCATACCCAAAAATCCTGTGATACTCAACTGGTTTCTGGTTCTAGCTTCAGCAGGACTTTCTCATAGGGACTGCAAATCTTAAGCATAAATTGCAAATGGAATAATTTAGCTGCCTCCAGAGCAGCACAAATTTCTTGTGTCACAATCTCCATTGATTTGTTTCATGATCATTAATAAAATCCACATGGCAAGTATTCTGGGCCTTCATTCTTCAGAGCTCACATGCAGGAGCTGATAGAATAGACTCCATGCCAGTCCCTGTTAGATATTTGTTATGTACCAGATTATTTATTTTCTTGTGTTTTTCATACCCCCAGTGTGCTGAATGTGGAAGGCTGCCCAGGTCTGTAAACCACAATTCTCCAAACCTGCCTATAGGAACGGACACATTGATTAATTAGAGGGAGACAATTATTTAACACAAGACTTTGATGCTGTGGAGCATCTGTTCCAATAAAGACAGGCCAGTCACTTCAAATTCTAGAAGCGAAACAATAATGTAATGTGTAGCAATATTTCTAAAAGACTCTATTTTTACCTATGACCCTCCAATCAAGCAGAAAATAAAAAAGAGGTTTTTTCTAAAAATCAGTCTGGCTTGGTTTAGCCAGGAGGAACAGTGCTGGGTGGGGCTGGAGGGTTCTCATTGCGATTGTCTTTTGTGTCCGCATTTGTTATTTCTGTCCCTATCCCTGCGGCAGCAAAACAGCCGAGGAGCCTTGAGCTAGCCCTAAGAAGAATATAGTCTTCCAGCAACCTGAAAAGCACGCTGTGCATGCCTGATGGAGAACTGGATGGTTCAGTCAGGGTTTGCACTGTGATTTAGGTAATGAGATGGCCAATTTTGTCCCTTCCTGGGTTTAAGGTTAACCCTGCACTCTGATTGTGTTGTTAGGGTGGCACTCGGTATGTTCATAGGGTAAATCATATTTATGTGATGTGAGGTAGAATGTCCTTTTTCTTCAAGCCTTCAGTACTCTTACAAGATCAGTGACAGGAAGGAAATATCAAGGAACCCCAGAATCACAGAATATGCTGAGTTGGAATGGACCCATCAGGATCATCAAGTCCAGCTCCTGGCCCTGCACAAGACACTCCAAAAGTCACACCAAGTGCCTGAGAGCATTCTCCAAATGCTTCTGGAACTCTCTCAAGCTTGGTGCTGTGACCACTGCCCTGGGGAGCCTGTTCCAGTGCCCAGCCACTCTCTGGGATATAAGGCCACATATATAACGAGCATATGAATAAAGCACACCTTTTGTTGCAGATATTCCTTAACTTATTACTTTACTAATTAATACAATTCAGACAATCCCATTGAGTCTCTAGTCTGCATGCAGTAAGAAAAGCAGCAAACTAGGAATTCTATTTCATGTTCTGATTTTCCTGTTACACAAACCCCCAAGTACGTTCCTCAGCAGACATGGATGCTCACTAACACTGCTTCTAAGAAGAAATAAATATTTTACAGGGCAGAGCCTCTGTCTATAGTCCTGGAGGCCATAACTACAGCTTTAATGGGAGCAACCATCGCACAGAGAACCCCTTGTTCCTCAGACACTGAATTCTCCCTTCCGTGGTCAGGTTTTGCTGTTGTTGGTAACCTGGCTGTTTGTTCTTGGAACCTTGTGGTTGATTGTTGTGGATGTGGTGTGTTGGCTGAAAAAACAACATTCCCTGGGCACCTTTTCCTACTGGGTGTCAAAGAGCATTGAAGGGTTGTTCAGTTTGCTTTGCAGTGTTTCTTCTGTCAGAACATATTATTACATTGAATCTAGCAGTGTTGTGGGTGTTTGGGGTTCATGATGAGCAGAATGCTTGCATACATTCCCTCCCCGGCATTTCACATAAACATGTCAACCTTTTCAGGAATAGCTCCAGGAACATGGTGGTGCTGTTTTAAGTTTCAGACTTTTCTCAGTTTTTTCAAATAAATAATCTCTTATGTCTTTATAATGAATAAATAAATTGTGAACATGTTAGGCCATGAATATATTCTTGGTCTTTTTTATTATGGTGGTATAGGTAGCAATGCAGAAAAATCAAAATAAGTTTTCTCATTAAAGAAGATTTAACACCAGTTTCTAAGTGTAACCATCAAAGAGTATGTGATATCATTAAACAAACTGAGGGAGAGCATCAGCACTGCAGCCCCTTTAAGCTGCCTATATTCAAAATTTATAACCTGGGCATCAACTCTTGTCCAAGGACATAGGGAAAATACTTATTTCCACAATCTTCACAAGGAAACTCAGAGGTTCTTCTTCCTCCTGAGCATGTGGAGTGTTTTGTAGGAGTTACTGGGACCTCAGAGAGCTGACCTCTATACAGGAGTTATAACCTCAGTATAGCAGAACTGACTCACAGAGCACATTGTCTTTTTATTGATACAATTAATCTTTTGTCTCATAAGTGGAAAAACCCAGAAATGCATTAAAAAAAGTCCTTGAAAGCACAGTGTAAGTTTTTGCCAGTGCAGAGAGAGAAATTCCAAAGTGAGTCTGCATCTCTTACAGGGCTGGAAATAATCTGTTTCTCTGAATTTCCTTCTGGGTGCAATATTTATTTGAGATGGAGGAGAGACAGCAACAAAATGACATCTTTGCAGCAGTACGTGACCAAAGATGCATCAAGATGAAATCTGCCTTTTTGCTGTGAGTGAATCTCTTCTGTCAGGCTACTATAAGGGTTCATTCATGTGTGCAGCACTGTCTCCAGATCCTCACCTGATACTAGATGCATCCTGTCAGCTTCAACAGTAGGGGCACCTGAATTAAAATTTGGGGGTCTTCTACGCAGTACAGGAGAAACTACAGCCATGGTGCCAGTGATCTGACTCAGCCCTGTTACAGCTCATTTTTTTTCCCTGTGAACATTCCAGTTGACATGCAGAAGGCAGCAAAGGGCTGAGCACTTGCAGAATGGTTGAAGAGGGGTGTCTTGGTTTGAAAGACAGGTATCTGCTAGGGAGGGCAAGACCTCCCTTTGGAATGGAGAATTCAACTCCCATCCCTTCAAATTATTAAAACTTTGATATTATGTCGGCTCTCAGGCAAGGATATGGGGATAGGAATAACAGCTCTTTACTAGTATGTATAATAAGGCAAACAAACAACAACAACTACAGCATTAATGACAAACAAAACCCGAAACCTCAAGGAGCTTTTCTTTCATAAAAGCCCGAGGCAGTCTGGTCTCGGGGCAGGGCTCCCTTGGTGCTTCAGCACCAAGCTGGGACAGTAGAAAAAAATCCTAGGCTGGTGGATGGGATGCACCAAAGCTCCACGGTGGTAACTGGAAGGGCAGGAATGTCCTGGCAGGGCCGGGCAGTGCGGGGATGCAGCGTATCCAAAGCGGTGCCGAAGAAAAGCGGCGGCTGTGGAACAGGGCTGGCTCAGCCCAGCAGGGCAGGAGGAGGAGAGCTCAGAGTTCCTGGGCACAGGAGGAGATGATGGGAAATTTCCTCAGGAACGGACCCGGTGATGGCAGTGAGAAACTCTTCCTGCAGGCAGAACAGCCTGACTCCTCTCTCCGATGCTGAGAGCAAGAGAGTGAAACTGTCCCCACGCCTGCCCTTTATCTCCCAAAACCTCACAGTATCACCTTTTTTTCCCTCGGAGAGAAAAAACTCCCTGAGACCAAAAAAAAAAAAAGG
>WBMY01016845.1:426694-463884 GCA_013397315.1 Donacobius atricapilla
TTTTTTTAATGAGCCCCCTCAGTGCAAATCTTTTCACTCCCCTCATAAGAATTATTTGTATAATTTTATTTTAAGTAAGAGATATTCATTCTCCTTGTCATCCTCTTGCCTCCTTCCCCAACACTTTTTCCTCAGATTTTGCCAACATTAAAAAGAAGTATAAAGCCTTTGAAAGCCTCTCTAAGATTCTCTCCTCAGACAGCCATGTTCTCTTAGCTGGCTGAAGAGCACAGGATATGGAAGATTTTGCTTCAATACCACCTGGTTTCTGGTTACAGCCCTAAGGAAATCATTCCATATCTGAAATATGGCAAAAGCACCTGTTAAGTGCACCTTGTTTTCCTGGATACCATCCGTCCATCCATTTCCTTCTCACCCTCTCTCCCTTCTTACCTCCCTCCCTTATTTGCAATTCTCACTCTAGTAGCAGTGAATGCCTCTCCAGGCTTACCTTTCAAAAGCCTTTTTATTCTTTTGGTCTTTTGGGAGGGGAAGAAAATCATGAGGGTAAGAAGTGCACTCCTGGAGACCTGCCTTTGAGTTAGCAAGTATTAATTAAAATAGGGGAGATCATCATCTTGTCTTATGTAAAACCCTTCCCTAAAACAGTTTCCCAAAAGAGATGCTAAAACACCTAGCCTTCAAAGGAGTCCTCCCCATGAGTGTCCCTGAATCCTGGACAACTGAGGTCCCTCTGGAGCTCTCTGCCTACCTTGTTCGCTGTTGTCTACATACAAGTGTTAACTGGAGCTTTGCGGAGTGAGGGAAGGGAGGGGATGGCATTATGCAAACAGCCTCAGCTCATCACTCAGCCTCAGGCACTGCCATCTGTGCCTGGTTGGCAAGGGGACGCCAGACACAGCACTGGTGGTGTTTCTCACCTTTTGAAAAAAGTGACAAAGGGTCTTTAATTATGAAAGAAGTAACCAGAAGCCACTTGGGCTACAGCGCACAGGGGGACTCTTCACAGAAAGGAAATAAATGTGTTTGCTAATGAATTATTCTGAGAGAGGAAACAAACCAAAGGATTCCTGGATGGTTATTTTCCAGAAATTAGGTCAGACCTAATTAGTTGCATAATTAATTTTCTGATTGCCTAACTAGTTAACTCTTAGAGACCTTTATTGACTCGTGGTGACAAATGCATGCACACATTTTACAGGAGAGGTCCCCACTGTGCTTTACAAACTGCGGCTCCAGCACTGAGAGTTCTGGGACACAGCACTGGTGGTGCTGTGTGATACATGGAGGTTTATCTACAGCAACAAGGAGAGAGGCAAAATTGTAATTACATCTGTTTACACATGAGATCTGTCTGCCCTTCAAGTGTCCTTCGAGGTGTTTGAGCAATGGTGAAGCTGTTCTGAACATAGGTTGCCTATTTCCTCCTGAATTTCTCAGGACTTCACAGCTTGCCCTCCTCAGGGACAAGAGCAGGTCTCTTCCGGTGTACATCAAAACAGGACTAGCACCTACAATTAGGGCAGTCAAACTAGGAGGTCTCTTCTGAGGATCTGAGAATGATGACACTTGTCTGGTATACACAAGTGCAGAAAGGACAGCGAAACTGAGACCAAGACCACCACCAAGTTCTCCTCTGCATAATGGTGCTCTGTAGGACAGACACTGAAGATGAGCATTAGCTATGAGGGTATTAAGTGTGTGGAAAACCTTTCTGGGAAAAAAAATAGAGTACTGATGCCTTGAAGGCTTTTTCAGCGACTAATGAGTGTTTTGGTTGACTCCAGTGTAATCACATGAAAAGATGCTGCCATCTGCAGAAGGAAAGAAAACTGGTACTAAAAGTGGTGGTTGTGGGCAGCAGTGGTTTTTGAAGGAAGGAAGAACAAGCATTCTGGGAGAAAGGTAATGTTGGGTAGCAGGAGAATCTGCTGGAAAAAAAGCCCAAACCTTTGTTAAATTGATGTAGTCGAAAACAGTGTCACGGATATGCCACCTCTAGAAAAAAGTCTTGTTCAATGCAATTTTTTGCCCAGTCCAGGCTCTTAACTCTGCAGAGAAACAGTGGTTCAGCACAGGTACAGCACTGAGCAAAATCACTGTTTCTGGTGCCATTGTTGAACTTGGTATTTGGCGCAGCCTCCTGACAGACAGACCCCATGGTTATACTCAGACACCCCATGGATCAGAGTGAATCCTCTCTGACTGTAGGCCCTGGTGGCAGGAATGAAAAAATAGAACAGCTTTGGGCTTTTCTCTGATATGGGTTCTGGTAGTTCTTGGAGCAGTTGGGGGTCATTTAAAAACTGCCCTAATTTAGCTGTGCTTGTCTAACTTTTGATGTCCCTACTTTATCCAGACTGTGTTTCCTCCCTCCTCCTTCCGCAGCCTCCCCCAGGCACTTAGGGTTGCCTCATGTGACCATAACATCTGTGAGACAGGGCAAAAATGCAGCTGTCAATGTGGGAGAGGAAAATTGTGAATCACCTATGTAAAAATTAGGGGTTTTCACCCCCCCCCCAACAAAGTCCAGGGAATATGTAGAGTCAGAGAGGGATCTATTAATATCAACCTGATTTTTGGAAATTGTCTGGCTCAAACAATGATTATTTCAAAGCAAAATGTCTCAAGCTTGGCAAAGGGCCAGTTATCTTCACAACAGTCACTCAAACGAATAACCAAAAACGAGAGAGAGAGAAGATGGAAGACAGCATAAGAAGACTTGTGGACTGCAGAACAGAGAGCTACAAGCAGCGTTCTGGTCTTCCAACTGCTGATTTCTGAAGAAGTGTTTCTAAGGGATGTGGATTCTGTTCCTTACATGACTGCAGGTAAAAGCAGAGCACTTCCACGCACAGGCAGCACAAACCATCATTGTGGAAAGGGACAAGATGGAGTATAGCTGAGGCAATGAGGAGGCAAGAGTATAAATATCCAAGGGGTACGTGCCTGTCCACACAGCATGGTCAGGAAAAGAAGAAACTATGAGCATTTAAAGCTAATCATGTGTTTGAAGCTCACAGTGAATACCCAGAATTGCAGTGCAAAGGTGACTGGTGATGGTGCAGTGTTGGTGCCTGGATGGCCCCTAAAGGAGCTGCTATCTCTTTTTCCAGAGACAGCACATACTCTCTCCTTATATCAATCTTTTGCTTTAAAACCCCACTGACTTTAAATTTACCTTTAAATTTTATCTCTCCATAGGATTTTTCCATGCAAATTTCCATTACTTTCTTCCTGGGAACTATACTTTAGCTAAACGGCCCCTTTAATGCAGAATTTTAGCACTGGATATTCAAATGACTCAACAGAAATGTCCATATTGCTCAATTCTGCCCTGAAATCTTCCACCCACTCTCAAATACAGCACGTTCCCATCTGTGCACTGCTCTCATTGGAACTTGTTGATTTTTCCTGTTCTTTTTTGGTGGGGGTACAACTTGGTGCAGGCGTCCAGGCTGGGGTAACAAAGACCCAGGTAACACATGGCAAACTCTGTATGAGACAGAAAACAGAAAGTACAATATTTTACTTACAGCAAGGTTAAACAAAGCATCTACTCATCATCATATCTGATGAGTAGGGCCTGGAAACATATTTGTCTCACCCAGCATAATTTCTGTTGGAAAACCAATTCTTTACAAAAGATTTTCGGTGGACTCGGAGAAGTGGATGGAAAAGGGCTCCTTTGCAGTTTCTTAATGTTTGAAATCCATTCCCGAGTACTTTCATCCCTAATTAAAGGTCACCTACTGGTTTGTGAACAACTGTTAATGAAGAGTTTAATTATCCAGATGACAGCTATAAAATCCAGCTCCTATGCTTGAATATTTTAAAGCAACAATGCCTAGATTTTCAAATATGTGCTTGTAGCCAAGTACTTAGACAAAAGCTCTCATGGAAGAAGAGGGTGTATGTGCAATTCCCATTTGCATACACAATGGGAGATTGCATATGCCCATATTAAAGATGCAAATCTGTGAGGAGGTTTGTATGTGCTTACTTGACCATTTGAACCAGACCTACCTTTCTTTTCTGTTCTCTCATTCAGGGAGGGGAGGGATGGTTAAATTATTCCTTGAGGATAAATAATTTTGCATTATTAACTCTTAACAACAAAGCTGCATAAATTAAATGTAAGATTATCTGCTGTGTCCTCAGTGGAATGATTAGGAGGGAATCTACAGGAAAGAAATGTGGTCAAATGATTTGAAGACTTGCTAAATGGGATGCAAATCTCATCTTGAATTCTTAACAAGCTCAAACACAGACCTGCCTTCTAATGAGCAAACTCTGCTTGGCATATACCCCCAGAGCAAAGTTGTAAAAAAATGGATCATGGTTCATTTTCTCTACTGAGTCAGGTTTTTGTTTTTATTGGCATTTTTGACCAGGTGCTTCTGGTGCTCCTATTACCTTCACCCATAGTGGCAATTTTCATGATGCTGCCAAGCTGAAGTGGCCCTATTTCTCATTTCTCATCACAACACTTGATGAATGTTTCCTGCAGGGGTCAGGTTTCGGTTCTCCACAAGGTACATGCCTGAAGGAATGATGCTTCTATTAAAAAGATCAAGAAGTTGCTTTTTGTGTCCTCACTGCCAGCACAGTCTCTTTGTGTCACTCTGGTGATGGCACCTAAAGGGCAAAGAGAATCTTAACTCTTTAACTCAGCATTTTTGGGGGCTTGGTGAAGACTAAAATGCAATGAATGGCCACAATGAATGGCCTTTCTACCCATAACAGACCAGTTCCCAGGCTTTTCCTGTAAATCAGAACTGGGCTTTGATTCAGTTTTCTTGCTACCTTTGGCCTGTCTCTCCTACTCACATGAGCATATATTCACACGTAGACACACACTTGTTTGTTGGAGCAAAATACTAAACAAAAGAGCCGCGGCTCTAAAAATGAGGGGAAAAACAATTAGAATGCATTACATAAGAAGAGCTGTTCATATGAATTAAAGAAGAAAAATACGCCAGTCTGAGTTCTATCAATGGCTAATATCTTATTTCATAAGAAATATGGATTAATACAAGAGATTTGTTAAAACAAAGACAGGTCAGTCTTCCTGTGTTATTTGCTGAAGAGGTTTCAAGCACACCTTTCTGTGCTTTGTTAACTCTCCAGGAGGCTGCAGGAGGGTTTTCTCTGCAGAGACTCTCATCCATAGGTCACAGTGACCTGACTGTGGAGGCTGCACTGCATAAATGGAGCTCTCCGGATAAGCAGCATTTATTGCATACTTTGTCAACATATCTCTGGCCACACACTTGTTCTCGAGGCACTCTGTTTTGATATCGGTTTTATTAAAATAGATTTCAGAAAGGGAAATGTAAAATAGTTTAGAGATTGCAACATAAACGTCATTCGAGAGCGGAGGAAATTCACACCAAACACCAGCAGGCTTTTTTGTACATTACATGCATGGACAAAATGTATCTTGAGGGTTTTTTTTTTTTTTCCTTATACTGCTTTTTTCAAATAAAAACACTATGGAAGAAAATGATGATACAAAAAGACCAATACCACACAGGGAAAGACACAGGTCCCACAGTGTCCGTCACAATTTGGAACATTATTAAAATTAAAATCAAGAGAATAGCTAAAGCCAAGGAGATCTAAGGACTAGAAGAGGGAGAATTTTTTCTTGGCAATGCACAGTCAATCTCTCAGCTTTGGAGCTGTCACCAGAGCTCCTGAGCAGCATGTGGGGGCAGGATAGCATGTCCTCCATGAGGCAAGGAGTCCAATCTTGCAGGCTTTACTTGCTCCTCAAGTATCAACTTGTGCCCTTTGGAGGAAGTCCCATGGGCTAGGTGGCTCAATCCCTTGGGCCCTAGTCTGACTCTGGCTACAAGACACAACCTTATGAGCTCTCCATTCAGGGATGTTAATTAGAAAAACCTATTTAGCTGTCTCCTGATTCTGCAAATGTCTGGGCAACGGGTTTGCATGAAGTAGATGGTCTGTATCAAGCTCATCAGCCTGATGTATCTGTGAGGGGGTTTACTAGATTGGCTTCTAGACTACTATGCCTGTTCTTTCCTGAGCTGCCAGGTCTCATTCCTGGTACATGGACAGAGCTCAGGCAAAAAAGTGTGATGTGACACACTGCAAGAATTTCCCCTATTTATCATCAAAAGTGGGGTAGTATTTGGCAAAGAACATCTCTCAGTTTTAGACATATAATAGATTCAGGACCCTTTTAAAAATGTAACTAGATTATTTGTCATTTTGGAACATCATCATTCTGTCACTTCCATTGGGATGGGTTTTAATGGCTGCACACCAGCACACTGTATATGACATAAAGCATTTGTGAAAAAACCCCGATTCCTCTGAGTAGTCAGGTGATCATCCCAAAGATGAAGTGTCTTTCCCACTTTTCCCTTTCATTCTTCCTTTTCCTGGATCATGGAGGGAGTGTTACTTGTGTTGAGTAATAAAATTTCCCCTGCCAAAACACACTGTCTTTGATCTCCCCTGTTTTATGCACTAGGGAGCTGATAGTTCCTTCCCTGGCTAGGACTGAATGAATAATCACCTCCTGTTGTTGTTCACATAAGATTCAGATGCTGAAATGTGAAGCTGATGACAGGGGAAATTATGGTTAGAAGCATCAAGATTTGCTACTGAAATTTTATGAGCTGTAGGTAGGAAACATTCAAAGCACATCACATTTAACCATGAAGACTCCAAGCTTTTAAAATTTCATGGGGCAGAACTGTGAGCTGTTTGTGAGATGGGAATGAAGCCCAGACTGCTCTCCTGGTGTTTTCTTAATGCCCACATATCCACATACAGACACATAATCAGCATGAGAAAACTCTACCCATCCATTGATCTTTGTTGCAATTTGGAATGATGTACCATGCAAAAATTAGATATTCTAATCATGTAAAAAGTAAGTATATTAATTGAGATGTTAGTAAAAACTCCTGAAAAATCAGGAGATCTTGATTAATTTTTTTCCTTTCTTCTTTTTACCTTTTTTTTGTTTTGTTTTGTTTTGTTATTTCAACATATGTAGCTTATGATTTATTTCAGGTCTTCCAATCTGGACCAGCACACGATAATGTGTGTGTGAAAGATTTTTTTTTTCTTTTTAGAAGGAAAGGAGAAATCCTGAAAGGATTATACAAAAAATTAGGATTTCACATGAACTTTTGTGCAGGGATTTAAAAGCTACATCTAAATCCATTGTTCTTTGTGCAACCCAGGCAGTATATAATACACAAATGCTGTTGTATGGCAAACCTGCCTTACATGTCTTGGTGGAGCAGCCCATTGGCCCATGCTGGCATATCCAAGGCTCCCAGACACACAACTTGAGAAAACTCCCTTTTTATTATGAGGGGTTTCTCTTGCACTCTTCTTTGCTCTTTCTTACCTTGAAAACAAACCCTAAACCAAACCAACTCTTGGATACAAACTCAGACTCAACAGGTTTCTCCAAGCCTGCCAATCTAAACCAACACAAATACTACCCAAAGTGACATTTCTGTGCAAAGTAAGGGAGGTCCACACAGTTTGGGACAGCAAAGATCCAGCACAGCTGGAGATGCCTCCTGCCTCCCTGCTGTGCTCAATAGAAATGGAAACATTATGAGATATTCTCATTCCTACCAAGTCTGTGCTGGAGGAGAGCTTAAATTGGCCTTCTGTCTCCTGTAAGCTCAGGAGATATGATAATGAAAAAAGCTAATTATCTGTATTGTTATAACACAATTCACAGGAAAAGAAATTAATTCTACGTATTTTTTGAAACTGTATATAATAACTACTTCATTCTCAATAAACAATGAACATCTCCCTAGAATTAAGGGAATCTCTCCCTGCATGGTGGGAGATACCAGTTTATGATCTCATTTATTTCTTGAAACAGTTCTATATGAAGACTTTGGCAGTTTGTTCTTCAAGAACTGATGAAGATGATATGTCATCTCTGATGGTTGTTCATTGAACAAAAATAGAAAAATGGAAATAATTTTTTTTTCATAAAACATAAGTTTGCATGTTATGCTGAAGTCATTATTAAAATTCACATATTTGCAAGTGATTAGCACACTGCCTCAGACACAAATTTATGCAAGTGTTTCAGTTCAAGTGGTTCAGGGGAACCAAAGAATAAATATTGCCATCACTGTTTTTTGATGCGGGAGGACAATGGCCATTTCTTGTGTGGACAGTATGAGCAGATGAGGAGATCTCTGTTCTGTAAATCTGGGCTTGCATTTCACAGCAACCAAACTTGCTCAAGAGAATGAAGAAATCCCTGCGGAAATTCTTTGTGAAAATGGCGTAGAGGAAAGGGTTAGCACAGGAGTTGATGGGGTAAAACAAAACCAGAAGGATCTTGGAATTGGACACTGTGATGAGAGGAACCTTGAGTGAGGCTGATATGGCAAAGAAAGATATTGGTGCCATACAGAGGAAGTCAGTGAAGATCAGTATGGCCATACGCTTGGCAATCTTGGTGTCACTGTTGGAAGAGATGACATTGGGGTTTCGCACAGTAAAGTAGATGCAGGTGTAGCAGACACAAATAATGACAAACGCGAGTACATTCAGCACTAAGAGAAATATAATGTAAGCCTGGGCAAACGGCGTTTCGATATCCATGGGCAGACAGATGCTGACCTTCATGTAGCTGCTGACCCCAAATATGGGAAGGAGTGCTACTGTGAAAGCGAACACCCAGCCAAAAATCATGATGGTCACGGCATGGCGCAAGCGCACCTTGCGGTCCAGCTGCATGGCGTAGGTGATGGTGTGCCACCGTTCCAGGGTGATCACTGTCAGCGTGTACACCGAGAGTTCGCTGGCAAACACCGTAAAAAATCCTGCAGCGTTGCATCCTACCCCAGTCTGCCAGTCTATGGCGTAGTTGTAGTACTGGCTTTTGGTCTGGATGTCTACAGAGGCAATAAACAGCAGGTAGATCCCTATGCAGAGGTCTGCAAAGGCAAGATTGCACATTAGAAAGCGAGGAACAGTGAGTTTGTATTGACTGCTTATTAAAATAATAAGGACAACAGTGTTCCCAGTAATGGCTAAAATGTTGATGAACCATATCAGGACTCTCAGAATGTTGTACCCCATGATGTCTTCACATGGGTTGAAAGCATCAGGTTTAGGAGAGCAGGCTACATTAACTACTTCATTGCATAAACCATAGTCAAATTCATTCTCTGCGGGGTCAAATCCTATGCCGTAGTTGGAAATATAATCTTCAGCTGCAGACCTTCTCTGTAGTTTTTTGCCAGGCTTCTCCTCAAAGTCTTGCTTCACCTGAGATATGCTACATATCGGATGTAATTCAGTCCTGGAATTGTAAAAAAAATAGAGTTGGAAGCTAAGAGACACAGTATGAGGCAAAAAACCAACACAAAAACATCCAGTTTCCATTTAACAGCTCAGTTTTTCTGGTTAGCTGATTATATAGATTACCCTAGAGCCTGAAATTAATAGTGCGGCTGGTCTCTATTTATAAAATACTACAAGAACAGGTAAATGACTTGGAAACCTCATAAACTGCACGGGAAAGGAAAACCTAATGTTTGCCTAACACTCACGAAACAGTTATCCACCTGGATAACACACTCTGTAAGAATCCTCCCTCAACTGAAACAAATTTCTCACCTAAGCTGTCACTGACAAACTGATTTGTGTATGGGGGAAAGGCATGACAATGAACACCAATGTAAGACTGAGCTTTGAGGAATAAGACAAGTCAGCGTGCTCGTAAAGAGACTGTGTAACCACAATAATGCTACTGTCTCTTAGAGTTATTCTCAAATTCCTCTTTTCTGAAAGGTTTCGACCACCACTGTCTTGCAACTCCGACAGGGCACGTAACTCCATTTTGTGCTGTTCATTTTTAGTACTTCATATCATATTAGCGACTAGCCAGCAACACAAGTAAATAGCACAAATAAATTCATGCAGGATTCCAGATAATGTCTAGATGACAGATGCCAACAGAAACACCAGGCACAGGTGACCATTTTGTTTAAAAACTGTTTTTTAAAAGAAGTGGTTTAAAAATCAAGTGAAGTGAAGCAAAACCAAACCAAACCAAACCAAACCAAACCAAACCAAACCAAACCAAACCAAACCAAACTAACCCAAACCAAACCAAATGTTTCAATGGAAACAGTAGTTGCTTTTGTTTCTGTCAGAAAGTATTTGTTAAACATTTTAAGAATTTTTAGTAGCACAGGTAAATACTAGCATTTTTTATGGTTTTGTGTTTGGCTTTATTTTGTAGAGCATCAGCACTATACCCTTCTCCATGCCTAGACGTACAGAAGAAACAAATATTTTGGCTGAGATGATAGAAAGATGATCAGCTCCAACAAGATTGTAAATATGAAGAAATATCAACATAAACATGAAATGAACAGTAAGGTTTTACAACAGCTCTTTGGCTGCCTTAGAATTTGGCTGTCCCATGAACTTGCATCCACAGTTTTGGATGCAGACCTACTCTCAGTTAAGAAATAGAACAGTTGAAATTTTGTTGTAAAACCAACTCAGTTCAGCTGTGCCTACATTCAGCTACAACCCAGACTGCAGTTTCAGTGTGTAAATTCTAGGACAGGACTCCAGCTTATTTTCCACCTTGACTCTCAGTACAGTTGAGAGAACTCTCTAGGCAAGTAAAGTTAAAATTTTGAACATCTGGTAGCAGCCTAAAAGGGAGAATTCTTCTTTGTAACCTAATTTTACCCTTTGACTTTCTGCACTCAGTACATCTTACAAAAATTGAGTTTAAAGGGTCTGCAAGAAAGGAAAACTAATGAAGATCCAACACCAGAAGGTGAGGGACATTTCCTATGAGATTTTGAACATCCTCTACTATTATCAATATTTTTTATCTTGCCTGTCAACTGAGTCAGAAAACTGATTTTCTGTGAGGTCAAATATGCACTATGAAGGTCACAGTAGCAATAACAAGGCATTACATTTTGCTCTCCTGTGTTCTACTCGCATAAGGATGAGTGAAGGCTCCAGGGTATTGATCAATATATCAACAGTTCTCTGGCTGAAAGGGAATATAGGCTTCCAAGGAGCAATAACAAGAGAAAAAGTCCCTCATTTTTTAGTGCAACAGGCACTTGGGGGCACTGAAAGCTACAGCAATTGGTGGTTCTTTGAAAATTAACCGAGTGAAATGTTTCTTGCCAATAATTTCTCAGCATGAGGTAAATATAAACTTTTTCTAAAATTTTGGGGGCACTGCCTGGACCTAAATATATACCCAGGTAAGAGTGCTATATAAGGACAATTAAATATTTCTGATTATTACAATTCATTAATTCTTGCCTTATTTTTACAGCCAGTGTCCCAGATAAAACAAGAATCCTAATGAATATGGTGCTTGCCCTCAGGAAGGGTAACGAGGGTAACGAGGAGTGTCCTGCCGGTTCCCTGTGTTGAGAGCAGGTAAGATGAAATCCCAAGGGAAGGAAGAGCCATCCTCTGATCCTGACTCCTTGTCATATCTTTGCCCTGTATTTCTCACCGTTTGGGTTGTGCAGTGCACTCAGAACAACAAGTTAAAACATTATTTGCCATGGGATGTGGGGGTCCTTGCTTCCTGTTGAGACCGTGGGTGTTGTAATACAGTTAATTTATTCCCTCTCTTTGTAAACTTTTCTTACTGTTTAACATTATTTTGCTCAAATAAACTAGAAAACTAAACTGGAGAAAGGGCAGCTTAGAGAACAAAACTGAAATTGGCAGAGTGCTCTGGCAAAAATAAACAAAAATTGCTACCTTTCTAAGAGTTGTTATTTAAGTTGTTATTTTATGCGCCTCATCTGGATCTGGTGGCAGCAGGATCTTGTGTGCTGAGAAACACTCTCAGCAGAATAAATAGTCTTGACCTATGTTCCGTAATAAGTCCTATCTCAAACCAATCATCCTCATCAAAAACTGCCATTAAGTGAGTTGTGAGCAACTGATAATATGCTCTTGTGAGACTAGGCCCGAACACCATTCATGATGCTGCCACATTTTTTGAAAAAGTAGGATTTCAAGTGACAGCTCCTCCAAAGAATAACGATCAAGTGTAAGGACAGAGTCATATCAATGCCATTCTTTTGGGCAGGGGGTGATCTTTATGTCAAAGAAAGCTAAAATTGTGCTGAAGTTCATAATGGTCTGTGTCAAGTTGAGGGTTTTAACATCCGGCCTCTGCCCTATCCATACTTCAAGGATATTATTTTCCAGTCTCAGAAAAACGTGAGGGGAGTTCAACATACTGTACTAGACTTGTCTCAAGAATGCAGCTTACCTTCTCTTAGGCCAGCATGACAATATTCCAGTGTGATCAAACAACAGATCAATATTTAGCATATAATCCTTATTGGAATGAGACAAACATCAAAACTCTCTTATGTTTTAATATGTCTCAGACTGGCAGAGCTGTGTTTGATGTGGCATCCTCCAAAACTTTGAAAGCACTGTTGCTGTCACAGGTTAAAGCTTTCCACTATCACAACAGTATCTATTCGCTGCTGCAAACAGTTTTTGAAGAGGTGATTGAGCATGATCCACTATGGTAACTTATTTTGTCTAGGGCTTTGAGTGCTGCAAAAGTCTCAGAAAGGGGAAATCAAACATGAATGGGCAGCCAGAAAGGGGCCACACATCCCTGTCCTTATTTCTTCTCAGAGTTCCCACGTGAACACCAGCTGCTGCTGTGATCCTTAGAAATGCAATCCGGGGATGATGAGGCATCATTTTTATACTCCCTGGACTACCTGGAAGAATTTTGTGAGCCAAATGGCCACAAGGAATGACTGTCTCCCGTGAAGGAGCACGACAAGCCAGGTCACACCAGGGTTCCCACCACCACAAGCAATGCCTGCTGCTCTGAGCCAAGCACAGCTCTTACCAAAGGAATGTTACACACTGAGTGATCAAGCACTATGCAAACTATTAATAACTTTTAAACAGCTTGAGCAGCCTTCAGTGCACATGCAGCTTGTGCCAGCTGTCACAAAAACTGCTTTGAAATGAAAGAGGGTGTAGCTACTGTATGTGTGACTAATCTCTGCTGAAGTGTATGGTAATACTTTCAGTCTTCAAACCAAACACATGCATACACTTTCTCCCTTTAATCTGGAGAGAAGATCTCAGTTTCACACCAATTTCAGTACAAGAGACATGACTGTATGAAAGAAATGACAATTTTTTAATATATTAAAAAGAAGCTGACAGGATAGGTTAATCTAAATAATATGTTCTCATAGTTTTGCATTTATGCTTAATGTTTGGTAGAAAATACACCTGGTAACTATTAAAGGCATGGATAAATATGTTCAATTTTGTTCTGTTGACCATGGTGGTACAGTTGTGACCAGACCTGCTCCAGAAACAGCCCCACCATGGCATGGTGCTCCAGCCCAGCCTGGAACATCCGCACTGGGGCTATGTGAGCTCTTCACAGGTTTCTTGGCATTTCTTTGCAAAATTACACTTACCCAGGCTGTGTCATGTTCTCCTTGCCTTCTTGCTAGCCAGGGAAAGGCTTCCAAAAGTGGGGCTATACTAAAGGGGAATTGAGTGCTAAGGACTTCAATTCCATGTAGTGAGTGTGTGGCATAGAAGTTTTTCAAAGCCCAAGTGAGGGGGCTAGATACTGAGAGCTTACCACAGAGTCAGGACTCTTTCCTCCTGTAGCTTTCTTTCTATAGCAACTCTTACTTTGTTTTTGAAAAGTCCAGTTGCCTATTTTAAGGGGTGGATTCTTGGATTTGGGTCTTGATTAGGCCCAAGCAGCCCAGAAGCCAAGTACCTTCAAAAATATTAATCACAGTTATATCAGTGTTTCTTTGCAGATCCAGAACTAAACATGCTTTCAATGGACTCATTGGAAAATAACACTCTGTCACCTTCCAATTCTGGAAGGACTGGACCCATTTCTGCTTAGAAGCCACCAGGCACTGTGTCGGCATAAGACTGCACAAGTGTGTGAAAACATCTTCTGCTGATCAACTGTTCTAGTGAAAACTTAACATTTTGGATCAAAAATGGGTGATGGGGGATGGATTCTGTCAGACACTTCTGTTATCACTACAGTCTCCACCATCACACTTGCACCCTTTACATAGATTTATAAACACGTGTAGATAATATTTATTAGCTCTCAGCAAACTCAGTTATCTTCCCTTGTCTGGTGACAATACAATGCTAAAAGTAAAATAAATGGCTATTAAGGGTATTAAAATAGAGCTACTAACAGTTTATGCTCTCTCTGCATGGTTTTACTTTTCTTTGAAGTTTTGTGCCACTTCTGAAGATGATGTCTTGAATTGTAACAATTATTCATAGTTTTTTTTTCTGCCGTGGCAAAGTCCAAGTCTTTCAGGACATCCAGCAAAGTAAGAATTTCAAACAATAACAAGGGTTTTCATAGGTACCAGTTCCTCACGTTCTGCGGTGCCACAGATTCAGGAGGTTCATTAACTACTAAATGTGAACATTTTAACACTGTATGACTGAGGTGAAAATACTCAATCAGAATCATTGATACCTAAAGTCTCACTGCAACTTGCTAATTGAAAATTAAAAACAGCACGGAAAATTACCTTTGGAGTCTAAAAAGACACCTTAGCCTCCCACCCTGCTCTGTTGATTTGTATGAAATGGATCTGCTCAGAAAATGTCCCAAAATAGTGTGAGTATGAGCTCAACAGATAATGTGTCTGTGATGCTTGGCTGGGCAGTGGTCCAACATCAATTAGGCTTTCTGAAAGAAGAGTTTGGGGTCACTCAGTGGTCCTGCTGTCCTCCTGGACTGATGAACAACTGTTGACCAGCTTCTTTGCAAACACAGCCTTCTCTCCAGTTACTTTCTGAAAAAGTTATCAAATGTTTTCTGTTTAATGTCTTTGGTGTGGCTCCAGGCTGGCCCCAGTGAAAGATGGATTTATGACAGGCAAGGGTAGAGTTGTGTCTATCAAAATTTAATAATTCCCTGCAATGGAGAGGCTGTGTAGCATGCATAAACCTGTATGTATTGTGTATTAATTTATTTCCATCCATTTACTTACCTGCACTGAAGAGACCTTTTCTATCCACATTTTGAGGAATTTTATTTAATTTCCTATCAATTGCTGAAAAGCACCAAAAAGAAAACCAAATTAATTCACTTACTTTTGTCTTTTCCAGCTTGTAAATGCACAGCAATGGCTAGGATAGGTGAAGTTTGCCTCAATCAAAGATCTAAATTTGCTTAAGTCAGGAAGCTTTTTTAAATTGTATGTAGACCTTGCTCTTAGCTTCTTAATGAGTTCTAATCCATGACTTGGCAGGAAACTGATTTTCGTGCTGGAAATATCCCTTTAAGAAAACATATGAAAATTTTGGTAAAAAGCAAATTTACTTCTGCCCAACAATGGATATGTGTTTTAGACTGTCCTACTCATTTTTAGAGTAGTGACTGGAAACAGATCAGTTGGGAATCTACACTGAAAAGATGATCCAGTGCTAAATTGGCTGTTCCTCCAGCAAACTGAGCTAATATCCATTGCAAACAACAATCAAGTGATGTTAGTCTGTGAGAACAAAAGAAAAAAATCCCTTAGTGTTCTGGATAAAAATAGGCATATAAACTATTAGGCATATAAACTATTACTGCCATATGATGCTGGGTTTAGTCAACAGCCAGTAACTGCAGCAATCATCACAGAATACTGTTAAACAACAACAAAAAAGGCTGATGAAATCACAGTAGAAGTTTGCTATATGAACATCACATTATGCAGCTGTGGAAAAGGCAATAAACACAAAGAGAGAAGCTCACATGTGGGTACAGATGTGAGGACAGGTTGGGAATATCAGATTTTGTACTCATTAGGAAGAAAAACAGATTAAAGAGAGAAAGGGGTGGCATTTTTTAGGCTGTTAGGAACAAAAAAATCCCAACAAAACCTTCTCAGAGGTTTAGAAAACAAATATAGCACAGACTGAAGCAAAGAAAGGGGCACGACTGCAGGAGGTTAGGGGAGATGTGTTTATGTAGAAAGCAATTACTGTAGGACAGGCTATCAAAGGCACCAATGGAATCAGCAGCCATGAATGTACTAAGGAGTGCATTAGAGGGGATTTTAAAAGGAAACATGTTCTGCAAACACTTAATCATGACTTGTGCCATGCAAGTGAAGGAAGGGAAGAAGGATCAGGAGTGCTCTGTCTAAGAGATATTTGGGAATCCATCCCCATAGCTCCAGACTGTAACAGATGGGGCAAAACATCTCTGCATTTCCCTTATTGGGACACAAGCCATGTCCCTCAGATCATGACAGCCTGAGATCAACTCCTTTCTCTGAAGAGCGAAGGTAAAAGTGAACTGCACAAAATCACCCTTCCCCCTTTAAGCTCTGAGTTCTCACAGCCTGAGACTGATCCGGACGCAGTGTTTGCTGAGGCTGCTCTACTCTTTGTCCTCCAAGAAAAGAAAAGAATGGATTTCTCCCTAATCAAGGAATTGGACTGACAGTATCTGCAATTTTCTCCATGTCTCCTTGAAGGTACAGTTTCCGGTTCATCTTTGACAGTGTGATGTCAGGACATTGTTGATCTCTATCCCCCAACATGCACAAAAAGTTTTTATTATCACATTAATATGGGAGAGTGGTGCCATGTGGGGGGAGACCAGGGTTTAGCAGCATGTAATAAAGTTTAGACAGTTGCTGTGTACCACACACACATTTGTTCTCTGGTCTAGAAAGCAAAATTAATACCAGGAAAGGGCTCTGCTTGAACACCAGCCAAGCTTAAGAAGGTCATAGGCAGATGATAGAACAGTTCGTAAAACTGGTAAAGATGATCTTTGTGTCCATGCTGTGCCCCCAGTTCAGGCTTTACATCCAAGCTCGGAAGGAATGTGCCACCTTCCACAACTGGATAATGGGCTGTGGCTGCAGAGGAGCAACCACCAACCCCACTCTGCTGCCCCAACTGGGGACTGTGACTTTTACTGGAAGATAGACTGGTGTACTCCGAAGTGCTGTGAACTTCTGCAGGGCAGGCTGAGAGGAGCCACTTTTCAAAGAAGAGGTCCTGAGGTCCTGGGCCTGTTTCCACAGGAGCTAAACCCAGCAGTCGATGAGAATTTTAGGCTATTGATTTCTTTGACACTTGAAGAGGTAATTAGGTTGCAATGAACAGACTCAATTTCACTCGTGCTGCCCTCAGTGCTCTGCCTAATGAAAATTGTCACCTAGAGTATATGCTCATGAGTCAAAAACTAAACAGCAGGTTTCAGCTTAAATCCACAGGCAGCATCACTCATGGCATCATTAAGAGAATGTGTAACTTCATAGTTCTGAACAAGAGCACAGAAAAGGTTTTCTTTGGCTTTTTAGCTAAAAATCATTACTGAGTTCAAACTGACATTACACTGTGTGGAAAAAAGCAATTATGAATAGAAATAGCACTTAAAAATACCTGAAGTTTACTGAATCTCTCGGCATCTCTAAATAGTTTCAAAATTCTACAAAATTATTTTCTTCTTACTCAAGAAACTTTTCTTTTTATGCCCATTATCACACATAAACAGAAGTGAGTCAGGCAAAGTGCTTTGCATACCCCTGTGGTATTTTTTTTCTGTATGTCTGTGAGGGGTAGCTATGAATACACCACTGACAAGCCCCAAAAAACAAACACAGACATTGTGCAGGTGGTTTAGTAAATTACTCCACTGAGTTACCACACACACACACACACCCCTCAGTGCAGAGGTTCTTTGGGATGCTGTGCTCTAGTTAGAGGCTTGATAAATTAAATAAGCCTGATGAACAAGATTATAAAGTGGCAGTAGGAAATCAAACCAGAAGACATCAGCAACTGAAATACATGTTCTTGTGTTATCGTTGCTTGGCTGTGAGTCATCAGCCTTGACAGCAGCCAGTGCAGGAACAGCAAAATGGATCTACCTTCTCTTCCAATCACTTCCCTCTCCCACTGGGAGTCCCTATTGGATTAGCAAAAGTACTGACCAGCTGATGAGGTCTGAAAGCCACCTACAGAAATGGCAAAAAATAACTCCTGGAGCAGAAATCAGTGCAGGGTAGGTGGATTGGGGAGAACAATTTTCTTTCTGCTTGTATCTAAACTGATCTCTGGCTGGGCTTCAGGGACTCAGCTGTTGAGCTGGAGTTCTCCTGCTGCCTCCATATGTGGGGTTACCAATGAACCAGTGAATGCGGGGTTGCAATTTGTGCAAAGGTGGGATGGGCCACAGCTGTACCTTGCCCTGCATTGAGTCAGGACACAGCCAGAGAACCAAGGGCACCAGCAAAGGCTGGTGCAAGCCGCTACAGCTCAGAGAGGAGCAGCAGACAATTAAATGAAACAGTGCAGCTGAAAAATGAAGCTGTGAAACTCCAAGTTGAAAACAGAGTGTATATCTGTATAAAAGGAATATGTATAGCTGTGGGATTTATTAGCTATTTGATTTACTGGCCTACTGTTAATGCCAAAATCCTTTAACTCAAAATTTGATGTCTTTCCCAAAGAGAGATTCTAATTCAATGGAGAGGTGTAAGTCTGAGAGAGGAATTTATTTGTGAAACTCTGTAGCCTGTACAAGGCCTATGATTGGTGCTATTTGTGTTTGTCTTTCTTTCACATTACCATCATATGATGAATTATAAAATAGAAGTTGGCATTAATTGACTCTGTAACACTAGTTCAGGAAGATCAGGAGTTAAGTCACCTTGATGTTTATTCTATTAAAACACTGCAGTCTGCAACAGAGATTTGATTGCAGCAACAGCAAAAATATGATTTGTCCCAGCAAAGATATGATTATGGGTCAATCATTTCCACAAGTGAAAGCAGATCCCTGGTGTACTCTACAGTGACGGATGAGTAAGAAGGCTCTTCTTTCATGATCTCATCCAGGATAAAAAGGCAATTTCCCATCCACAGAATAGTGGATGGATTGGTAATGGAACAGAAAACTTTTTACACAAATAACTCAGTGTTAGAAACTGAACCATCAAATGAATCTCAACTACAGGCATATCAATTTGATAAACCTCCAGAATATGATTGTATCAAGTATAGCTTGCAAAGAAAATGCATTTACTTTTTGCTACAGGAAACAGTGATTTCCCAAAGTAACACCTATGACATTACTGATGAAAAGATGCTCCAGTGTCAGTCTTTTCCAAAAAAAGATGTTTTGAAGAAACAATGGAAGTGGAGCATAATGCAGTAAAGCTAGCTCTTTATATCATAGGTGCACTGATCATCACACAGTAGAAAATAAGGCCTTCAGAAGAGCTCTGGACTCAACTCAAGGTTAATCAGACATTTTTTCTCCCTCTTTTCAGATCTGTAACCACTAGCATCTGCGTAAAATCTTCCAACAGCTCCAGTGACACCTCTCACTTGTTCAGGGTGACTTTTAGCCCTCTCTGGACAACCAGGGTAGATGTGAAGAGAGAAAGGTTCTGATGAACCAGCGAGAGAGCAAAGGAATCCCACATCTCTCTTGCAGCCCATACATGTGGTGGCTTGTGCTCAGAAACACAGGCAGCTGTGCAAACTCATATATTTTTGCACCCAACGGCAAACTGTGGCTTAAGGTAATGGTGGTTGAGATCCATGAGCATCCTTCTGCTGAATTTTCTACTGCTGAGTTCTTGATCCCCAGCTCATCACCCAGCAAGGACAACCTGCTGTAACCCTGTGGGATGTATCTCATAGCTATCCCAACCCCCATCCCTGTAGGATGGGAATTTTGCTTCAGAATTAAGCTGTACAGATGCAGGGGCAGATCTTAAGTGGCAAGTAATTCAGATTTCAGCACTAAGAACCACTCATCTGGTCTTGATTTTGCTCAAACAGAAAACCAAAAGCATTTTTTCTAGAGGGAAAAACAAAGCAGAACGACTCCTCTCTTGCACAGTTTAATGAACTATGAGGAGGAACCTGGACCTAAATCTCCCACCCTAAATACTCTCAAAAACTTGAGGACAAAGTGAAAATAAAATTTTAGACTGAAATTTCAGTTATGGCTTCTGTTTTTTTTTCTATTCAGAACTAGATCTCTCGTCTTGAACTCCAAGGTTTGCAAGAAGTTGAAATCCAGATTGGCATTCATATGCTCTTCTCTGACCTTTGTTAAGGAGTCAATAATGAGAAAAATGTTATCCAAATACTACTTACAAAACCACGGGTCCACTGGCTCCCTGGAAGACCTCATTTGGTAATTTTTCTAGGTTGTGATTATCACTTAGATTTCTGAAAAACACAATATTTTATACTGAAACAATCTGAGACTAAAAAAAAAAAAATTCTTGCAGAAGTTACTATCTTCATTTTTCAGAATTGTAAACAACAGAAATAGTTACAGCTCATCCAGGTATGTTCCATTAAATGCATGATTCTCAATGTCCTGAATTCCATTTTTATTGAGCCATCTGCAACAGAGAAAAGGAAAAGAGAGTTGTGTTCTTATTTATGCTTCATGACAAAAACGTATGCAATTCAAAACAAGGAATCTCAAACAAATAACATTATTAAGTGGACACTGAAGTGGTGAAATTTCTACAAATCCCAGCTTGTAAGATCACTGTAGGTACCTGGAGGAAGGCTTTGGAGGGGGCAGATGTGAATAGGGTGGATGAGTGCTACCATCAGAGATGGCAGCTGGAGTAAGTTTCTGAAGTAAGGGCAGAGCTGGTGAAGGTTCTGGTGATGCTTATGGCTCCACTGGGAAGGCAGCAGAGGAGCCAGGGAGACCAGGGTCCTTCCTGTTGGTGCTGTCAGCGCCACTCAGTTTTACTCTAAGCAAGATGCTTCTGAAATGCTGGGCCATGGCTTCATCTTTGCCAGTTATTAGGGAAAAAAGCCTGCTGTGTGCCATGGCTCACATCCACAGCCAGGCAGGTGGAGGAGGGGGGCTGACAGTCACTGAGCCAGGCAGGAGGGCAGGAGGGGGCAGCCAAACTGCCCAGAAAGCAGGTGATTCCTCCTACACTGCTGCCTTGACAAATTACACTCCCTGTCTGCTCTGCTGCCCAGTCCTACCTCCCCAGGCTCCTTTCCCCAGCAGGAGACACAGGTAGTGAACCTGGCAACTGAAGCTCCTGGGGCTCTCTGCCAAGTTTTTACTCTGGTGCATTACCTAATTAATGTTTAATGACCTTCTCTCTGTCCCTTTGTGGTCCTAAAAATTTACATTTAGGTCAGCTATATTTATCATCTTTATGGTGCAATCTTTCATCTCGCCTTAAACATCACTTTGCAGCTCACGCCCTCTCCAACAGGCAGTGACAGGTCTGATTGATGGCAAAAATGGCCTGATTTAATTAAACTGTCAGCAAACCCAGACTCTTTTCTAATTCACTTTGAAAGCTGAGCATGCAAGTGTCCCACTTATCTGAGGTCTGAGGTGGTGAGCTAAGGTCAGCATGGAAATCAGTCATGGGTCTGGCTGAAAGGATTGCTCTTTTGACCATGACACATAGCTCCGTGTCTGTAATGTCTGTCAGGCTGGATCAGGAGAACTGTCACTGTCCCCTTCACTTGCCAGCAATATTAGACATGAGTGAGCAGGCATGGAGGAGAGACAGGTCCCTGCTTACAGTATTTGAAACATTTATTATATTACATTGATCTTATAAATTTGTAGCTGCCAGGCTGATAGATATGTTTTTAATCACACTATTAGCACTTACTGCATTCTCTCACTGAACATGATGTTAATGCAATGAGATACTGAGGTTGTAAAACATAGTCACTGTAGCCACACAGTGGGGACTGCACACTCCTATCACCTGGCTAATAGCATCTGAGTAGTAAAAAGAGAAAAAAAATACCGAGACATCATTATACTACACATAGATAAATTCCTGTTGAGGCAACTTCTCCCCTCACTTCAACCAGCATCCTTACTTACTCCACTAAATGTCACATTAGCAAGGTGAAAATGGAGGCAGACATCCAGAGCTTGGATATGGGATCTTTTCCTTATCATTTTGTTGCTCACGCAGATTTTTAAAACTCCAAAATTCACCCAGTGCAAGAGGTCACTGAGGTACTATTTACACCCTATTTCGGAACTGGAAAGATCTATCTTAGAGCCCGTGTGGCATGCAGACCTGGAAGCAAGGTGAATTTCTTCCATAAATTTCTAGCACTTCATTACCAAATCTCTCCTCAGTTCCCACCTGTGCTGATCTCATACATAGCATAGGATCAGACGCAATCCAAATTACTGGCAGAAATTTGCTTGGAGCCTGCCACAGCTAAGCCTATTAAAATGGTTTTTCCCTAGAATGTGGGGGTTCAGTGGGTCCTGGGTGATTTTTATCATCTTGATATGCCTGCTTTCTCTAAATAATGTTGCCATAACCATAACTTTCTGTTGAGTTGCTGTGACTTCAGTTTTGTATAGAAAAATGGCAAATTTGTGCCTAAAATGAACTAAGAACAGCACAAGGAGAGCTTAATCAGGGACTCTCAAAGGACACAGGCAGGGCCTCTGTCCTGAATTGTCTAGGGCGAACTAGAGCAAAGTCAGGACATTGTCTGACCGATCAGGTGCTGGAGGCCAGGTCTACTCACACAGCTCCTGTTGCTCCCGCACGCACTGCTGGGTGTGGGGAGCCTGTGACAACGGGGAGCTGCAGGAGGAAGGGCAAAGCACTTGGAAGTGGACATGATCCCCCCACTAGGACAATTTTGCTAGCAACCCAGCAGCCTGAAGTCCCCAGGGGGGTATCCTTCAGTACGCAGGCAATAATAATGCCACAGAATCATAGAAAGGTTTGGGCTGGAAGGGACCTTAAAGATCACCCGGTTCCAAAGCCATGGACAGCAACACCTTCCACCAGATCAGCTTGTACAAAGCTCTATCCAACCTGGCCTTTTGCAGTTCCAGGTATGGGGCATCCACAACTTCTCTGGGCAACCTGTTCCACTGCTTCAGCCCCTCACTGTAAAGAATTTCTTCCGGATATAAGCAATGAAACACTTCGGGAGGAGAGGGGGAAGCCAAGTTCAAGATGCTCAAGTGGTGCACAATGGTCAAAACACAGCAAAACTCTGGCATATTTATCTCACCCTTTAGTGGCATTATGAAAACAAACATCGTATGTTGTGCAGTGCTTTGGAAGTATATACTGAAGAAAAGTCTGTGTGTCTGTGTGTGTGTTTAAAACTTCAGAACTTGAAGTAGAGAGAGGCTGTGCATAACTGATAGGGAAAAGGGAGAGATAAAGCTAAATGACTTGTTACTGGACTCTCTTCATTATCGATGGTCTGACCTTGCTCCCCCAGAATCGACGTGAGTTCAATCAGTCAATTCAAACCTTGCTTTTCTCTCTCAGTGTGCCAGGTAAACCACACAAACATGGTGGGAATTTTTTCCAGTCTGGCCACTGGCTAAGTGAAAGGAAGGCAGCTTGCTAGCAAGAAAAGAGTATGTTTTGATAGACAGAGAGAAAGGATCAAAGAAGCCAGCCAGTTCATTAAAATACATGACTGTTCAAATCAAATCTAGAGTCATCTAACTTTGCAGCTCCAAACTGCATTGTGAACCCACCCGTACCAATGCATTAACATCGTGTACAAATAAAACACATTTCCACAACATCTCCATACACTCTGCCCAAGTAATAAATGTCTTTGAGTGATGTGTCCGACTGTAAATATTTATGAGTTGTGCCATCCATTTGAACACAATTTGTATCACAGGGAACTGTGGCTGTAGGTGTTTAGCCTTGGCATTGGTAATTACTGAATTCACTCTCTGATGTACTTCTAAAATAAAGAGCAGGACAAGAACACAACAAAAAACTCCAAAACCATTAATTCATTTCATGGCAGGGAAACAGAATACAGAGATCTTAGGGGCAAGGAGAAATCTCAAATTGAATTTGGAAGTGTATGAAAAAGTGCCCAAATCCTGGTATCCTTGAACCTGTTCTGGAAAAGAAATGAACTAACAAGGAGAATAATGAATTTGCTATGTCTACTCACAGAATCACACTTTCAGAACTCAGGCCCATGAATGAATTTCTTTCAATTGTACGTATATTGATATTGTCTTGAATATCTCTGAAAAATAAAACACAATAGAAACTACACCTTTCTGTACTTCTGTGAGCCTTTCAATACAATATGCTGTTTCAAACACAGTATTATTCTCTTATATTCAGTCTGAGGAAGTACTACAGAGGACAATAACCAAAGTTTCCAAGACATTTTTTTCCCCCCAGAGAACAAACCTTCCTGATAAAAAAAAAGGCAGGAGCAAAACATTTCCAACATCCCCATACTTTCCTCCCAAATAGGCTGAAGACATTAAAATGCATAAAAGCTCAGATCTATAACCCTGAGGTGGATGAAATAGCTCCTCCAGCAAACATATTCCCCGGAAAATGCAATTGGAGGGGCTGCGAGGCCACCCCTTCTCCCAGCCTCCCAACCAGAAGGAGGAAAGCCATTAGCCTTTTTGGCCTGATTCAGCAGGGTACCTACCAGCCCATGAATCATTCCCCAGCTGATGTCAACAGGGTTGCTTATAAGCTTTGTATGTGCTTAAGAACTTAAATGCAGGATCCCTGTCAGTGCAGTTTGTTGAATGGACAAGTAGGAATTTCCATCTTTCCTCAGTTGTTACTGATACAAAAAAAAAAAAAAGGAATGTTCTGTTGCTGGCTCAATGTAGGCCTCAAAGAAGTTAAATAGTGTTACTCATAATTTAAACTGGGGATATGGCTGTTTCCATGCTGTTTCTGTTGGAAAGCACAGAACAAAATTAATTATCTGCAAAGCTTGAAATTAAGTGTGGTTCCAAAATTATCTCATGCTGACAGCTCCTTGCAGCCACAACTCTGCGCTGAGAGGCACTCACACAGAGGCTTCATTCAGCAAACTGAGGGCAGCAGAGGGAGGAACAGGGAGGGAACACAGCACCCATGCACGTGAACTGTATCCCTCTACTAAAGATTCGCCCTTTATAAATTTCAAGGCTTGTCTTTGGGACTTAAATATTGGCACAACTGAAGTCAAGCAGAATTCTCTTATTGACCTCAAAGGGACCAAGGTTTGAACTGAGTTCTAGTTTGGGACTCAATCAGTATCAAGGTCTACCTATTCTTACAGGGAAGAGAGGAGTTGCACCCAAAAGATTAAAAGCTCTGGCTGGTACAGGACACAGTAATTCCTGTCTAGTTAAGACTGATGATAAACACAAAGGTGTACAGGTGAAAGCCTCTGTAGTGCCAGAGCTGTTGCATTTCCTTGATGGTTTTGAGGAGCAATGGACTGAAGTTCTCAAAATTACGTATGTCAAATGTATTCCTGAAATGGATTTCTTAACTTATATGTCTGTATACTATATTCAGGCATCCCCCTCTATGTTTTATATGCATTTTTATTGGCTATTAATGGTTATTAATGGCTATTACTAAGATAGCCATTAATAATTGCATGATTAATGTTTCTGCAGGTCGAAATCTAATCAAAGCTCTGAAGATGGAGAAATTTGTGTCTGAATTAACAATAAATCTTGTCCAAAAGAATGTTTTCAGTTATACTAAGGACTGATTGAGAAATGTATGTCAAAATATTTTTCAGTCAAAAAGAAACCAAGTTTTTCTGATGTGCATTTTTTCTAAAGAAGAAGAAGAAGAAGAAGGAGAAGGAGAAGAAGAAGAAGAAGAAGAAGAAGAAGAAGAAGAAGAAGAAGAAGAAGAAGAAGAAGAAGTGCTTTAGGAAATTAACAGTCTGTTTTCACATGAAATTTTGCACAAATATTTTTTTCCTCATTGGTACTGGAATCTTCCATAGTAAAAATTCTCATTCTCTGGACAGTTTTACTGCCAGGGGAAAACAGAAAAGGGTATGGTAGATAATTCCCTGAGGGTTTTTTGTTATGTTTTGTTGTTTGTTTGCTATTTTTGTTATTTTTCTTTCCTCTGTGATGAGGCCGGTTCTGGCGGAACTCAGCGCTGAGGTCTGTGACTCTTCCCATGCAGGTCAGAAAAATTTCACCAGGGGGCAACAAATTTCCACTGCCACCATCCTGGTTTGGATTTCAGCTTCTGAAAGTGGAGTCAAAGGCTGTTGTCTGTCCCCTGAGCCTCCCAGACAGACATGTGCTCACGCTGCAGTTAGAGTGGTCTGTAGAGTGCGAGTTCCAAGGCTTTGTAGAAGGGAGACCTGGAGAGAACTGAGACTTTCTGAGGCACACTATCATCAAGGCCTGCAAAATTACAATCAACATGCCACTGTGGAGCGAATAAATGAACACATGGGGAACCACATCTTGAAAGGCTTTGCTGGAGCAGAAGAACACTCAAAGGCAGCTTTCAAAAAGTGAAAAGCAAGTGTTCAAACTTACAGCAAAACTTTCTGGAAAGAGTGAACCTTGTGGACAGCAGGTAAAAACCGAAGGCCAGTGTTTGATATTAACCTAAGGGGAAAAGAAGATGGAGATTATTCAGTCTGCCCCTGGAAAGAAGGCAGCAATTAATGAAGAAGAAAGAATATTGGACTTAAAATGGTTGTCATAAAAGGCAGAGTTTAGCCACAAAAGTGGGGTTTCCAAGTAGGAAACTTGACACTGTAATTTAAAAAGGTTTTTGTCCAAAATGCTGAATTCTGCCCCACAGAGGTAAAGGGAGAAACCCTACCTTGGATGATAACACAGTTCCTCCTGATGATCTCAGTAAATTGCCCATACTGATTTCCCAACAATATTCTAAGAAATCAACCGCACAAACACAAGATAATTATATTCATAGTAGCTGTTTTAAGACAAAAGTATCAACTCGCCACAATTTTAACCGTCTACTATAATAGGACAAATTAACTCCAGCGGAAATTAATTGATGAAATTAGGAGAGAATTAGGACATTTTACTCCCCAGCATCTTTGACAGTGAGGAGCCAAAACCATGGGAACATTCCAGCAGTTCGTGCAGCTGGAAATGGACCCAAGCCTCAGCTCCTCAATACCTCCACCCTCCCACTACACCGACCATCACTGACCTCTGCACTGTGGTTCCTGTCCACGAAACACCATCCAGAGCTGCTGACTCTGAAGGACAACCCTGAGCTCACAGCCAGTGAGGTCACATATACCCACAGAGATGGATCATGTCTCATTTAGTCAAATTTCGTTATCCAGAGCACTTGCTCTGGATAACATGATGTTGCCATGCAGCAGGAGACGACTGGCGGCTGCTGATGGCTGTAAGGAAGGCTGAGTGCTGGAGGGAGGAGTTGGACTGGAGTGGCCTCTGAACATTTGGGAGCTTCTTCCAGACACCAAAAAGTCTCATGTTTACCCCATCAAACAGAGAGAAATTTTTGATTCTTGAAAGTTTGATTACATCTTTGTGTTTTTAATATATGAGATGGTAGAGAAGGTAACCTGTCACTAAGAATATTGGTTTCTTAAGGAACATATGATATGTAAAGTTTTTTTATCCTAGCACTTACAACAACATTCTTTTATTATTAGATGTGACTTTTTTTTTTCTTCTTTTTTTNTTTTTTTTTTTTTTTAACAGAATCGTTCCTGAATAGCTGAATTGTGATCAAAGGACTGGTTGAGACTGGACAAAGGTAACATTGTTCAAATGATGTTCTTTTATGAACCTAGATTATTATGAACCTAGAACGAGAGTTGCAGTCTTTCAGGTTTCATAATTTGAACTGAAACTGAACACCTCCATGCAACAACCAGAGCCTACATTTGGGAACTCAGGGTGACACATAAGTCCATAAAAAAGTAATTCACTTGCACAAGTACTGCTCTGAGCTCCCTGAGATGGTACCTGGGTATCCTCAGATGCTGAGAAGCCAACTTTGATCTGTCTCATCTTGTAATAGAAAGCAATACTTCATATGCAGGGAAAAATTAAAGTAGTATTAGTGAATATTCAAGAAGTCAATTTAGGAAAGTTGCTGAAACGTCAAGACTGTTTTGTCTCAGGATTCAGAGTGGTCTGACATTGCATTAACTTAAAAATAACAGCTGTCACGTGACCAAGAAAACTCCTCGAAAATGCCTTTGAAAAACTATTACATATAGTTAAATGGAAAGCATGATTAACGAAGCAGGTGGATTACACAAGGCCCCTCTCACTTAAAGTAATTCTGCACTTAGACTTCGTAAAAGGACTGGACTTCATTAAAAAAAAAAAAAAGAAGCAAAAAGAAAAAAGAGAAGAACCTGCAACTCCGCCTTACAATAGAGTTGTTACACTCTAAATTACTGGAGATATACAGGGTTTTAGTGGAAATCTGCCTTTAATTTTAAATGAGTCATATGCTAAAAATTCATGCAATCCTCTTTTACAGGCCCCTTTTAAACACAAATTATGGCATACATTTCCCTTAGTAGGAAAATGAAGCAGGAGACTGCTGCCAAGTAGTGCATGGCTACTCCAAGACAGAGAAGACATAAGAAGCTTTTCTTTCTACAGTCCTTTCCCAAGAAAATCTCAGTCCTCATGGTGCAGCAATGAAAGGTGACAGGACTCTTAACATCTGCTGTTCAAACACTGCTCCCAAGGGCAACTTAATCCCAGCATATCAAAATTCCACATTGGTTACCAGGGTTTTCACCATACATGTGAGAAAAAAACATCCCCAATGCCTTAGGTTGCTTCTGATCTTTCCAGCAATTCCAAAGTGTTCAGGGCTCAATTTTCACTGGTGTCAACTGAGAAGCATGAGATGAAGACGAAAGCATTTTTGACAAATCATTACATATTGAAGTACATCTACAGGTGGTACAAGGCACTAATAGCACAGAGGCACAGAATGGTGATTAGGAGGAGGAGAGGATGTTCCTTTAATCAAATGCAGAAAAAGAACTGAAAAATATTTAGCTAGACTGCAGCCTAGATCTTCCCTCTCTTTTTATTCCACCAGCAAATCTCTAGAGGCCTTTAAGTGGATAATCTTTTTAGAATGTGGATAATCCAATTTACTGAATATCTTTCCTGCAGGACAGCTTTGTCAATATATTTACCATACAATGTATACATGCTTAGTACCCTCACTTTAAAATAAGTGTCCTCTTTAATCTCTGTTATAACTGAGTCCCCCCTTGCCATGCATAAACAGCTTGGTGAGAACCTTTTATTTTCAGATAGCTGATGGCTGCTTTCCAAGGTATTAATTGTCTTTCTGAAAAGGCTTACTGGAGTCAGCACTTAAGAAAACAGAGCACCACAATCAGCAGAGAAAAAAAAAATTCAGAAACTAATTCCTGGAAGATTCTGGCTGCTTATCTCCAGATATAGCAACACGTCTGCTCTTTTTTGTGCCAAATTGTAGGAGCTATTCTGACAAATCTGGGAACGCAGTTTACCTCATCAATTTACTGTGGGTATTTGCTAAATTGCAAACTCAAGGTAGGCAGAGATAAATACAACTTCACTCAGGAAGCATCATCTTTGTGTCCCTTAATCACACTGGTTATTTGATGGTGCGTATGAGCCTGATTCCAGTGAGACATTCCTCTGATTCCCAGGCTTCGTAAATCTGCAGCCCCCAGTCCTGGGGAAAGGTCTTTAACTGTGAGTTTGCCATGCCAAAGGAAGGAGAGGACCATCACTTCTTACTGAAGAGTCAACTCCAAGAAAAGGGTGAGTAATTCTGTGGAATTTGCTGCACCTGCAGCAAACGCAGATTTGTGTTTAGGAAGCACCAGGCAGGTACAAGGAGCGGCAAGACTTTGCAGTTGGGCTCTGCTCCTTCTTATGGGCAAAACCCATGGTTTCGGGACCTGCATTTCCCCTCCCTTCCAACAATTCAGCTGTATGCTCTCAAAATTAACCTGAAAGGAGTGTTATATTCAAATCATTGTATTGTAAACTAAGATTGTGAAATACAGGACATTGACACCCCTCAAAAATGAACCAAAGGACATAGATTACATATGAGAACTAATTTTGGAAAGAAAGTGAATTTGAAAAGCCATCACTACATTATTAAAGAGACTATGCCACAGGTCTCCCTAATGAGAGCCAGATAAATAATCTTGTACCCATGAAAAGGTCAGTCAGTTACCATTTTGAAGCAGTCTGTCTCTCCGGCTTATACCCAAGAAGACCAATTAGCAATTCTCTTCACTGCTTCTAAAAGACTGGAGAGAAAGGTTACCTGTTTCTAGAAGGTTTAGGCTATTCAGCACTGCATTTTTTCAGCATTTTCATCTCCTTTGTGTTTTTGCCATACTGGTGATGATGATGCAGGAGACAAAGAGAGTGGGTTGAAGAGGAAATATATTTGTCTCCAAGTTGACAATGATAAAAGCGTATTAATATTCAACAGCTGGTGGTCATAATGAGCCCATGAAGCTGATGAGGGGACTGACAAGGCTAGCTAGAGCTTCTTGCCTGCCCATAAACATGACCTAGTGGCTATATAACTATTTTTGTAGAAACAGAGAAAAAGCCTTGCAAACATGTGTTGCAAAGGTCATTAAACTAATGGGCTGTAGTACCTGGGTTCAATTTTGGACATTGAGACTGATTAATTTTTTTCTCAGTGTTTTCTAAATGAAAAACACCAGTAAAAAGATTTTTTTTTTTCTGAAAGTTTTTCTGCATTTTGTTTTAAGAGTTCTGCTACAGCCACAGAACTGTGTAAGGAATCAGAGCATGTGTCTTGTACCCTGCCAGACTGCCCCCGTAGCTGGGAGCTTCAGAAGAACCACAATGATCCAGGAACGGGCAGGTACCAAGTTCTTGTGCTTTGAGATGCTGGTTGCAGCTTGGTCTCTCGGTACCTTCTTACACAGTCACACAGAATCACCTCATCTGCTATGTGACAAGATATTGACAAAAATATGTGCTATTTCTTCCTAACTTACAGCAATTGATGTGAAAATTAGGCAGTGATGTACAGGTTTACAAGTTTCCAGGTTTTACAAGTTTCCCTTCATGGCCTTAAAATTTTTATGATTTCTGCAATAGCTGTTCCACACAGATGCTTTACCCTTTTATGAATTATTTTAAACTATAGTCCCACATGTTTACAACCTTTTGCTCGTGTATTTTATAGAAAACCCTGAATAACCACCACAAATCCCCGTAACTGAACTGAAAAAAAACATCAATCTATTAACCCTCTTGACATCTTACCTTACATTTTCAGTATTGCCTCTTCATTGTGTATCACAGGAAGGTGAATATGAGGACTGGGTTACCTTTACCAGATGCTGTTTTACAGCCTTCCATCAAGGTTTCTGCTTTCTCATTAAATTAACTATCCTACCCTTTCAAACAGCAAAGCTTTCTGCCTTTTCAGTTTCCAACAGGGCAAGTGCCAGTGAGTGAAGCCAGGGGATGGAGGAAATGGCTTCTTTCCTCCAGGAATGTAGGAGAGAACATGAAGGTGTGGCTGTAGGTAGAGAGATGATCTGAGCATGATGTTACCCAGCATCATGCCTGGCTCACTGGATATAGAAAGTCCCCAACAAGAACTTTGGGTCCTGCTCCTGGTCCCTTTGTTGGGAAATGATGTAGCTCCACTGAAGCCAACAACATTGCATAGATTTATACCCCCAGCACATCTTCCTCAACCCTTGTTCTTAGAAAAAACCCCACAATCATCTATTCAGTAGCTCTGAGACATGAAACCTGCACCCTTTGTACTATCTATAGTCATGCAAAACTGGGTGGTTTTACCTCCTAAAATGAAGGCAGAGAGGGGATACAGCATACATCCATTAGTGGAACATAAATTAGAGAAAAGCTTTGGCACAAGAACGAACGTGAATTAAGGGGCTGTGAATAAAACTAGAGGAAATCTTCGAGTCACCAAATCATTGAGTTTCGGGAAAAGCCTGTCCTGGAAAATTGAGGAAAAGCAGGGAATAGTGAAGAGCATCAAGAATGTCAATAAAGCACTTAGTGAATGGGATACATGAAGTGGATCTGGGAAGAAGTAGGATACAGCAGCTGGAGAGTCTCTTCTAGCCCTTCCATGCTCACAAGAGAAAAAGCCTTCAAAAAACTTCAAAATGAAGTTTTCTCTGATATCAACTAGAAAGTAAAACTAGCTGAAGAGGACAGGGGAATGGTCAGGTAGACAAGCAATCCTCTGTATTTTCAATCTGTTGCTTCTAAGGGTCATAGGATTGCTGCTGCAGCTGAATTTTTACATAGGTGGAATCTCTGAATGTTTGAGCCAACATGCATGGGAGGGTAGAATGACGAGTGTTCAGAAGAGGCAACATCCACTAGTGCCAAGAGAAAAACTTCCACTATTTCAGATATTTAAAGTGTGAATTTACCTTCACCTATGATTTCTGTGTCCCATATTTAAATGATCACTGAAATCAGTGTGCTCTTTAGTGTGTCCACATTTCTTCTTCTTCGATTTCATGTGAGATAAATGTGTTCTCATTCTTTCTACCCATCTGTACATCTGACAACTCCCCATGGCAGCTTGCTCTGGGGATTTTACATGGATAAGCAAATGCTGTGGTTTTGTTCTTAGGTGGCCAGAGCTATTCAAAGACAGCAATCACTGCTGAATGACTCAGGCTTGAAATGGGAGGAAAAAGGCACATGTTTTCTCCTCATGACAATGCTTAGAGCTTTATTTACCTACTGTCAAGAGAAAATCTGTGTTTCAGTTATGCAAACACAAGAGTTAAAGCTTACCAAGGTGCCTGATGAATTTGATAAAGTGGGAATCAGTCAAAATACTGCGAAGAGTGAAAATCCTACTCTGAATCTAGCCACATATTCCAGTTCAAGGAGGCTTTAAACTATAATGGCTTCTGTAGTGCTAAATACACCTTATCTTCTAAAGTCCAAGTCCTAAATCTGAAATCTTAAAGTGCAAATTCAAAGCAATGCCCCTTGGCATTTTTGAGCCCAGAATCTGTCGGATACTAGCGATTTTCATAGACTTTCAACACTCCTTGGCTTACTGGGAGCTACACTTATCAGACCACTGACCTGATTTCATACCATCTTTACGAAATCTCAAATCAGAAAATTAAATTCTTACTTTTATGTACCGAAATGTAGAAACCATGACCAGGCTTCTTGCATGAGTAAGGAAAACAAGGCTTCTTGTATGAGTAAGGTTTCTTGTGTCAGTCAGGAAAATCAGATAGAGTTTATGTGTTCAGGTGGACAGACATACAAAAGGTAAGCTGGTATCCTGCTGGGTGAATAAACTGGTATCCCACTTACCAAAGGGCACCATTTGAGCTGTATAAGCTGTGACCATTAAAACCAACTAGTTTTAAATGGAGTTCATTGGACTTCATTGGGGTTTTAATGCAGAGATTATTAGTCATGTTAAAACCATGCGTTAAAAGCTGTGAAAATATATTTGAGTAACCAGCTTACTTTAAGGATGCCTTCAGTTACCACTGAATTTTGATGGCAACTCCACAGAAGTAGATGTGGCAGCTACAGTGGTGCAAATGACATGCTTGATGAGGCTGGCTGAGGAAATAAAGCTGTGCCATATATCTATGTTTGTATTTTGGGGATCTAATCATGTCACATCAGGGATTTATGAAGACCATGGCTATAGCACTACCTTTGCTAAAGAAAAAAGAATTTGAATGCTCAACACCATGTATGTGACCTATAACAGAAGGCAGCACCATAGCAAAGAGAGATGAGATATTTTTTTTTTTTATTCCTAAGCTCCCAGGAGGAATTTCAACCTAAATTTGTTCCTACAGACGTAAGGAAGGTCCAGCTCCACTTCTCATCACTCATTTTCAACCTATTGCTTAGAAAGGCTCAAGGAACTTGTGTGTGGGATTCCTCTGTGGAAGCTTTTATCTTTAGCTTTTCTGAGGATGTGCAGGCATGAAAATATGTCTTGACAATGTGCAACTGGTATGAGGAGAGGGAGTCATCCTGTCTTATCACCCAAAGTGCTTAGCACCAGCTGGACAGATACACAGGTGTGTAATTCAAAGTGACTCTAGGACTTGTAAAGAGCAAAAGATCTTACAAATATCTGAGGCTTGGAAGGTGTTGGAAGGCATCTTTATCGATGTACACGAGGTTGTTGGCTTTCTCAATTCTTCTGCAGAGAGGAAATGAAACATCAGAGAAAAATATATCAATATATTGATCTTAAAATTATGTTTGCCCCGTGATGTAGTGGAACAATATGCTGAGATTTTCTTTTTGACAGCAGAAGATCTGGATGATTTCAGGGAGCAGCCTACCACAGACAGGCAGATCCCACCACTTTTTGATCCTGGCAGTGATCTGAGAATAAATTTTCACCTGAACAGGTAAAGAAAGGGACAGCTAGATAAGAAGACAGAAAAGACAAAGGGAGATTTCAAATGCTCCTATAATGCTACAAATTCTTCAGTGCTTACCTGAACCAAACTGCAAAACCTTTGATACTTGCCTATAATGAATCTTTATAATTGTCTCCTTTGCATTTAGATTGCTCATTACTTACATTTCATGTAGTTTGGGAAGGTTGGAAAACACATTTGCTTCTATGACCTCCAAGGCATCATTCTGTGAGATCTCTCTGAAAAATAATTTAGAAGTCAAGATATTTCAAGTCATGGTGAAGCAGAAACTAGAGAAGTGAAAAATTCACAAGGAGCTTCTTCTCAGATTACTGATGAGTTTTGAAAACAAGGTGGATATCAGCTAAGAAAACAGAAACACTGATGAGTACTGCTGTGGCAAGCAATAACAACGGTCAGGAAGAGATACCTGAGGCTGGAGTTTGTACCTATAGAATCAGCCCCGCATGTCCTGCTGTCACCATTCCCTGTGCATTAGAAGTCAGGGTCTATCCATCATGGGCTGCTGGACTTCTGACATTACTAATTACTGATAGAAATTAAATGAAACCTTTTGACTCAGTGAAGAAAAGAGGCAGGGAAAGTGGCCGAAAACAAAGACAGCTAAAAAGTTCTGAAGAAATATGGCACAACTTCAGCAACAGGACATTGCTGTCTTGACCCAATGGAAAGTAGCGAGATTAAAATTAAGCCACCAGCAGACGTGCCCTTGTTAACAACAGCTGGAGACCACAGAAGTGAAGAAGTCTTCCATACCTTGGAGCAAACCCTATTTGACGTGATCTGTACACAGGTAATGCCCACTTACAGCCAGAGAACTGCAGAATATAAATGGCCAGTTTACTGCTATCACCACACCAGAATGCATCTCCTGCTAGCCCAGAGCACATACTTCTTTGCTTCCTTAATCTGTGGGATGGCAAAGACAGGGCTCAGGCTCTGGTGTAATTTAGAGCTCAGGAGTTCTCCTGGTGAAGTGGGTATCACTGCACTGTCCCCTGTCCCAATCACATCACTTATCCTGGCACTGACCAGGAAGGTCGAGATAAAGACAGCCACACCAAAAAATTCCTCACTGCCATTTTTTTGGAAATGGTGCCAAAATGTTATTTTCTCAGGCTGAGGTCAGCTGTAGGAAATGAAATTTGTAATACAGCTGTAATTCAGTGATAGCGTCATGGTCTATTGCATTTTAATCATAAGGTAACTGCACACATATTTGGAATGAAACCTTGGATAAATAGATTGCAAACTGGACGACACTTGTTCCTGGATATCTTGTTCTTTTGAAATTATGATGGTTGCAAATAGATTCAAATAAGCCTGAGGTAAAACATGAGATTGTAATGTCAGATTCAAAGTCAAAAAATAATCACAAAAATTAATCAGAGGAATATAAATGTATTCCACTCTCTTCTAAGTAACAGCTGAACCATACCTGACAGATTACCTGCCCATTTAAGACAAACAAAAGCCTTGCAGAAGAAGATATGTTTTTCACCTGACCTTTTCAGTTTTTAAAAAATGCCTTAGTGGTTTAATACTTTTTAGTTTAATAAGAAGTTTTCCCTCCTGTTTCCTCAAGTTTTTTATGGAAGAAATCCAGCTCTGCTCTGCTCCAGGAGCTCTAAACTGGCTGGAGAATAAGAAAGTAAAAGTACATGAGGACTGACAGTTGGTGCTTGGCAGGGGGCATGAGGATGGGGTTTGTTTAGCAGTGCTGAACCACCAGCTCACATGTGAGTGTGTTCCTCTTTATTAGTTAATTTTCAGCAGCAACAAAATGTTTCAGCTGAGACAGCTTCAAGCCATGTGAGATACACAGCCATTGCAAGGGGTGTTTCAAAGACCTTTTATCATCTTCCTGTGTTCTTTAAAAATAATTACAAGATATAAGTAGAAATAGCCAGGAGAAGAGAAGAGAAGAGAAGAGAAGAGAAGAGAAGAGAAGAGAAGAGAAGAGAAGAGAAGAGAAGAGAAGAGAAGAGAAGAGAAGAGAAGAGAAGAGAAGAGAAGCAAACATTCCCTATGAGGTATTTATATGACAGTATAAAATGCACCTGCTTAACTACAGTGCCAAAGATTTAACAACACAGGAGGTGTCTCACACCTTTAAGGTTTGGTTTGGTTTTCCTCGTGCTCCTTTTGAGTGGTCAGGTGTATATTTGCCATTCCCCACAATCTAAAAACGAGTTGTCTAAAAAAAAGAAAATCTTCAGAAAAAGCATGTTTAATACCTCCCCTAATTAGTTGCCAGAAGATACTTCATGCTGCTAGGAAGTTCAGGGGAAAAATGTTGCAGATGTATTGGCCTTATACAGGGAAAAAAGGGTTATTAAGAAACCGTAATACAGTTGTGACCTCACCCAGCAGACAGTGCTGCTGAGGGTAATAATTTTTTATGATCCAATCTGCTATCTAACTTTGGAACAACTTGCATGACACAGCATTTTAAATGGATTGCTGAAAAATGAATGTTTCTGCATCAGAAGAGTGTTTTGGCTTCCTAAGAGTGTAGTAGGTTATTTGCTTTGTTTTGATTCAAGAAATGGAAGATACAGATCAGATTAAGGTAGGGCACAAGCAGGCCATGGCACTCTGGAAGGCTCGGAGAATGCATGGTGAAGGAAAGAAATGAAGAGAGGTAGGAAGATAGGAATCTCTAAACTGTTTTTGCAGGATTAGGTTTTTAAAACAGTAAGTTTTTTAGAGATTATGTTTTAAACAGAATTAACACCTGTGTGAGGGAGCTTTCAGAGATGCGGGAAACGACTTGGTTTTCATTCTAACGTTCCCATTCACAGGTACAAAGGTGACAGTCCTTTTGGTGGTTTTTTGTGTTTGTGTTTTTTTTTTTTTTTTTTTTTTTTTTTTTTTTTTTTTCTGGCTATAGAAATTGGTATATTTATAAATTT
>WBMY01016845.1:463961-496706 GCA_013397315.1 Donacobius atricapilla
TTTGTCTTCCAGCGGAAGCAAACCTCTTTTACAGCTGTTGAGGCTATGAGGATCTCAAGATCAGTACAAGGAACAGAAGGGAAAATTGTCAGTGGCAGAAGGCAATGACCCTTCTGGTGCTGGGCTGCATCCTCTGTGTTCAGGGGATTGCAGTAGTGAGGGAAAAGACCCTCTATCCCTTGCAATGAACTGCATCCTCTGCTACACTCTCTTCAGGAAATCCAGTTGGTGATGACCTTACTCATCATTGTTCTTTGCAGATGAATCCCAGTTTTGGGCTGCACATAAACCTGACAGGACTGTTGTTCCAGTAAGAAGGATAAATAAAATAAAACCATTCTGTTTAGGAGATCAGTCACACACTGTGAAAAAGAGGCAGCACCAATATGGGGTTTGGTTGCATAATTTGCGTGAACTGTTTATTCATACCTGGCAAATAGTGCACACCTGCTCCTGGAAATCCCAAACCACGCTGTCTTGGATACAGGTATCCATGACATTAAAAGTGCAAACCACTACTGTTCACATCAAACAACCAACTCAGCAGACGCAGATCCTCTGTAGAGGAGAGCAAATAATACCTGAGGCAGCAGCTACAAAGAGAAAAAAGGGATTGCTGGCTAGTGTTTGTGCAAGTGATTTGTCTTACAGTATAAATACACACAAACAGATGATTGCTCATAATGCAGATCTGATTATATGTCATCAAGAGAGAAGATGGGGCTGTTATTACGTTGTTTGTTTGGAACGAATGGCACTATTAGTGCTGCTGGTAGCTATGGAAGGAAACCCAGCCAGCAATCCCAGCATCACTTCTGAAACAGACAAGCCTTGGAATAGATGGTGTGCAAAACAGTCAGGGGCAATTTCTTAAAAAAACTCCAAATATCCCAACCACCCAGTGATTGCAAAGTGCTTAGGCATCTGCCTGAGCTTAGTTTTCACTGCATGCAGAGTTGTACTGAAATCATCAGTGATCCTTGAAAGCATAAATTGTTTACTCAAATACGGCCTAAAAGATGAAAAAGCATTCAGTAAATGCATTTTCCAAAGGTGCAAAGGACAACTGTTTTTATTTTCCTGCAAAGAGAATGTAAGACTCTGCACTGTGACATCACATGATTAAGAGAGTTCCTCTAATTTGCCGCTAAAGTAGCAAACTGGAATCATTACCCATTCCCCAGCAACTGAGTGTGTGTATCATTTCCGTGTGCGACAGTCAGAGCCTGTGTTAGACGAGAGGGAGATGGAAGATCATTCAATCTGCCTGCAAAGCTGCCCTTAGGCAAGGCCGGGGTACAGCTCCATGGCATCTGTGGCAGAGCCCAGTGTGATCCATAGCAAGGATTCCTCTTCAAACCAGCTGCACTCAATGCAACCCATAAAAATCAAGATACATCAAAATGGCCTTTTAAATAATTCTGTTAGCAAGGGAGTTAGAGTTCATAGCAGTTTCTTTGTAGGCCACTAAAGGAAAAGTCTCTTAGAGTAACCAAAGTCTTACAGAAAAAACAAGACTGTATTAAACTCACAAACTAATGATCTTGGGGCCAAGTGGTCGCATATTTCAAAATAACCAAAGAATAATAGACTGAAAGTTTATGTCTTTTATGATAGGAATTCCTTTCAGGATCAGAGTGGAGCACGCAGGGATAGGGCATAGGGTAATTTCTTCTCTTGCTTGGAAATATGACTGTTTTAAAAAAAAAGTGTGTTTATGTATGCATGCCTTACTACAGATAGAGAAGGTTAACAGAGATCGGTTAAGTGGTAAGTTGTGCCAAAAGAAAAGCAGAGCATACACATGGCAGAAGAGCAGCTTAGACCAGTATTAGCCCCTTACACGATGCCCAGGGATGTGTGGTTTCGAGCACAAAGACCTTGTAATTCCAGCACCAGGAATGATAGGGAGAAACTGCTGCCCACCCGGTTAGCTTGGCTGTCTGATCGCCACAGTAAATGTGGGATTTATGGATTTCTGCATTTCTTCTCCCCATGGTGGACTAGCAGTGGGGACTTCCCTGTCTGTCAAGGCTTCTCTGGTCCTTGTGTGGTGTGTGCACCTTGCCCACAGATGTGGCACATGTGAAGAAGGGATTTCACCCCCTCTCCAGGAACACAGTCCTACTTTGTGGTCCTGGTGGTGACTCCATCCCTGGAATTCCTACAGCCTTCTTTAAATTCCATTCCAGAGCAGGTACATACACAGGCTATACACTCGAGCTGTTCACCTTGTATTTCCTGTGATAAATTATAATTGGGTCTTTATTGGCTATTATCCTTTGCCTTTGATGCAGTTCTTCTGTGGCACAGCTGTCCTGTGGATTCCCATGAATGCTTTTCTTTCACTCTATGGGTACCTGCAATCAGCAGTGATACTGGAGGTTTAAGGTACTGATTCCCAGAGCAGGTGGCCTTACTGTGCTCTCTGTACTGCTACAAATCAATAGCATTGTGTTCATTTAAGGGAAAAGAGAAGGGAATAAAGGCCAGCAATGCTTATTTTCACCCATTTCTATAAATATAAATACTCTTTAGAGCAATTTTCCAGGTCAGTTTTACTCAGTGGTTTGACTGATGTCACAATTTATGTCAAGCTTCAGAAGTAAATGTGGTGTCACCCAGGCAATCCCGCCCAGCATTCACTGGGTGAGCCCCCATGGGACCAGCCTGGCACATGTCTGAACTGAAAAACTAAACACCTGGCTACCTCTGTCTTCTCTGTCTCTCTGCCATGGATGGAGTGGTTCTTACTTCTTCAGCCTGATCAGAAACAAGCCTGTCTAAAATCTACTTTTGAAAACTCCCCTCCAAAGTGACGGCAAAATGCTACTACATTGATTTTAACAGGTTTCAAAAGAAAAGCCATTTTTCTTAAAAGTATTAGAGACTTTTGACCTTTAAAAAATAGACAGTCACACTTTGTCCTGTCACTTTTCCTTGTGAACATGAAAAACTTGTCTCCCTACCATGATTTATTGAATACCAGGGAGTTACAGGGTAATATCTCTTAGCAGATATTGATGTTTCAGAAATAAAATCAAGGACTGACTCTTCTCATCATCTCTTTGCTTTGCTGAAGATACACACATGCTGTACTGGCCTCACTAAATAAGTAGAAAACTCATTTAAACAACTGAACACTAATAGCAACTCCACAGTTAGAGCCAGATAGTGTATGCATCAGTCCTTGAGGGAGATTGTCAGGAGATGCCAGTGCTGTGCCTTCCTATCTTCTCCAAAGGGCATGAAACCATATTCTCAAATAAATTCCTGCAGGCATGGGAAAAAATAAAATGCAAATTTCTGCATGGCAGACAGCAGCAAAGGGAATTTTATTTCCATCAGTGCTTTAGCACCATGCCAGCAATCCAGATGAAAGTCTGTGGAGAGTTTGGTTGCATCAAATTAATTGTCCATGTAACGGTTTTAAATTGGTCTCTGTAATCTGAAAAAGCACATGATTAGTCTGCAGAATTGGGACTGATAACAGCCAGGTCCAACAGACGAAGCTACATCATTATAAGAATTGATTTTATAATCAGTACAGTTTGGGGGGATAGATATCTCCTCGTACTCCAGCACTAAGGGAGTGTATTATACTCCTTTTAGTTTATTGCCAGCAATGCTGAAAATGCACGAAACTTTGTAGAGTCAAACCAGAAAAAGGGTCTTTGGAGGAAATGGCAGCTTTCCACAGAAATCTGGCTCCACAAAGGCAGCCCAGAGAGATGGGGCTAAGAACTCAGTGCCCTTCAGCCCCTGGGACAGATATATCTGCTGCCCCTGGCTTAGGTATTACTACATTTTGTCTTTGACTGTGAAAGCTTGCAGGGAAGACAGAAAAATGTGTGTAAAATAGAAACACACACTCAGTCAATGGCACCTTTTCCCCTCAGGCATGATGGGCTCCAGAGGATGCTGAGACCATGCTGGCAGACAAAGATGGGTGTTCAGCTGCCGAAGGGACCTTCTCTTTCAGAGATGCCGATATTCCTAATTGTAACTCCTTCCATGGAAGTGGGCAAGCAGTATTTATTGCCACTTATCTTGCATTACTCCTCTCTTGGCTTTACGAGCTAGCTAATGATGAATAGTTTATTAAGATGACCTGGGCAGATGAAGAAATTACATTTGAGACAATCATTCAGGAGAGCAGCTGAACAAGGAAGTGCGGCAAATAATTTCAGGGAAAAATCAATACATGGACTGTCTCAGACTGGGAGAACATGTGGCTTCCAGAAGCCAAAGTCTAGTGATAGCCCTTCCAAACAGATCATCCTGAAGCATATACTCCCAGATACTTCAGCAGACAGTTTTGCAATGCTTTAAGGAAGCACACATTCATGAGAGACCACTGGAGGACAGTTCATTACTAATTCAAATACATTACAGAAACAGGAATATTCAGAATACCAAGTGCCTCAGATAGACACAACTAAACATTTTAGCTAAGAGAGGAAATTCTAAAAAAAATCATTCTTACTCCTCAATTTTTGCATTAAAAATCCTCCCAAAACACTGGGTATTATTCATCAGAGCAAATCACATGGTATATACACCCAGTTCAGCAAAAATAAATCTCCATGACTTGACCCATTATAAGAAAAATATTAGCATTGCCTAATGTTCAGCCCAATTATGAATACAGACATCATCCAACAGCTGCCAGCACCATGCACTACATCTTTCAAATGTTCTCCTGAAAGGATTTAGGTTTCTGTTATTCAGTGTGAAGAGTTCTCCCTGTGAAATATTCTTTTCCAGCACCGAGATTTTCTTGTCTCCTCTTTTCAATTTGCATTCATTCTTCCCTTCCATAAAAGCTACTTACTATCCTTATGTTTTGTGTCTAGCTGAAGCCTTGACCCTACAAACACTTATCCTTGAGCTTTGGCACCAGGCTCAGCTAAGATGGTACTGCATAAATGTTTGTATGATTACATATAGCCTAACCAGGGAAAAGGATATTCTTTTATGCTTCCAAAGTTAAATCCAAACTTCTGCCTTGCTACAGACTGCCACGGAAAAAACATGAACCGCCAAGAAGCTACTAAATCAAAAGCTTTACAAAACAAGTGTGCAATGAGATTTATTTATGTAATTATGATGTCATCATGAGCAGAAGAAATTACCTTTAACCCTAAAACTGCAGGTTCTGTATTGGGGGATGCAGAGATGTCATGCAAACATAGGTGATGGAATTTCCACTCCATCAATCCCCTAATTAGGGGTCTTCTCCTCTCAAAGTCCTGTATTAGGGTTTAGAAGATGAGTAGAACCTGTAGCTTTGGTCTTTAAAGATGTTTATTCTGGTTGTTATCTTAAGGTTTTACAGTAGACTTAGCACGCTAAAAAATGCAGCTACAGGAACACGGACAGAGGATCCAAGGTCAATTTTAAAGGTTTCTAACCCAATTAACTCTTAAAGAGTACTATATTTACAGTTTTGTACCAATAACGAATGCCTATTCTAGACATGCAATTTCTACATTAAATCCATTCTACCAATGTCTCTGTGCCACCGTCATGGAGGAAGATGGAGTAGAAGAAAAAGAAGAACATGAGACACCGCCCAAAATTCTCCATCTTGCTCTGATCTACTTCTATACTAAAAACCCAAACCTACAAATTTTCACCCTGTGACAAACTAAACTACTATTTATTTCAAATCTTTGCTGTTTTCAATTCATCTATGAGTGTTGGAAGTTTTTCCCATGGACTAAGGTCAAAGACAATGCTTTCCTGGGGTCCCAGCCAGGGTCTTGGACCCCCCAGGGCACTTTGAGGGGTTTTCCACATGCCCTGGACTCCAACACATAGGTATTACACACAGTCCCTTAACTCTTTTGCCAAGTGGCAGCAAAGAGGAGCCTGAATCTTATTTTACAAATAACTGAACAGCTGTCTGCCATGAAACCTTGGAAAATCATATGCTTCCACCTGAGTTATAACTCTTATGAGCAAACACCGCAAGGCTGTACACAGATAAGTCTTAACAGAGGGAAGGGAAGATGGCATAAAGCTTGGGCCAAAATTCACTATAATAATATGTTTCTGTGTTTGTGTATACACACAATATCCCAACAAAAGCAATAAAAATAATAAACCCATGGCCACAGGATTGTTCTTACTCACTGAAAGCAGGCAGCAGCTGCCTTTCTGCACATTTCACTGCATTTACAAGGAGGTTGCTGCCACCACTGCTCTGTAACCCACTCTGGAGAAGCACTAAAGAAACAAAGGCTTTCTGCTCTTGTGGGGTTTCACAAGGAAATCCTCAGGCTGAACCCAGCCCTTTGATGGGGAGCCCACAGGAAGAATCATTCCATAGGAATGAGGCAAAACCTTTGAGAACCCAGAGGCAATTCTCGGCCACTTGGGAACAACCTGTTCCTCCTATGTCAGAGTACTTTGATCTACCTGAGAACCCTTCTCCTCCCCACTGTCCTGGGTCATATATAACTGGGGCATAGAAGGAAGTTTGACCTAGAGATGACGCAAAAAGCCTTATTGGAATTAGGTCCTCCTTCTTCATCAAGAGAAAAGAGGAATATTCCTCCCTAGCCACAGCACTAAAAAAGGAGGCTGAAAAAGAAATCTGGTTTGAATAAAAAAACCCATGTTCTCCTTAGAAGTTGCTGTGTCTGTTCCATTGCTGAACAGTATTGCATATACTTATGATTTTTTTTTCTGTTTGACTTCTTGTATTGATGTAAATAAAATGGAACTTACTGTGTTTTCACAGCATGCAAGCCTGGCAAAACCGTTTTGTATTTCCAATAATACCCTTTGAGAAAATACTACAGATAAGGGGGAAAAAACAATTCCTCAAGAGACCCCAAACCACAAAAATTACCATTTGGAAAAGTCATACTGATGAAACACACTTAAAAAATAAATTAAAAAATTAAATCCATAATTTCTGACAAATATCATTACTTTAGTTGAGACTGAAGAAGATTTCAGACTCTGCAGCAGAAGGAATGAAAATCTATTGGTTTTAACAGTGGATCTGTATTTACATTAACATCCTACATTTTAGAAGAGTGCATATTTTCCTGCAATTTTGAATAAGTGTTTTCTCTAGAAAGCACACAGCTCAATACACAGAACACAGAAGTACACAAATTTAAAGGCAATCCCATCACAGCAAATTAGCTCAGTTTTAAAGGAATGTTTTTTGCATGTTAAATACTGAATTAAAATGAAAAGAAAAATTATATACTGTCTCTTTTTCCACCAGATAGGAAAAAAGCATGTATTTTTGAATTATTTTAATAACAAAATGAAGAAAAAATATAACATAATATTATGGAACATGATCAGAATTCCCTCAGAAAGATGCTTTGTCTTGAAATTACTCAAATTTGGACCAGATCCCTGGACAGAAGAGCATTTTTCTTACATGCAGAAAGATACAGCAAACAGAAAGCAACCAGCAGCTCTGGCACACACCATGTTCTTCTACACAAAGGTAATAGGGTGGCATTATACTCTTTCCATCAGTTCCAAGATGGCTAAGAGATTCCTCAAATGAATCCCTTGTGCTCTATCTGAATGCCTTTGGTGAGGACAGATTATGCAGCAGCTTAAATATGTGGGGTTTTAATTTTTGTCTTTGCCCTGGAGGCTGAATTACTGAAATCATGCAACTTAGAAATGGCAGGGTCAGGACAGTGGCACCTATTTAACTTCAGGACCACACAAAGCCCCACATCAGATACGTCAGATTTAGTTGATCCTCATGAATTCAAACATACTTGTATATTTTGATTTTTTTTTGTGTGGTTTTTTTTTTTTTTGGTGTGCGTTTGTTTGTTGTTGTTGTCTTTTTTTCAACTGGCACACACTTCTAATCAATGTTATAACTTATTTTCAATTAAACAAATGAACCTCTGTGAGCATGCAAGTCCCAAGAAGCTACACAGAGAATATTTATCTATGAGGCCTGTTAAAAGAGATTAATGTTACAAAATGACTCCACTTCTGCTCACTTTTTTCTCTGTATGCTGCTAAAGTCAATTTAAGGACATTCATCCACTGAAGACTGAGAGGGGCAGAGAAACTCCCCTGGAGCTCAGGTTATGACTTGAACTCAGGACACGACTCTCTCCCATCTAGACCTGTGACCCTCCTATATACATTTTGCCTCATCATTCAAAGAGTCCAGAAGGGTAGCCCCAGGATGCATGCTCTTATATCCTCCTCCTTAAAGATCTGCAGATGGAGAGCTGTTAGGAGAGCTCAGCTTTGTCAGTGACATGATTACTTAGGAAGGTGCCAAAGGGAAAGAAGGAAGGCCCCCATTAAACAGGGAGAATGCATTTGATTTTCTTTTAGGTCACATTTAGTTAAAAGTGAGGTAAAAAGACTTTATTGATGTGGATGGCAAAATCTTCCAGTTATCCACAGATGAGGCACAGCACAGCCAAAGCAATCAAACCTTCCCACAGTGCCCCACAAAGGAGTGTGGACACCCACTGAGGCCCCATTTCAAAGTCTGGCCAAAAGAGGCTGCTGCTGCTGACAACCAGCTGTGGCAGCCTTAGCTTGCAATGAATCACCATCTCCTGAGGGCACAGGCTGACATCACCCTCTCATGGTATGCCAGCCATCAGCCTACCCATGTGAAAATAAAACATTCATCACACACATGCAGACTGGATATGAACAAATGACCCAGAAATCTGGGGGGTTCCAAGTCCTATTACCCTCTGCCTGAGCCATTCTCCTGTCACATAAAACTTGTTGTGACATATTTTGTGTGGGCTGCTGAGTGGGCGTGGAGAACAACTCAAAGCCTACTCTGTCATTTAGTCCTAAAATTATGTATAACTCATTCAACACACAAATAAAAATAAAAAAAAACCTACCATGAAAGAGGAAAATGCGGTAACAAGGGAAAAACTTCCTTGTTGCATATTAGGTCTTAATTTGAATTCCAGCATATATCTGAATGAATTATATTTTTTAATTTGTTTAACTATGCTAATAGTCACCATGCACTAGTGGTTTTAGCAGTATTTTCCCTTTATATGTATGACTCAAGAATTGCCATAGCAACTCGCTTTCTAATTAGCCTTCAGTTACCAACAATCAATACGATTAGACAAGGTCAGCGCTGGAGTAAGAGCTGGAGTAAGCTCTACAGATTTTAAAAAAGGCTACTGAGAGTGAATAACTGCAAGAAGAGGAAGAGAGGGCTCCTGGATGGTCTTCCTCAAAGAAAGTTGGTCTTCCCCAAAGAATGATTATTGCTCTGCCATTACTCACTCTTCTGTGAATCAAAGAGGTTGTGGCAAATGAGAGCTTTGCCCCTGGAGTATAGAGAGCTTTCAGCCTGCCAACAGATTCACAAAATATGGGGAATAGAAGCATCCTTACATGTGCAGATAAAAAGATACCATACTGTCATTGATGCTGACTGCACACCACCAAAATCAAGAACAAATATGTCCTAGATTTTTATCAATATGAAGTCAGTCTCACTGGGTGGGAAAGGTGCCTGAAACCTGGAGACTGTCCAGTTCACAGGAAGGTGCTGCCTTGGGGCTAAGCCTGTGCACTGCTTAGCTGAGACCCCATTAGGAGGCCCTCCCTCTGGAGACCTGAGTGATTTCCCCCTGTTGACACAATTCCCCCCCTCATTTTTACAGCCCCTTTCAGTCGTTAACACGTTATCTGTTACCCTGAAAGCACAGTGCCTGGCAGCACAGTAGGATGGAAATATAATGTGCTATTCAGAGCTACTCTGGGTCCTGCGAATACAGAACAGGATCCTCGATACTGACAGATGAAGGCTCGTGAAAATCCACTTCACTTGTTAGTGTGTTTAGATCTGCTACCAAGAAACACAGGCAAAACTGGGCTCATTTTTAAAAAAACAGTTTGTGTTGTCAATTATGCCTGGGCACATGGCTGTTGCAGATGAACTGAAATCCATTTACTTTCTTCTGTAGAATTTCATTGCCTCTGGGCTCTATCCTCTCTTACTGCAGGAGTAACCCTGGAGGTTACTCCTCTGCTGCAAATGTGCCTCCAGCCTCAGCTCATAGCACTGGGTCCCCCAACAGAGGGTCAGGATCCAGGAATGGAGAAGCCAGGATGTGGCACATGGTGAAAATGTAATGACAAAAGAGTCTCGACAGTACCTTGTGAGGGCACTTCAAGCCATGAGTTTTGAGGCAATGTGTCTTGACCTCTCCCTGCAAAGGACATCTCAAAGAAGGATGAAAGGGTTTTAAGCTCAAAAAAGACAGCTTTGATTAGAATATCAACTAGGATAATTAACTTTAAAGCAGAAAAACCTTGCAGGATATTGGAAGGGAACTGGGAAAAATTTTATATCCTCCCTACCCTGACATCCAGTGCCTTTGGAGGTTTGGAGTTCATAGAATCATGGAATAGTATAGGTTGGGAGGGACTTTTCAAGGTCATGTAATCGACCTTCCCAGAGGGAGATCTACTAGACCAGGTTGCTCAGAGATCAGAACAACCGGACCTTGAATGTTGCCAGGGATGGCTCATCCACCACCTCTCTGGGCAACACATTCCAGTGGTTCAGCCCCCAGACAGTCAAAAGCTTCTTCTTTTTATGTAATATAAATTGACCCTCCTTTAGTTTAAAACCACTACTCCTTGTCCCGCTGCAACAGGCCTTGCTGAAAAGTTTGTCCCCCTCTTTTGGCAGTCTATTTCTGAACACTGAATGGCCAAGTTCCTCAGTGGCTTGTTCCTAGCAGCAGTAAGCTCTGCTCAGACCTTCTGTAAATCCTGTCCATCACCCCTGGGGCTGCTCCCTGCTCTCCAGGGCAGACCTTGAGTGACACATATCCATCTCTAGCCTCTACCTCTCCTACCACTCGCAGCCCCTCGAAGCTGGCAGTCCCTTTATCCCACAAAGGAAATACCCAACACCCCTTCCTCCAGGGAGCTCTGCTGTTGCCTGTTCTCCTAAAGAGCCTCATCTAATTGGAAACAGAAATAATAAATAAGCCCATTCTTTTCACTGCATTGCGCTCACCCCTTCTCACAGCACAGATGGGAAAAACACACATCTTAAAAATCCAGCACAAGAAGCCTTAAAAATGTGGAGAATAAAGACGAAAACCAGATCACTATAAAAACCTCATTCCGCATAAAAGATAAGATTGACAAAGGGATTAGACATGTCTAATGAGCACCTTCACTTCATAATTACACTAGAAAGGATAAACATTTCCAGATAAAGATGCAAATCTTTGTGCTCTTGAGCAGAAAAGCAAGATAGAATTAAACAATGCCTCCAAATAACAAAAACTGTTTTAGTTCTGTTCCCACATGAAATTCTGTATTATTCCTGCTTTTAGTGAAGAAACTTCTAAGCACAAGACAAAATGGAGAGAACATTCCTGGTGTTTGGGCTGAGAAACCCCCTACTTATGTGCGTTTCTTCTCCTCAGAGGAGGAAGCACCCTGTGAGGTGGACAAAATATATCTCGTGTGGACAAACTATCTCACAGTTGATCCAGAAATGTTCTTTTGAATGTCCTCCTTCAGAAGGTGACATCAGCAGCTCTCAGAGGCGAGGTTCTGAACTGGGAAAGTCAAAAGCCTGTCACCGGCCCCAGCTCCCAGTCTTCTGCTGACTAGTCTGGACATCGAGAGCTCTTCAGCTTTCTCCATTTCTCTCACAACCATTTTTAATTTCCATCTGTGGTATTGGCTCCTCAAGCATTCAAATTACTTCCCGGCTTAGTATCTGTCTACCATTCTAAATCCTAGCAATTTAAATGTTTCCCAGATGACTCTCTATGTATACACCAGCACACATGCATGTATTTAAGTATATAAGAATATATATTCCGCCAGGTGGTGAGTGGTTTAGTCACAAAAGGTACACCACTCTTAATTATTTTTGAAGAATTGCACACATCTATGAAAGTCTTCATCCAAACCAGGTTCCTCCTCTAGAAATCAAAACAAATATTCAGAGTGTTATGTGAGCAAATTGTTCTTGGCTTGGTCACAAAACAAACAATGGGCTAAATGAATCTCTGGTTTTACACCTGGGATGAATTAGGGCCAGCAGAGCCTTTGATAGAAAAATCAAAATGCAGCTCGCTAATAATGATAAAATGCTCAGTTGCCTCTCCACTGAGGAAAGGAGCCATCAAACTAATGATTAAATCCACATCAATCATTTGGCATAATAAAAATAAAGGTTGTGCAATATAATGTTGTCAGAGAATCAACATCTCCTGCATAGAAAATAAATGTCTTGACTTCTTCTCAACATTTGTTTTCCATAAACGCGGAGGGTTATATCACCATTTGTATAGCAATGGGAAACACTCCTTCATTGCAGTATGTCAATTCCATTATTCCTAAAATAAACAGAAAAGCTGGATAAAATTAATATGGGAAGGTGTTCCTGAAATCCTCCTGAAATTGAATTGCCATTTCCAATCTGATGCCAGACTTCCTCTTTCCACAAACAATATTTAGTAGTGGCAACAATAAATATTGAGGCAAATCCCATTTAGAGCAAATTGGGCACAATTTCAAGGAGGTCACACCTTTTGCTTTCACTCTTCTGGTCCAGTTACAATACACTCAACAAGATTAACTGCAAAAAATTCTATAAAAAACTTTTTTATAGTTAGAAAATACAGAACTTTTTTTTTCTTCTTAAAACCCCTTTATTTTCTATTTACAGTTCTGTTTTCAAGTCAGTACATTTTAATTCTGAATTCTATCAAGAAATTTGGGCGCTAATATGTAACTAACACACAAAAGGGAACATTTTTTTGCAAATTATTTGGGGATATTAGAATGAATATACTGATTTTATCAAGAAAAAGATAATTATTTAATTCAGGACAATATTCTGACACATCACATGAGAAAAACCATATATTTTGCCAGGTATGAGTAATGAATTATATTTGAAGATGTAAAATGTAAATAGAACCCGCAGTTCTGAGTTCTTAGTTCCATGGTATATGCGAATAAATTTAATAAATGCACCACTCAGCCACCCTAAGGATTATTTTATGTTAATTAGTAAATATGTATTTTTATATTAAAAAGTAACTTAGTTATTCTACCTTAAAAGCACATGGATCTCATAATAACATACGAGTTGAAACTTCCTTTATTTCCAACTAGAGTTAATCTTCTGGAGGAAAGAGATGAAAGCTGGAGAAGTGACAGATTTTGGGGAAAAAATTTTGATTTTGCCAGCATCCATCCTCCCCTCTTGGAACAAAAAGCCCACTCAAAACCACCTGAGATGAATGTCAAAAAGCTGGCCAGAAAACAGACATAGCAGCCACCTCAGCATTCAGTGACCATACCCACGGGAGAAAAGAAGAAAGATTATAGGATTAGTTCTGCACCACAGGATGACCATCAATTCTGAGCCTCCTTGCTAGGTGTGCCAGCCACAATAATCAGCTTCATGCCTCTAATGCAAGGACCTGGACTGAGGCTACCTTGCAAAACTTAATGATGCAGAGGAAGGAACTATCTCTCTGTGATGCTGAGCCTCCAGCCCATCTGGCACAGCTTCTTGCTCTAGTGATGTCAGGGGAAGCCCAGCAAACTATTTAAGAGTAGGCTAAGCCAACTGAGAAATAATCTTACTAATTGAGAAAAAAAATCTTGATAATTCACAACATTTTCAATTACAGAGGGTTTTTTTTTGGGGGGGTTGGTTTTGTTTTGTTTGTTTGTTTGGTTTTTTTTGTTTGGTTTAGTTGGGTTTTTTTGGGACTGCTGGGCTAAGTCCTTCTTTAAGAACGGTGCATTTAAGAACAGTTCTTTATGAACTGTGCGTTTCACCCTCAAATCTCACTTTGGATGAATGAGGCTCCTTGAGAGCCTACACTTATACATGCAAAAGGACAATCATAATTTAGCATGCGCTTAGTTTAATCTGTTTTGTTAGCATGGAGGAAGGGAGAAGAACACTGGATCAAAGTTTCCTCTTAAAACAGAGTGGGAACTCACATAAGCATTTGCTCACGTTTAATGGTATATGAATTCAGGTAATCTGAACAGTATGTCAATGGGGAGAGGCATTAAAGCATTTAGCATACATTCAGACAAGTTGGTTCCCTTTTTTTTCCCTATCTCTCTGTCTAGACAGCTGTAAAACAAGGATCTGAAATGATGTGCAAGATTATTCTTGAATTAAATACTTCAGTCTTTAATGCTGGCTTCACACTGATGCAGTTAACAAATAAAGATTCTGCTAACAGTTCATTACCACAAAGCTCACTCTTGCTCAACAAAAGAAAGTAATGAAAAAATGTATTCTCTTTCTAAATTTATTTTATCAAAGAAAGCAAGCAGCAAGATACTAAATCACATAGAAATAATTATGAAATATTTCTTTCTTGTGCTCTGATGTGTTTCAATTAAAATATGCAAATATTAGCGTTTTTCTGGGACTTCTTAAATAGAAAATTTAGAAAATGTTGATATGGACACTATTAATTGATTTTACATTTCCTAGCTTCTTCTTCTAAGGATTTTTACTTTATTTGTAATTTTGTTCCACCCAAGCATTAGCAAAAGACTGAGATCAGATTATCGTTCCCTGAAATGTTGCAAAACTGTAATTAAAATGCTGCTCTTTGACATCGGCAGTGAGTAACTGACACGGATAATAAATTTTTCCTCCAGTTTTTATAATTGTGCAAGGGATGACAACAGTAACTGCAAGTGGAAGATCTCCACAGATAAGCTTGGCAGTGAAAAGCAGAATACCAAGTGATGATGCAGCAAAAGGTTTATAGATTATAATAAAGCCACCCAGTCTTTGTTCATTGCTTATTGTGTTTAGAATGCAGGGCATAGCTTCTACTGGCATGAAATAAACTGAATTTAGAGCACCAGGCTTCCTATATTTTCTCACCAAACACGAAAGTTGGCTATCCAGGGGATGATGTTTCCAACGGCTGCAGGAGGGTCCCCTGAAGCAATGGCACTGCCTGGAGAAGGAGAAGTACTCCGGCAGCTGAAGGCTGTGCGGAGAGACAGCAACACCGGGTGCTGCTCCACGCGGCTCCTCCACCACCATGGGACACAGGACCCCTGGGAGATGCTCCTGGGCCTGCCTGCCTTTCACATCCCATTTGTGGGAACCCATCTCAAAGGCCAGAGGGGGAAAAAGACTGCACACCCTGGCTGCTGTCAGGCTGTGAAATGCACATCTGGCAGAGGACAAGCTTTCTTACATGATTTTGCTGTTGAATTGGAGGCCTGAGGTACTGCCAACCCCTCCACTGAGGAAAAGCCCTGTTCCAACCCCCTGATCACCATCAAACATGGACTGTCAGCTAGGCTGGGGGCATCTGGGACCTGCAAGTCCAGCTGTGGGAGCCAGGAAGCCTCTCGTGCTTACTCCCTGCCTGACCACCAGCCTGCTGACTTGTCCAGGGCTGCAGGGAAAGCCTCACATCACAGAGATGGCCCCATTCAAACATTTATTCTTTGGGATAACAGCCTCAATTTTGAATTTCTTTGCCTATGTTGGTTACTTGCCTTAATGTTTTTGAACAGTAGTCCTCTGTTCCCTGAGAGAAAATGCATAGACTAATTTACATGCATTAAGCAGCATACTTATTTTCATGGCCTGCCCTTAAGGTGCAGAAAGTTGCACAGAAATTCCTTTAATGTAAATTAGAATTTAATATCCATAGAGTTGCACCTTGAGAATATACCCTGGAGAATTTACTACCAAAGGATAACTTTTACCTTATTTAGTACGTATTTTGGTACACAGAATGGTCTGAGTCCCACTTTCACCTTAGGGATGTAAGTATAAATACTTTTATAAGCATGTTTATAAGCACTGTTTAACTTATATATCAGAGTAGATCCTAAAAATCCATATTTTTCTGCTTTCAAAAAATAAATAGCACGTTAATCCAAATGATGCAATGAAAGGTAGAAAGCAACTCCTGCCTAGACACAATTTCCAAAAGCTTTGGCTACACTGAGTCATAACCATTTTCTCAAAATAGCTTTAATGAACTTATTTAAGCCCAGTCTTTTGCATATCAAGTGAGGCAGCACACAATGCAAGAAAAACTGGAGAAGCTGTGAAATGCTGAACAGCTTTCTTGGTAGCAGAAGACACAGACTGCTCGTCCTTAGGTGATCCTGTGATTCCAGCCTCCCCCCATTCCCTCCCATGTCTTTGGGCTCTACACTGAAAAGTGTCACACAGTCATGTGCAGGAGTTTAATGAAGCTGATTTTAGGAGCATGTGGATGGGCTAGCCACTTGCTAGCCCAGGCAGCCTGATGGCTACTGCTGAAGAAGGTCTGGGTGGTGAATGCATCAATTTGCCAGGTTGTTATAACTCGTTAAGGAAAGTGAAGTCTTTGCATTCCGCCAAATACTCTAGGTAAGGCTTACAGTCAAACCAAGAATACTGGTCCTTTCCCCGCCACAGAAAGAGAGACATCCCTTGATTCGAAATTCTGTCTTCTGGTCTCTGTTACCTGCAAGTAACTCCTTGGAGTTTAGACAAAACATAAAAGGTAACTCAGTGTGATCTAATTGAGTCAAAGAAAAGTGTGGCTCACCTTTTAGCCTACAGGGGCAAACAGGAGAGATTTTAGCATCAGGTTGGTTGTTGTTTATGAAATAAGCTTGTGTATCTACGTCACAGAGCAGCAGCATTTGTCCTCGGGAACTATCACTGGATCCACATTCTCAACAAAGAGAAAACCAGAAAATCTTAAATGTACTAAGCAATTGAGTTAAATACATGATTCAGGGCTATTTTCTCTACAAATTCATGAGGAAGCAGTAGATAGCTGCTGTCTTCCATGGACAGAAAACATTTGTTTCCAGATGTGTCAGCCCTGGTGGATTCCATCAATCCTAAAAGCTTTAGCTTTCCATGATCTCCAGAGCTCATTAAGGGTTTAGCTTATCAAGCTCTGTTATCCATACCATGGTTCATGCTCTTACAGTGTGTCTTTGCCAGCATCTGTTAAAGAAATGCCTCCCTCCAATTACTCGAAAATAAAAACAGGGCCAGTAAAGGTGTTTTTTTTTCCCCTGTGACACCTCCTAGTTCAAGTACTTCATCCTCACAGCTGAATTTCCTTAGGCTGCACACAGGTTGGGTTTGAGAGCAAATGATGACCCAAAGCATCATGTTTTAGCTTAAACCCTTCAAAAAGAACAAATAACTGATGATGAATTTTCAAGAGGATCGTGCCCCAGGGTACAGATATGAAGCCTCTTTTGCTTGCACAGGGTAACATAATCAGACCAAACTTCCTATAAATATGATGCCCAAATCAGGCCTTGTTAGATCAAGATTCACAAATCTACTTTGCCACCTCATGGCAACAGCAGGAAACTCAGCAACAGAAAGAGAGACTTACTGTTGCTTCTGACCGTCTCTACTCCAAATTAGGCTCTTTCTGTGCAGGTTGAGGGATGACATAGCTGCTGCAGAGCATGTCAGATTGATTTCGCTAGGTATGTGCCTTCATGGGACTGCTTTTTAATTTAGTAACTGGAGGGTTAATTAGTTCTGGGAGTGTAAACAAGTTGGTTAAGCAGAAGTCCAGAAGAACTGCCACGTTCCAGTTGACTAAGACCTATGAGTAGACTAAACATGTAGCAAAAATAACCAATATAACCAATCTGCTTTCCTGAACACCTATTTGCTAAATTAACACGAAGCCAGAGTTTTGCAGAAGTTGGAGAGCTGCAGGCAGAAGATGCCAAGGCTGTTCCTCAGACCTGTGGGATTCTGAAAGAGTTTTCTGTAGGAAAATACAAGTTGCACGTTTAGTAAGAGAAGTCTCTGATAATTACAGCCCATAAGTTTATTTCATAAATTTAAACATTTTATTTAAGAAGAAAAGATCCTTCTCCTAGAACATACTTCAGGCAAGTTGTTGCACCATATGACAGTCTGCAGAATGGTCATTTCATGTTTCGTCAGCAACTGAAGGAATTTAGATGGTTGAGAAGATAATGACAAACTAGAAAACAATTCATATGGGCTCTCACTCTTTCAAAGAAAAAAAAAAGTATTCCAATGATAATATTATCAAATTAAAAAAAAAAAAATCGGATGAAACCCAAAAGATTTTGTCTTGTAACTAAAACTGGAGCTTCAACAGGGAGGTCAGATCAACACTTCGATGCCAACATTTCCAAGTCACACTAGTTTTTCTATTATGAATCATTGTCATTAGTGTCCATTCTGGAAAGTTCTTGGACAGTCCAAACAGAAAACAAATTAGACCTTGCCTGGATACTCTGACTGAAAAGTATTTGACATTTTCTGGCAAAACACGTCTATTTAAAGGTCTCAGCAATTTGAATGTTTGGGTAGATATTAAAATGCATAGCAAAAGCAGGAAAACATCAAGGAATTCTTTTTCTTTGAAAACGAGAAAATTCAAAGCCTTCACTCACTTTGAAGGGAAATATAACAGAGTTAGGATTCTTAGGGAGGACTCATCACTGATTTAACCTAGAACCACAGAATCATTAAGGATGGAAAAACCCAGATATTTCACAGGGTATTCTGAGTTGGAAGGGTCCCTCAAGGATCACTGAGACCTCCAAAATCATCAAGTCCAACCTTTGACCAAACACTCTTACCACATCAAGAAAACCTGCGATGTCCAGTCATTTCTTGAACACCTTCAGGGGTGGTGACTCCACCACTTCCATGGGCAGCATGTTCCATTGACTTAAAACACTTTCTGGAAATTCTGAAACTCTCCCTGGTCCAACCTTGACCTCCCCTGACACAGCTTGAGGCCATTTCCTCTTGTCCTATTTGCCTGAGAGAAGAGGCCAAGCCCCACCTGGCTACAGTCTCCTTTCAGATGTTCTGAGGACAACCAGTCTTTCTGTTAAAGGCTGAGGCAGTGTTTTCCTCATCTTTGGTTCCTTTGTTTCCCCCTGGGTCCACTAAAGGAATGAGGTTTTCCTTGTCCCTTTTGTCATTAATATATTTATAAAACCCCTTTTATTACCTTTCACAGCAGTGGCCAGATTGAATTTTAACTGAGCTTTTGTCTTTCTAATTTTCTGTCTACATGACCTAATGACATCTTTGTATTCTTCCTGAGTTGCCTGACCTTTCCAAAGGTCATAAACTCTATTTTTTCCCTGGGTTCCTGTGAAAGCTCTGTGTTAGCCAGGTTGGTCTTCCTCCCTGTTAGCTCATCTTTCAGCACATTAGGACACTACTTCTGTGCCTTTAAGATCTCCTTCTTGAAGAATGTCCAGCCTTCATGAACTTTGTTATTAAAGACTCCTTCCCAAAGGACTCTTGAACTAGTGTCTTAAACAAGCCAAAGTCTTCTATGGCCAAGACAGCCTCTAACCATCACATTTCCAACTTGTAATCAACTGCTTCATCCCCTATGGATGATTCCGAAGACCACCATTTCCCTCCAAATTCTGGGCTTTAACACCTACCCTATTCTCAAAAACACTCTTAGGAGCGATGCATTAGTGATGAAAATCATGAGTGCAGCTATGCTGGACTGCAGAAGATACTCTTTTTCTTCAGTAACACATTCAGAAAGTATTGTCACTCTTCATTTTTAGCCTACACAGTTCTAGGGAAGCATGCACACTACACTGAAGTGTCTCATTTGTATACATCAGGCCATCCACATTTTACCATATGGAGGTATCACATTATTAATAGCTGTTTTCCTTAAATAGGTTACAGTTTGCTTAATCTTTCTTTCTGTGCATGATCTTGCAAGAGTAAAAGGGCTTTCATACGAAGGCTGTGTTTTTATATGCAAATCTATTATTTGATTACCCACTTCTTTGTCCCTACATTATCATGAATATTTCTGATGAATGTTTTATGGGTTAGATTTAGGATTTGTGAGCTATTTCAAATTTTATCTGTTTGCTATATCATCTGCAAATACCACAGTTTTGTTGATGTTGGTCTCATTTACATATTTATCACACTTTTATTTTCAAGGATGTTTTGCTATAAACTGACTGTCCTCATTTCTCCTCCGTGTACTACTAGTAGATAGATGTATTTTCAAATCAAGCCCATTTCCATATATAATTGGTTAACAATAAATCACCTCTTAGAAATATTCCATTCAATGCCTTCATACACGTCTGACATATGGTTTCTGAGTAATTAAAGATAACAGAAGCAGTTCACAATGCACTTTGTAACCCACTCCACAGTCCAAAGTGCTCAGTGATTTTCCATAAGGACTAGGCTAAAATGAACCCTCACCATCTTCTTGCTAAATCCCTTATTCATACAAGAGCATGAGGGAGAAGGGTAGAAATGATGCAGAGAAATGTCCTTTGGAGTTCTGCCATTACACACACAGCACTGAAAAAGGTACTGCATTTTAAAGTGCATTTCCCCACTCCCACTCAGACTGCTGGGCGAACAGCCTGTTTGTGATCCTCTCCTGTCAAGGTGCAAGTGCTGTTCTGTTTCTAAGCAAAATGTGATTTGCCCATATATGAAATATTTCAGAAGAATCATGCACGTGGCAGAATACACGAGTTCAGGCTGGATAGTGAGGGTTATAATTTCTGGTGCTAGCACTAGCTAAGCCATAGATTTTCTGCTGTCGAAGAGAAGTTGGAAACATGTTACTAAGGGTTTTCTCTTCTAGTGGTGGAGCTGCAATACCTCCACAATAACATACTAATGAATGTAAGATACATCTGTTCATAAAGGTGCTCATAATTGCATCTCCAGGCTGATCACTAAAATTCACAGAAATGAGCTGTTTACACTCTTTGTATACTAAGATTTTTGGATCTATCATCCATAAGAAACTTCTCTCACACATCCTGACATCTGCCTCAGAACACGCACAAAACAATCCTATTTATTTATTCGTGAAAAGAGAATCAGCTGACCTATTATTAACAGGAGCTTTTCCTCCCTAATCTTCCCACTCTTTCATTCCAAAACTCACAAAATAATTGGTTTTCTGTGATCTTCTGCTCTGGCACTGTATTTATTAACTGCAATGACACTCCATGCTCAACCAGCCCTTTGACTGAAGACTGCCTGATTGCTGATATGAAAATGTATTTGTGACAATATTGTTCTGTAAGGTATCACTGAAAAAGCATTCCATTTTTCTTTAAACAGAAAGATAAAACTATATGAAGCTCATGATAGGGACTTGCTCACAGGCTGTAAAAGGAGCTGCAATGAGAAAGTGCTACTTGGTGTAAAATAGTTGATTCCTAGTAAATATTGACACAATACATACATTTTCTCTAGGTCAATAAGTCCTGCGAAAGCTCCTTTGGGAATGACTCTCATCTTGGTGAGGACAAATCTCCTGAAAATAGAGAAAACAGGGTGATTATTTACTATTCACAACACAGGACTGCTCACTAGCCTTGCCCGCACAGGAGAGGCTTTTCTCATAGGCACAAGGCTGGCCTGGCTTTCTCTGGGCTGAAGGATTTGGCATCTAAATAACAGCTGTAATGTCCAAAATTACAGCACAGCACTGAGGCTCATCAGGGGAAAAAAGCATCCATTAGTAGGTGCCATTTCCTTGTTTGCTTCAGGAAGAAATCCAGACTTGCAGCTTCTCTGCTTGCTGAGAGGGAACAGCATCTTTCTCATCTCAGCTGCTCTTCTGAGAGATGCTCAAGCACAGGACGTAGCACCCCTGTGGAGCCAGACTGGGATGAGGTGCTTGCTTACTCAAGGCTGTAAAGGGGTCCATCCATGCTCAGGCAGGAAAATTTCTTTACCTGCTGCACAGATAATTTAAGGAGTCGGGTACTGTCTCCCATCATTGCAACTTTAATGACTTTATGGCTTCTCACAGTCTCTCTTCTAATTAGCTCATAATGTGCCACAAACTTGGGACTTTGGAATACTCGATCACACATGCACCAAGACAACATTTTTATCTTTTCTAAAGGTCACGGAATATGCTTTATGAAGAAAACCCAATTGAAATACCATGTAAGCCTTTTTGTTAACCTGGAGTCATCTCCTTTAATCGCAATAAACAAAAAAGAACTAGACAACTTCTGATGGAACTTAGCAAAAGATACATATGGTTTCTACTACTCCTCCTCAGCGAAAGAAGGTGTTATCTGCATGATTGTTATCTTTCACACATTTAATCATTGATAAGAAGCTAGCGCAGACAAATACATACATTGACATGACCTGCTCATCACAAGACAGCAGATAATATTGGTTGCATTGAGAAACATTTGTTAAAAACTGTTTTTTTCTTTTCAAAAGAAACGACTCACCCATGTTACATACATGAACCCATTACATACATACATCACACCCTGTGATTTAGCTTCTTGGTCTATTTTTCCATGGAATGGAAATGATTTTTCTTTCTGCATTACTATGGAAGTCTCTTTTTATTGAATGTATCTGCCAGACCACGCCTAATTTTCATCACCTCAGAACTAGTTTTGCATGGCTGTTTGGGATCACCTTTCAGCTCATATGCTGTCTCATTGTAAGGTCTGCAGGAGGACAGAAATTGGAACTCAGCCTGCTATTACCTGTTGTGCAGTCCTGCAAGTTTTAACATAATGCCTCAAAACTAGAGACTTACTTCCGTACCATTCATATAAAGTATTAATGCAATCTCATCTATGTTTTATTTCAGATGATTTGCTGAGAATTTTCATGGGAGATTATAATGTTTTAATCAAAATTTTAGGGGAAAAAACTATTATTGTGTCATAGTCCCAATGTGACAAGCTCACATTTTTTAATTGTAGGTCTTTAATAGAATTTACCCCCTCATTGAGTTAATATTTACTTAAGCAGGAAAAAGTCAATGCATACCTCACCTAGTCCTAGAGATGTCATAGTGATTATACCAGGACTGAACTTGGACCCACACCTTTTTTAAACATTGAAATTTATGGTATTCTCAGTCATGAAAGATGATGAAGTCAATTTGGTATTTCATTATGCTTGTACTATCATTAATGTAAATCAGAAAGAGCCTCAACACACTGTCACACAAGAATTACAGTATTGAGATGATTATGCAAATGTGAGAAGGATAAAAGAGCTTCCAGAAAAGGCCTAACCTGGATTAGGCAATTTGTAAAACCTGACTGAAAACGGGGCTGGTGTAATGCATACAAAGCTGTGGCTGTGCCTTCAGAGTGGATGGGTACAATGGATCCTTGCAGAACACCCAGCAGGTTTAGTGCTACAAAGCTGAACCATCAGGAAACCCTTTAACTTTGATCTGCTTTGAAATCTCTCTCAAACTCTGCTTTGTAGAAATGCACGCCTAATTTCTGAGCCCTAGAAAAAGGGCTTTGTCTGAAAAGCCACCTATAATTTTTTATGGCAATGTGCTAAAATGAATCCTCTCTCCGCAGGCGCAGGTCATCAGGACATTTGCAATTTTTAATTAAACACTGGCCTATGCTGTGCTTCATCACAACAAGAAATTACAGTCTGATACAGAAAATAATGAAAAGAAGGGAACCTCATTCATAAGAAGGTGTTACCAATATGAGAAAAGCCACATCTGCACAGAACTAAAAATCAGACCTTGAGTTTCTTTGTTGAAGATCCTGATATCCTGTGTTAATAAGGTGCCAGAATTCAGGATCCACATCTAATGCTCTGAAGCAGTTAAAACAGAATTGAAGTTCAATAGCTGAAATCTCATACTCCACTTTAAAAAAAATTGAAGTTAATTGTTTTTAAACATCTTTGAGTGAGCTACAGAAAGTCAGACTTAAAGACATAACTAACAGTGAAAATTAGAATCAACTACTCATTGAATTATCAACTGTATAATGAATAGAATCCATTATAACCAGCCAAATCCTCTACTGTCAATAAATCTTACCAATTAGTCTCCAAGAATCAATCTGTACTTACCGCGAGATACTGGCTGTTCAGTACCAGTTCTTTCTGAGGTTCATGGAGAAAATAAATGGAAAGCATTTCCTAGGTTTTGTTTTTGGTGCTCTTTTAGGGTCAAATAAATTAATACAGCCTAACTTTGCTCAAGCATGTTTCATGTCAAGAGAAGCAAGTAAAGAAAAGCTTCCTTTAAAAAACATTTGCTTGAGAGAGATGCAGTATTTGGTCCTAAAAATTTATGTTGGCACATAGGCACCAGCAAGGAAAGCACTGAAGGCCTAAGAATTCGATGAATGGTGTGGAACTGAAAACCCAGAACCAGGTGGCTAACACAAGATGTGATAAAGTCCTAGGAAGGACTTCCAATGTTGGAGCCACCAAAAACTTAAGAAATGACACAACAGGAAGCATGGAAAAAGGAAACAGGCCCCAGATGGTCACGTGGTTATCCTGCATTGTGTGAAGACAATACATATAGCTGGGAATAGAAAAATGGCAATATTAACAGTTGTTATTCACTATATGAAAGGATAGATTCAAGTCTGGCCCATTGCTTCAAAACATGCTGTGGTATCCAGGAGAGTTTTCTAAATCCTGACTTAAATATCTGTTAAACGTGATTCTTGAGAAATTTATTATAGGAACTGAAGATATCTGCTCCAGTTTTACTGTCACACTCATACTTTCTATATTTCTCTAGGCTGAACATGCAAAATTCCCCCATCTTTTTTCCATTTTTCATTTTAAATTGTTTTATATATCTCTTTATTATATCATTTTTGCTTATGAATGGGTGTGAGTAAACTCCTCTATTATGAAGCTACCAGAAATGTTGCTACTTAAAGCCAAACAGGTCAGGACGAGGGCAGAATCACCTCCTACAGATTTGTTTATTTGTATACGGACATCTAAACCTGATTGTTTAAAACAATGGTGTCTCGGTTAATACGAAGCCACTGACACAGACGACTTGCACTTTATACCACTATGAAGAACAAACAATACAAATGGATCCTGTTTCTGTATGGCTGTGTCCAGTATCATAGAAATACATAGTGACAAATTAATCTCAAAGCCTACAGAGGACGTGATGCAAAGAACAGAAATTAGCAGGTACTGCTAAAATGCTCCTGAATAACCCTCTAACATTTCCAGTTATGAAGAGATTTATTGATCTTTTCTTAAAATAGAGTCTTCTTTGGCTGAAGTAGTTCAGAGCATAAGACATGAAGGAAAAAAGTCGTCAGGAAAATTAATGTTCTCTCATCCAGCCCCACATGATTCCCGTGATAGAAAGGAGATTGACCTCATCACAAAAGGGTGGAGGACAGGATATCATTATTCAAATATCTGATGCTCAAGGTATGGGTGATTAAAAAGACTTGTTAAATTAGAAGATTAAAAAAGTGGACCTATACAGGTCATTTCTGCTAATTGTCTCTGAAAATAAAGTGCAAAGGAAACCTGTGAAGTGAAGCCAAAGTAACCACAGTGTGTTTGCGAGCCATTTGTATTCAGAATGGTGTATTTTACATATTCATCAAATGAATTCTCAGACCCTGGTCCCACAAGTTTTTCTTGAACAATTATTAAGGTGCTCTTTGGCATATATTTTCCACCAGAACTTGCTCCCACACTGCTTTGGTGTCCCCTCCTCCCAGCCCCCTTCCTTGGCAAAGGCCTCCCCCTGCCACTGGCAATAACTTTGCACAACAAAGAACTGCACTGATTACCAGAAATTAGACTGGTTAAAAAAAAAAATAATAATAATTTCTGTGTCATAAAGCCAGGCTGAGTTTAGGTCCTTCAAAACACTCTTTAAAACTCATTTCTTAGATATACTCAAGTCACACACAGTTAATCAGAAAAGTATGTGCATTGTAGAATTATTCTCCCTGCCTCATGTAAATTGCAAATTCTTGACGTTAAAATGAACTATATCAAGCAGATACTATAAACTTTATAACTTAAAGACCAAAGGAAAATAAAACAAAAAGCCAAAAGGATTCAGTGACCATAATGCTCAATCACCAACTTTGGTCCTAAAGAAATAAACGTGATTGGATTTTGAAGAACATTTTTACTTTAATCTCTGAGCTAACAGACTGATGCTATCACCTTCTAATCCTCTGCAGCAATGTGCATTTTGTCAAACAAAGATTTACAGTGAAATTTAATTTGCTCTCTGTAATTCTTTCTAGTTGTTTCTTTGTTGTTTCTTTGTTTTTAATTCTTGCTTTGGAGATGCGCTGGAGGTTCCAGTACAAACAACAGATGAATTTTTGCTTTACATCAGGGGAAGACAAAATGATTCTATGTCCTATTTAATGTGCTCTTGATTAAATGCACAAATCAACAAGATCCTGCGTCCTGGTCATTTTTTTTTTCTGTTTTTGCTTGATTAGTCAATACAACAGTGAAGGACTATTCAGCTTTTCATGCTCTAAAAGGAGATAAACAGATACTGCAGACCACATTCCAGATGGTGAAAATCAATTGATCTGTGCCACTTTGGCCCTAAACTTCTGTCCTAATTCTCACTAGAATGAATCATGAGATTCCTTGGAGCTAAATGTGATTTAATTTAAATTTATGAAGAACATTTATAAGCCTCCAGCTCACTGAAATGGGTCCACACAATCATATGACTTCATTGTGACTAGAGTCTGGTTCTAGTGAGCGTCTCACTGGGAAGGGGCATATGTAGATATATGTGAATGTTAAAGTATTTCTCCCACTCAGTTGCCTAGCTGGAAAATCTCTTGAATCTATTAAGTAGGTTGTAGGTGCTTTCATACAAAGCTGTATTTTCCCTTTCCTAAGAGCAGGTGGAGAGGGGTACAAAAGTCATAAATTGGATGCTAAAACATCAGGCTTCAAAAACCATCGAGCTAAATGCAAAAAGTTTAGGTTTATTTGCTTTTTGGTTTTAAAGTCTTTAGAGTGCATTCATATCATGCTGCTAAGCTATTTTCAACCCTCATGAGGCTTTAATTTAAGAATGGGAAAAGATTTGTATCAGTCATCTCAATTCCATGGGATCCTGAAGTAGGGACTTTGTAAAGCTGAGTAAAGCAGGGTCATGAGGAACGGCACAGGCAGTGACAAAAAACATCTCCCACCATCCTCTGTCTCATCTTTTCAGAGAGATATGGCATTATTTTAAGAGAAAACCAAAGCCAAGCAAAATATTTTTCTAATAATGACTCTTCATGTAACTACTGATTTATTTCAAAGAGTGGACCCTGATAGCATAGGCACACTTGAATAATGGAGGAAGAGCTTTGCAATTCATTTGTTCAACCGAGATGTGATGCATGGATTTGAATGTCTGAGAGGCCCCACTTCACACACATGTAAATGGATTTATGAAAGAAAGAGCATAATCCCTTGCTAACATGCACAATCTGGATTGAGGCATCTGATCACTGCATCCACCTAATGTGCTTAAGTCAGCTGCTCATCCCTTTTAAATGCTTGAGAAAGAAGTTATCTAGACAGTGCAGCTGGTTTATTCCTCTTGTGGGATAATAAAAGCTGGTAAAGGTGAGTATTCCAAGGAAAATCTAGGCAGTGCATATTTTATGAAGAAGAAAATGTAGGGTAAATCTGGGAGGGAACACATCCTCCTTTCAGGAAGGCTACTTGGGAATCTCTTCAGGTCTGGGAGTGATGTAAAAGGCATCTGTGAGAAAGAAAATATTTTGGTTTGTGCGCTATTAAAGAAAGTATTGTACAGACAAAGTAAATACAATTAGAACTGTGATTATAAAGTTATTAGTGATGTCTGTCTGCTTTGGAGGTCTGAATCTAAAAGGCAGTAAGTGCAGCAGCTGATGAAAAATCACTCCTTAATCTTTATCAGTGGCCTTCCATAAAATCTATTTCCTTTTCTTTTTGGAATTAGATTAAAAGGGTAATTAATGGTACTGATTGCATTCCTATTCTAAATTTAGTTAACACTTACCCAGTGTAATAATGCCCTTCCAGCCACAAAAAGCTTCAGGGAAGCATTTCAAGATCACACCTCCAATGTCCTGCAGGCTTTTCACTTGCACAGTGCCCACAACACCACACCACGGATAACAACTTGCCTATTTTCCCAGCAGAGCTGTGATGCTGCTCCCACAAGCACACTACAAATTTGCTGTGGGATTTGTTTTACCCCGGGGACCTTGCTTAGGTCAGCTAATTATTTGCATACAGCTGCCCGTAGGTGGCTAACGGCTGATAAGGAGAGATAAGGAAACCGAAAACTGTTGAGAAAAAAGAAAAACAAACAACAAAACAACCAAGCATCTGAAAGACTGTAAAAGTGGTCAAGCAATGGGCTTGTAGAGCTTACTCTCCCTCCTCCCTGCCTTAGTTTTCCAAAGCCATGGCATGTTTAGTCTCAGCACTGATAGCCTTTTCATTTCTGGACAAAGCACACACTGTCCTCAGTAGCACTGCTACACCCCCCCACGGCAGCAGATAGCTTCCTTCTGAGGTCACACGTGCATCCAGTTAAAAATAAAACTCCAAGGTGCTTTTAAATAGCTCTGCTCGAATAGGGTGGGAGGAATCTGGATATGAAGGAGCAGAAAAAAAATAAAAATAAAAAAAGAGAGAGAGGATGGCAAAACTCCAGATAAGAAAAAGGACTGCAACACCAAGACTTTTACTCGTTCTGAGATATTTAATGGTCTACACTTACTGTAGTTATTTCAGTGTATTTAGGTTGGGTTGATTTACACTGAGGCAAAGCTGGAGAGGCACAAGAGTTGTGATTATTCAGACCAGCTGCTTGTGCATGTTAACTCATTTTGTAAAGTCCCTGACAATGAATTTTGTTCAAGATTTAGGTGCAAGTAGCAGTAGTGCACAAGACATGTCACAAACACAAATGACATCAGGTAAAGCAGGCAAAGCAATGCTGTCTTGGCAGGAAGGATCCCCTCCCTGCTTTAGGCTTACCCAGAGTTGTAGCAAAGCAAAGCTGGAACTCTGGATTCCTCCACAGTATATACACACACAGAGAAAAAGGGTTTGCTGCCGAGTGCAAATTGCAACAAACAAGTCCTCGTTAGGCCTCTGAGCAGAATCACAGTTATCATGTTCGCATCTGGGAAGAGTTTAACTGCTTGGAATGAGTTACCACTAAAAAGGCAGCAGTAAGCTTGAAAGCACAGTTAAAATTGCTTCTATTAATGTCAAAGGCATGCTGTGAAAAGTGTTCTGTGCAAGATAAATAACACAAGTGAATGAAGTTATCCTGTCTCGGTTACAGAGAGCCAGGAAATAGTGATCGCTTTATTTTTACAAATAGCTATACTTTTATTAGTATTGATTATCCTGTAAGACACTATGGCAATTTTAGAAGAGCACATCCTTGTTCCTCACAGCTTACTCACAGGGGCCTTTGACAAACGTACAGCATGTGATGAATGTACAACTTCCTTAAAACCTGACCTTGATATCTGCAACCATCTTTATGGTGAGGAGGAGTCATTAAAAATTCATTCACTCTGAGCACATTCTTGGTGTTACATCTATTTATATTAATATCTCTGCATATTTTCTTAACAAAAGGAGCATTGTACAAGTACTGGGTATTTTGTTCTTGCAAAAAGAATGTTTTACTTTGTGTTCTTTCCCATGGGCAACTTGTCAAGGCAAATATGGTTCTGGAAAATGTCCACAGTCCAATCAGATGGGAGGCCTTTCAGGTATTGTCCTCATAACTTTCTTCCCCTCTTTTGATTCAGTGCAAGAATAGCCATCCTGCTCACACACAGCCAGTCAGTTAGACTCTTCCTGTCCCAAGAATGTGTCAAAAAAGGTCTTACTTCACAGCAGGGAGAGAACGGGGTTTGTTCATCATCTGAGGTCGTACACGAAAGGTGACAAGTACTCTTTGTGTGTAGTTTCTCTACATCTAAGACTTTGGGACTTTCTATATTGGAACACCTACCATACATGATGCTATTTTCATGAACTGAGACAAATCCCCCAGAGACAAAATCCCTTAAGTTCTGAGCTGCGTGCCTTAGGAAAGGCAAAAGAGAAAAGGAAGCTTTTCTGCAGAACTTTTTGCTGAACCATCACTGGAAAGCAAAACACCAAATAACTTACCTGTATCACTTTATCTTGATAAATTCATTAGAAACAGTTGAGTGCTTTTTATCTCCTTTCTCCTATCTTCATAGTCACTACACCTATGCTGCTTAATAGGACACAGCTAAAATATTGCAGAATATTAATGAAGTAAAAAGAAAGACACTGTTACATTCCCCACTTAGCACAAAATCTAATAAGTAAAGTAACATGGTCCCCACCAAATATTTGGATTGATTCGGATACATGCAAAGGTTTGTTTGAAGTTGTAATGAGATATCCGATACTCCTGGTGCCAGAGCAGTCAGAAACCATTTAAGGAACAGCACTTGGAGACTCGACTGTACTCCTCTTTCCTATCTGAATATAAGCTTTACAAAAGTAAATATTCTCTCTGCTATCTACTATGTGCTGTATTTTCCAAAGAGCAGCATGAGTGTAAAACACAAGTAACTTAACTGTAAATCTTGGGAAAACAACCTCTCTGGAAGGAGGGGTCCTAGAGGCAAACAGCGCCTACTCTGCTCTTCCCAGGGCACCAGACAGACTTGTGCTAACACGGCTATCCTGAAATACAGAAATGTCCTGGGCCTGTTCCACATGCTCCTGCTTCTCCTGCACCATGGCAAGTGGAGAATTTACTTCTTCTTAACTACTGAAGCACATGTTTAAATTTTAAATGCTTAAGTTTTGAAATAACACTAAAAGTGACAAACTGGAAAAAAATCTCCAATTTTGGTCACTCCAGCACCATGCAAAAAGGACATCTCCTCTGATCATGCATTCCTTTAATCTGAATGTCTCTGCTGACTCTTTCTGGGACATAGAAGTTGGCTCCTGGAATTGCTGCTGCATGTGTAAGGGGGTGAGCCATGAAGCCCACTGGGAATGGGAGTATCCATGACATTAAAGTGAGCAACAGGTTCCTGTAACTGTAAAAGAGATCACAATCCTCACACTTTAATGCACTTTGCATATTATATTCCATCCTGTAAACATTCCCATTCACTCTCATTGCTCACCACACACACCCATATCACTGGCCCTCTTCCCAGTCACGGAGCTCCCATGTCAAGAGCTCTTCTCAGCTCACCTCTTGGGGATTGCTGAGGGAAACAATCACAGAGATATCAGCTGTAGGTGCCTGGACTCTTCCAATATTGCCCTGCACTCTCCTGAGAGTATCTCTTCTCCCACACAGTTTTTGCTGTTATTAAGGTCCTTTCCCCATAGATGTAACCAATTTGATAGGGAATGAAAAAGCAAGGAATTCTCCTCACTCCTCCTTGTACAAAACCAAATAAATAATTACATTTTCCTATTATTTTAGTGGGAATTACCTTGCCACAGCAAAAAGCTAAATTTATCTATCTACCTTCAACTAGCCATATTAAAATGATGCTCCTGACTAAATATAGCATGGCAGCTAGTGTGCCACTATCCTTAAAAATACTAACTGTATTTTTTCCTTTACGACTGACAGATCTCTTCTCGGTAATACTCAGGACAAAGCCTGCTCTATTGTCAAACATGGATCTTTATTGCATTTGAAAGTGAGTAGTATTGTTTCAGAAAGAGGCGATCTTGACCACAATGGCAACTGAAATGCTAGGTTGTGTTCAGAATAAAGATGTGCTTTGTGCTTCCACCTTCAGAGTGCTTCTCAAACATGAACCCTCCATGGAGCACTTAAAAATAATAAACATACATGGTTCTCCTAAAAAGGGTGATAGAAGAGTGAAATAGAGGTGGGAGAAACTTGACCTGTTCATGGCACAGCTGCAGATTATGGAAGACCTCTAAGAAAGAGTTTAGCAGTTATGCCTGGGAAAATATATTCTTTGCAACACCCAACCTCAGTGGATGAGACTTCTGCCCCCTTCCTACACACCCTTCCATCATATTTCTTGATTTGACTCTGACATCAGCTCTCTAAATGACTGTGATAGGCATCCCCTTGCATAAAACTGGGTAAAAAAAAGGCATGTGGATGTGGCACTTGCTGATACTATTTGATGCTTTCAGAGCCTTATTCAGACTCCTATTTCATTGCACAGAATTGGCTCCACAAGTCTCTACTAAAAATAAATGTGACAAGAACGTTTCAGCATTCCTTAATAATGAAAATATTAAAAGAATTTTTTAGCTCACCACAAATGCTTTTCCTAGGTAATTTTGATAATCTTTGTAAAATCAGGCAAATTGAACTGCCAGTGTAAAGTCTTAAGTTATCCCTTACTCTTCTCCCAGGCCCTCTTTGGGAGGTAGGCTAGGAGGCAAATTGAGGCTCATTATATTCTAAATGCTTAAGGGTTTTGTGTCACTTGTTTGCTGCACTCTTTTTCTAAAACCTTCCTCTCCCTTCTCTACTGTAAAAACAGAGGGTGCAGTTCTGATCCCTTCCAGCCCAAAAAGGGTATTTGAGTATTGGGAAAGGTAAAGAGGAGGGCACTAATGCTGATCAAAGACACAATATGACTTTTGTAAGAATAACAAATTTGACTTTCTGGCATGGAAAAGGATGCTAGAGGTCCACAGAAGTCCTGAAGAGGGTGGGCAAGGACTGCTGCTTCAACACAAATTCCAGACAAGCCCCTGGACTGGAATTATTTAGAGGCTGGAGGAGTATTGTGTTAACATATCTTGAATGCTTATCTAATTGTGTGCTACCCTTAGCAGCTGTAAGTCTCCCTGTTGTGCATATCATACTTGATTCACTTACAGCCATAGCTGAAACAGCAGGGACAGAGCAGGTAAAGGGGGGGGGG
>WBMY01016845.1:496712-566358 GCA_013397315.1 Donacobius atricapilla
GGGGGGGGGTCCCTTCCTACAGAAGGAAAAACTTACCATGTTCTGCCTTTGCTGGGCTATAACCCTGCCTGGAGACCCAGGGGCAAGGAAATGGAAACTAGGAATAGCGTAGCCTTAGCTGGAACTGATGGGTCAAATTTGAGTTGCTGACCCCTTGCTGAAGATACTCTCTGGGCTATACAATATCTGTGAGTTTTGGGGCAAGATCATGTTGTAAACAAGCTGTGGGGAGTTCTTACTGCATCTGAACAACTGTGGTTTTGCTTAAATATTGGTTGTAGCAAGTATCCCATCAATAATCTACCTGTGGCTTTCAAGTCAAAGCAAAGATATCTTCCTAATGGACTACATAAGGCATTTCTAACCTACAAAGAAATATTCAGCAAAACTGTCTCCATCTTGCTGTGCCCATATTGATTCTGAAGTAAGGCAGTGTTTTCAAAGCCAGACCAAGGCTTCAGAGGACATTAGTCTATATTACCTTGTGCCTGTTTCCTTCATGACAGTATCAAGGCTTATGTTTTGCCTGATTGATTCCAGCTGATAGTTCTGAAATACTGCAAAAGAAATTGCAGGCTTTAGACTGTGAGGATGACCAAGCAGAACTCAACATAAATTAGGAACTGACTATGAGACTGTTTTATTGTGAAAAGAGTATATTACAGCAGCAAACACTGAAAGATGCATTAGGCACACTATGCAGTCCCTGCACAAGCAAGATACTCAGAGAGCTTTGAACCAGCCAAATAATTTGGAGGTTTAATATTTAAATAATTGTATTAAACCAGGGTAAAGAAGGCCCAATAGCATCACTTACAAAATGCACTGACAGTAAATAAAATACCACTAAGTCACTAAATGCTGATCTTTGCCCAGAAACTCAAAGCCAGCTTGATGCTGAAAAGTGTCTATCTCCTTAAAGTTCCTCTTTTAATCTGTTTGGAATGATAAGGGTTTCATTCGATTTATCTAAGTCTGAATTAAGTTATTTATTTTTAGAGAACCATCACCCAGCCCTTAGACAAACCTGTGCTTCCCAGGAAGTACAGGGAAAAGATTTCCTCTGCTGGCCTTTAGTTTAGGAACACAGTGACTCCCATGAACTCCAAGATGGGAAGATTGGATTTAAGAAAATACTTTTTTTTTCTAGCATAAAGGTAGTGCTTTGATTTAAGCTAACAGAGAACAATACACAGTGGGCCACCTTCTGAACAAAACCTGCATGAAAAAGAGTCAGGTAAACTTTCCTTAGTTCCCTTCATATATCAATACGGAATCTAAACCCCCTTGCTTGCACTGGAGGTGTGAAACAAAATGCCTTTTTTTCTCAGAGAGAAAGAGAGGACCAAAAAAAAAATGAAACACAGAACAGAACTCTGCTTGAAAACAAAGTGAAAATAAATCAGCAGTGAATGGATTGGCTTCAGATCAGACTGCCTAGAGCAGACTGATCTGGAACAGCAGAGCACTCAGGGCTGGTGTTTTTTAAATTAGATTTAATAAATAGAATCAATAGCTCAAATTATGAAGAACAAAAGCACAGATCAAATTGATCAAGGCTGTAGCTTATCATTATAAGCCAAGGGGGTGTCTTCTCTTGTCTGAATGTGATAAGATGACAAAAGAATCCACTTGCAGCTTTTCAGTATCTCTCCCAGAACATATGTACACTGAGCTGGGTGCTGAAAATACTACAGGTTATCCAAACATAAACAGACTCCCTTTCCTTTTCCCCAGAAGGAAAAAATCCAAAACCCCAAAATAATAAATAAATCCCCCCCATTTTTTTTTCTCCTGAAGATAAATGCAGGAATTTACAGGGACGACAGAAATAAATAGATAAGCCAGCACCAAGTATCCTGCATTATATATGGGATTTAATGCTCAGGTGAAGAGATTCTTGGTCAGGTCACTGGAAAGGTGTCTTTCCATAGAGTCAGTAAGGAAAGGGTGTTGGACAACACTCAGAGGTTTTCTCTAAACCCCAGTGCTCAGCCAAGGATTATCCACTGGAGGGGAACAAGGGAGATGCCATTAATTTCAATCAAGCTTTGGGTAGTGGGAGGGGATAGGCGCACACAGGCACCTTGTTTTCCCCTTTAGACTTTTTGATGGTTTTGTTGGACCCTTTTTTCCAAAGGGACTCTGCTCCTAGGAAGCTGTAGTCTTACTAATGGGAGGAACTGGTCACTGAGGAGCTCCCCTTTCATCATAGGGGTTTTATCCTGAACACCCTGAGCATCAGCTCTGAGGAATAAGTGTCACACAGAAAATTAAAGCACTTAAACACCCCCCCAGTCCCCGCTTTTTCCCTCTCCAATAAAACTTTTGTTAAATTTAAGCCAAGTACAAAATACTAGTCCTGAATTTATTTTATCAAATACAATAAAACTGAAGAGGTTTTTGGCACACATAGGACGACACCCTAGATGAGTGAGAACAATGCAGGGTGCTGATAACCTCTGCTAACTCCTATTCATCCTCAGGTTGAAAAGCTGGCATCAGTTATGTGGCCTTTGTGCTCATGTAGAGCACATAAGAGTCTTTTTCATTGTTGTGGTTGAATTATAGATAAACAGCAGAAGAGGAATAGTAATCTTGTAATAATAGAATATATGACAGATGTACTACTTAAAGTCATTCACATGCTCCAGTGGTGAGCATGGTTCAAAACCTATCTGGAATAGACTTTCATCTTGCTAATAAATATGCAGAGACTTTATAGTCTTCAAGGACGTAATATTGAACATCTGACAGAAAATTCAGTGCAGATCCATAAGCATTTTTCATTACATTTCGATCGGAAGTAGATTCCTTAATGTTTATAGTAAGAAGTGCCTTTTCCAGAAGACACAGAACTTTCCTGGGCAAAGTACCCACTGGTTAACTTCAAGTCCAACAAAATAAACAAAATAACAATTATGATTTAAGTGTTGTGTAATTTATTTTCTATTCATTGAGAAAGAATTGATTTTTCCAGCAGTGTCACTTACACTGTAAGGATTATTGCACATAAGACAACTTATGAAAATGATGGAAAAAACAAATTAGATGGGCTGAAGATCATTGGCTTATCTTGACTGCTCACCTTGAAGAGAGAGTTTGGGAAACATATGATACAGTGCTGGATGTCAGGGTGCTTGAAACCTCTGCTCTCCTTCCACCTCCTTGATGTCTCATATTAAAATAGAAAAAAAAAAAACCCAAACCAACATTTCCAGCGGGGATGAAACAGCACATCTTGCAAGTCTGAGAGTGTCTGCTAAATTAAAAACAATGATAACTTGCTGTGACAGAAGGTAATTAAAGGGTACAAGTTGTATAAGAGCTTGGCTATTTCTAATGCTCTCATTTTATTCTAAACATCCATTCATGAGTCACATGAGAAAAACTGCCACGACTCCTTGGCTTCTGTTAGCTGACACTTCAGTGCTGATGATCAAGTGCTAAAGCAATGCAGTAAAAGACTGGGTCCAATATTACGACACAATCTAATGAAAATCAATAGGAATTCTTCCACTGATTTTTCAATATGTATTGGACAGACAATTTATTGCATGCAGAAACCTGAATAATGGGAACAGAGGTTAACCAATCAGTGGTGCAGTGATAATCTCTTCATGCTGAGATGGAACTGTCCCAATCAGAGTTTCTAACAAAAAAATGAGTTGGCCTCACATTCTTCTCTGGCGACATCCACAATCAGCCAACGTTCCGTACATTAAGTGCTGCACATCTTATCTAGCTGATAGAATTTGCTGCAAGAGGCTTGGTTAACCATGTTTGGTTTAGCTTAAAGGACAAGCAAAAATGACAGTCAGCATCAACCACTGAACCTGAAATGTCCCTGCAAAGTTTCACACTTGCCCTTCCAGAATCATTACGTGTTCCCTCAGATTTATTTCAAAGGTCTGCATCATTACTCTACTCTAATTGCAGCTCACTTGCAGAGTCTCCTATCTTTTTCCTCTGTTTTACATGGCAAAAAGTCTTTTAAATTTCAAAGACAAGTTGGTCTTGCAAAAAAATGTGAGAATGCATGGATTTTGTAGCTGATTATTTTGTCAAGAAAATGTGCTGCTAATTTACACCCCTTGACCTGTTGGGTTAGACCTGTTCAGTGCTTGTTATTTCAGCCCTTTTGATTATTTCACCTCAATAGCCAACCACTTTTTTTTTTTTTTTTTTTAAAATATGACATTCATATCTATTCTTGCAAATAGATTGTTCAAAGAGTAGGTATGATCGCAGTCATTCTCTCTCACTTTCTCAGATTAAGGAATGCTTCTGGCAATGAGAAAATGAACATTTGCTCTGAGTTTGACAGTTGTAAAGGCTGTTTATTTCCCAGGGCTTTGTTTATAAGACTGCAGTGTTTAAAAAAATATTCTCTGCTGCTTTTGGACTCCCTCTCCAGCCAGTTCCCCAGCTCCACTGCCCTTCTCTGGAGTCTGTCCACCCCCTCAATATCTTCCTCTAGTGCGGGGCCCAGAACTGGCCACAGCACTTCAGGTGTGGCCTCAACAGTGCCAAGTACAGGGGGACAACACTGCCCTGGTCTTACTGCCCACACTATTCTTGAGACAGACCAGCATGCCATTGGCTTTCCTGATCACCTGGGCACACGCTGGCTCATGTTCAGTGGTGTCAGCCAGCACCCCCAGGTCCTTTTCTGCGGGCCAATTTTCCAGCCACTCTGCCCCCAGCCTGTCGTGCTGAACGGGATGTTATGGTCTAAGAGCAGGATGAGCACTTGGTTTTGCTGAACCTCATACTGTTGCTCTCTGCCCATCTATCCTGCCTGTACAGATCCCTCTGCAGAGCTTCTTGCCTTCCAGTAGATCAGCACTCCCACCCAGCTTAGTGTTGTCTGTGATCAAGGGTGCCCTTGATACCCTCATCCAGATCATCAATAAAGATATCGAACAGGACTGGACCCAGTACTGAGCCTGGGGGAACACCACTAGGCACCTACTGGATGTGGCACTGCTCACCACCACCCCCTGGGTCCAGCCATCCAGCCAGTTCTTAACCCAGCCAAGAGTGCTCCCATCCATGCCGTGGGCTGTGAGCTTTTCCAGAAGAATGCTGTGGGAGACAGCATTAAAGACTGTACTGAAATCAGGGCAGACTATATCCACAGGCTTTCCCTCATCTGCTAGGTGGGTCACCTGGTCGTAAAGGATCAGGCTGGTCAGACAGGATACGTCTTTCCTAAAGCCCTGCTGACTGGCCCTGATTCCTTAGTTATCCTGTATGTGCTCACACTGTGAGCACTTGTGATCACACTCAAGGTGATCTGTTCTATAACCTTCCCTGGCTCTGAGATCAGGCTGACAGGCCTCTAGTTTCCTGGATGGTTCTTCCAGCTCTTCCTGGGGATGTACGTCACATTGTCCAACCTCCAGTTGTCTGGGACTTCCCTGGTTAAGCAGGACTGATGGTAAATGAGGGATAGTGCCTTGGTGAGCCCTTCCACCAGCTTCCTCGGTGCCTTTGGGTGAATCATGCCTTGTGCCAAAGACATGTGAGTTTCTAGGTGGCCCAGTGTACCACTAATTACTTCCTCCTGGATTACAGGGGAGTATATTTTCTCTCCACTCCTTTCTACCAGCACAGGGGGCTGGTTACCCTGAGGAAAACTGGTCTTACTGTTGAAGAGGCAAAAAAGAAATTAAGCATCACCGCCTCTTCTTCATCCTATATAGCAAGCATTGAAAATATAGAAAGCCAAAACCAAAATATTTTCTGCCTTTGTGTATGCTTTTTGATTTTCCTATCTCTTTCACTCAAGGATAATCTTCCAAGGCATACAGATGTTTTAGCTGATTATCCTTTATCTGGCAGAAGTAGCCTCTCAGTGACTATTGCTATTTCAGCATGGAGATAGCAGGTAATGACTAGTGATTTGTTTGACACTGTTTTCTTTCTGGACAGTATTTTCCATCACCACTTCTTCAATAAGATCAGCAAGGGCGAAGACCGTTCAGATGACCACGCAAGCTAAGCATAGCTTGGAAAGCATGCTCCTAAGCAGGCTGGAAGAGGAAACATGGACAGTAGCTTCTATTAGGTAGCTGCTGAAATACAGATCCTGAGGTTGGAAAAAGACCTTCCACTAGGAGGAACTCAAAGCCACAGAAACTCCTACACTGATGCTATACTTGATGTTGAAGGTGAAATTTAGACCTTCACGTAGTCTGGGTGCACCTTTCTCCTTCTTTGGGCCATTTTTAGAAAAATAGTTTGTACTTTATTGAAGCTCAAGGCTCCTGGGACTTTTGGGCTTCTAAGATTGAGATCCATCCTGAATCACTTGAGTTCAGACTAGCAAAACCCTGAGTGTTGCTATGCAACATAGGCTGAAGCCCAAAGATGTTCATAAAAGTAGGATACCAGCATGTGGTGTTTTACGGAAATCTATAAACTCCTTTATACAATGGACATTGTAAAGACGTACTCTAGCTGGCAAGTCAGGCTAATAAAAATAGCAGTCTGCCTCCCCACCAGATCAGAGGTTAACAAGTTTTCTGTGGAATGCAGAAAATCTTCAAGGAGATGCACGCAGGAACTTCTGAGGCACCCCTTGCCTCATTGCCTATTTTAGCTGATAACACCGCGTGCGCTCAGCCTGGAGGACACTAAAGAGATGAGTCCACACCTAGAACCAAGGCCGGCTCCTGGCAGCCTGACACAGAGGGCAAAAAAAGAGCAAAGTCTTTCAAAGCCTTGAACAAAGACCCAGTCTCCCTGATTTCCAGTGCTGCCAGAGCATCTCTTCCAGATAGTGTCCATGCCTCTGGCAGACAAACAAAATGGCAAAGCCCGAGCTGGTGCTGGTCCACAGCCCTGAGGTTACATGCTGTCCCCACCAGACCAGGGCATCAGTACATCCAAGGGTAAGCACTCCTCAGTGGAAACTTCATGCAGACTGCTGGCTCCATGTCCAGCCTGTACAGTGCTCTGTTAAGCTCTTGATGGACATGCTTCAGTTTCTAGGGTAAAGTGTTCAAAAATTACCATGATTTCTGGGTTGTGAGCCAAGGCAGTGAGCTCAGCCACACTGACATAACACAGCAATGACATGTAAAGAAATGAAGGACGTCAAGGAAATATTGTTTGTTATATGAATACTGTGAATATATATTTAAAAATTCCTGTAGATGCAACATTCATACATTTGTGAAGATCTCTAGCTAAGGAGAAACATACAGAGAGCAATTAAACTCCTCAAACGGTGAACACCTTCCAATTAGAGCTCCATAGGCAGCCCTACTGACCATAACAGAGCCAACAGTTAGCCATAATTGAAATACTCAGAAAAACCTCCACCTCAGCTGTCTGTAAATTACTGACTGCAACACTACTGTGAAATGCTGCTCTTTTAATAGCAGTGACAGAAACTGATATAAGAAAAGTACAGAAATGAAGAAAGTGGAAAAGGTGATGATGCAGATGTACCAAGTCAATAAAAATGCATTTGAGGGAAAAAGCCCTGAAACTTTACATTTCACGTGACATTAAAAAATAGTAGAGTTATAACTTTCTCTGCTGAAAAATAATTATTAGAAAGAAATACAAATATGCAAGAGGTAATTATTTTTTGGTAATTCCCTTTTTGGAAAAGGGAAATATTTTGCCTCATGAGAACAGTCTGGCTCTCAGACTAAGGTGGGGCTAAGCCACTGGGTTAAACCCTGTACTGTGGGGAAATCGTTCATCTCTTGTAAACCATAGCTTTGCTGTTACTGTAACGGATAAAATTACATTTACATCCTTAACAGGAATGTTGTGGAATGTTAATATCTATAGAAAACTTCGTGAGCCCTAAGACAGTCTAATCAATTCCATGTGGCCCATCAAAACAATTAAAAAAACAATTAAAAAAACAATTAAAATATCTCCTAATAACTTAAAATAAATCTAAACTTTTTTTTTAACCTATTTCAATCGCACTTTCAATGCCCATTTTATTTTTCTCCACAGTGGTTTCCTGTCTACTGCAACAGCAGAAAGTCCTGAATCTGCAAATATGTGCAGACAGGTACTTTTGCACCTGCGATTTGTCCCGCTGGGAAGCACCGGAGCTGCCTGGGCAAGCAATTAGGATGTTTATGAATGCCTGTAGAATCAGACCCTGGATTCTCTTGTAGGGTATTCCCTCACAGGGGCCACTAATGCTGATTTCAGAGGACTGGAGAATGAGGTCTGGGTTTCATCTGCCATGGCAACAAATATACTGCAGATAGGAAATTACAGCTCATGGGATTCGGATGCAGCGAGTTTCCCCAAACCAGTAATTCCACCTAGAGAGAATTGTTCTGCCAAGACATTTCTTGGGCTGCTGTCATTTTCTAGCACAGCCTGTGCTTCTTTTATGACTCTTCACTTGCCAAAAATGAAAAGCAAAAATTTCCATAGCAGCTCTGTTGGCCAAAGAAAACTTTGGGGACAAGAGAAGTTTTTTTAGCATCAACCCACTGTCTTTCCATGGGTTTATAGCCCCTCTACTTATACCTTGCTTCTTCCTTGTTCAGAAATTTATGTGAATCTATAAATATTCTTGCTGGGAGACTGGACTCCAGGGAAAGACTCTTCAGAATTGATTGCTTCCCAGTAGTTATCAAGAAGGAAAAAATAGATTGGACTGATCTGTGCTCCTTTTTTTAAAGCTGTGGAGAGACGGGAGATGCCAGAGAAAGCAGCACAGGTGGTGCTTCCACTGCTGGAGACAGTGAATGTCTGTGGCTCTCACAGGCACAAATATTTCCCGTAGAATAGGATACCCTTTTACAAAGGGTCTGGTCCTCAAAAATGCCTATTGGGCTACTAAAGGCAATAGCCTGATGTGCTTATACCGTGTGATGGTACAAGTGAAAAAAAGAAATCAAAGCTTACCCTGAAGGTAAGCACTGAAATCCAAACCTCTCAAAGCCAAGTGTAAGCAGGACTGTTACACCAGAGATTATTTCTAAGCACAAGACATAGCACAGACTATGAAACCATTAAAAGGCTTTCAAAGGTGTGTTCAAAATAAAACCATTATAATTCTTAGCCTGACTATACAACAATCCTTTTCAGAGAAGAAAACCTACCTCAAATAACCATATATCACTTTTTTCCCATCCTATGCTCTTGGTTTTGGGGAAAAGGGACAGGCAGAGGGTTCCTCCTTCCATTATTACTCTCACCTCATCCTGGGCCATTTAAGGAGTTACAGCTATAGATCCACGCTACTGTTGTCCAATCTCACCCTCTTTGCCCAGGGCCAAGGTGGTAGAGGAAGAAGTTAAACCCAGACACCCTGTGCACATACAGAGGTGTGTGGACACAGTTCTTAGGGTAGGATGTGGTTTTTGGGTAAGAGGAAGGGAAGATATCTTAGTAAGTATCCCATGGTATCCCAAAGTTTTATGTTTAGAACATAAACATAGGACACTAGAAACTCTCCTGAGAAAACAAGCACCACTTTCTTTTCCAGTCCTCACACTGTCCATCTAGTTCTTCATTGCATGCTACTATTAAAAAAAAAAAAAATCTTCTGATCTTCATTTGAAAGTATATTCCCTCCTTGCTCCACTCTCAAACAGAAAATGAATCAAACACTGAAAACTTGGACATTATCCCCATTGCATGTTTATGCACACAGAGCTTTGGGAAAAATCACTGAAGATTCACAGATTCCTGACTAATAAATATTTACAAATTAATTCCAATTAACTGGCTGTATTTGGACAAGGATGCATATCAAAAAATACATCCTCATGTATGTGGATATGGGGACACTTTGTGTCAAGAGGACTATTCTCAGAATCATGCCCCACAGGCATTCAGAAAACAGAATTTCCAGGCAAATATGTTAAAATACTGACTAGTAATAGCATTCTTGAAAAGATAAGAGAGTGAGCAGAGCTGTAAGTTTCAGCCTGCAGCACACGCAGTGGGTGTATGCTTAGAATTGAGGCTACCCTGTCTGTAGGAAGATCTGAGTATGTTACCTTTTAGGATACAGCATTATTGAAGTTAGTCCAGGCAAAGAGGGAGGCTCAGCAAACTCAGTAAACTTATGAAAAGCAAGGATTTTTTCAGCTGAGTTGGGTTGAAGGCTGTTTTCGTTTCACTCAGACACATATCTCCCTCTGCATATAATAACAGTCTGCAAATTCTCCTCTAGCTACCCAGGAGCAAATGATTGTAGGTGGCTTGATAAAGTAATGGGAGATAAAAAGCAACCCTACCTTCCAGGCTGAGCTCCTGATAGACTTAAGGATAGTTGGAGGAAAACATTGAGCAAAAGTAAACAAACCACAAGCTTTTCTGACCCTAGACCCTCAAGATCAAAAAAATTACACCTGAGGAAAAGGCAGAAATTGGGCTCCTTATTATAGTGTGTGTGAGACAATTAGAAGAGATAATTTTCTATACTCTTACATGAAATCCATGCTTGGTCTGACCTATAATTTGAAATAAGCTTCATTTTAATGACTCAAATTTCACTGCTAATAAGAGCAGCCCAATCAAACCACAGGCAAAGTGTGTGAAATAATTTACAGATTTTGTCTGAAAAGGTCAAGGTCTTAAACAAAGAAAAGTGGCTTTTCCTACCAGAGTGCCTGCCCCTCACTGTGTAAAACTAATAGACTGCCATGAAAAATAATCCCTGTCTTTTGTGCCCAAACTGTCTTGTTTACTGAACACATACACACATGGACACACACACTCACTCCCAGTCAGCTGCCGGCAAAATGAACAACACATGGCTGAGAGAGGTCCCCATTGCCAGATGGTGAAAATGAACGGAGTCCTTTCCACTGAAGTTAATGAAGTTATGACAATTTAAATTAACTGTGAGCCTACCCCAATTATCTGTTAACTTGTCTGTGCAAGGACTCAGGAAAGTTAAGCAGAACTAACTAAACTGTCAACAAGAGAGAAGAGAGTAAGGCATGTTGAACTCTGCATGGGTTTCTTCGGCTCCTCATTTGGGTGTCGGTATTGTTTTGGCATGAATGGTAAAAAAACCAATCAGTGATCTGCTTTGGAACTGACAGCCAAGTTGGTCAATCGGGTAAAAAGTGTACACCCCTGGGGACATACTGCTTAAATACAGGAATCTTGGGAAATCAGGTCCCTTTCGATGGACTCATACAATGAGGTAACATCAGAGAAGCAGAGGGGCCCAGGCCCAGGGCTCCGCCGGCCCCGGGAGTTGGGCTGGAGGGTGGCCGTGCCGAGGCCAGCCCTGTGGGAACCGAGCTGAGCCGGGCCGGGTCTCTGAGCCTCAGCAGCTGCCGGTGGCTGGGGGAGCGAGAGCCAGCATTGCAAACGCCGCCGAGGGAGATGGCCCCGGCCCCCTCCTCCAGCCCCCGGGTCCCCGGAGCAGCACCGAGCCCAGGCTGGGCTAAAAACGCACCCCATAAGACCGAGGGGTGGAAAAGGACAGAAGACCCGGGCCGCCGTTTCTGAGCTTTTTCTGCAGCTCGTGGATTTGAGGCTTTCAGAGATGCTGCTGTGGGCAGCTGAGGCCACGTGGCGTGTGCATGCCCGGGCAGGTTCCTGAACATTAACTCTTTCTTAACACCGACTGAAACTGATTTAAACTCTACCCCTCCTCAAAGAGAGAAGAAAGGCTAAATCGGAGGGATGCAAAGGGATAATATGAAGATATCAAAGTCAGTAAAGAAAGGGTGACCTCTTAAGTGGGAAAGATGACAAGTTGCCTTAGTTTGGGGCTTTAAATCTCCTTAATTCATGGTAACAGACTGTAATTTTCCTTTAAAATCGTGGACTAAAAATGGGGAGATGTTTTTAACGGATTCAAGCAAGGGTGTCTGATTTTTACTGAGTGGACATTTTAATTAGAAACTATAATATTTGAATTTTACTGAATGGATGTTGAATTAGAAACTGATGCAGTGATCCTATGAGATGTCTTGAAATCTTGTCACCAGTGAAGAATGAAAAGTCCTTTGTTGTGAAGCTGTGCATCTTTAAAAGGTGAAACCCCACTTAGTCTACAGCCCATATGCAGCCATAGGAAAGGCTACATTCGCGAACCTCACAAATGCAAATTGTCGGGTGGGCTGCTTTTGTGGGAACTGGAAGCCACAAACAGACTGTGTCTCTTGTGGAAAGTTACCAGAAGAATCAGGAGGGACTTGTCTCTCTCAAAAGACTGAATGAAAGACTATTTTATCAGCGTTACTGACTTAAGAGTTCTGATGTTTTGTCGCTTTACATTGTTTCGCAGAAAAGTAGATTGTTGCTAAGCAGGAGGGGGTGTCTTTAAAAAGGTTTCATGGTTGTTGTTTTTTTTGTTTGCCCTTTAGTGTATGTTAATAAATCTAACTGTTTCTAATTTTAAGTTGAGCCTGTTTTGCCTCTAATCCTATTCCATAGTAAAAAAAAAGATCCCCACACTACGTTTCACAGAACAAATTTGGCGAATGAGATAACCACTACAATGTCTCACAGGTTTGCTTATTTTTCTTTGGCAGGTAACTCTGCTTGGCTCTGCAGGACCCCCTCCTGCACACAAACTGCTATCAGCAAGAGCAGGTCTCCCTTTCGGATGCATATTCTTACTTAGCATCTCTCCACTGGCCAACTCTTTCCCTGTTTTTGTGGCATTCCTCATCCACTCTCTTCTGTCACCCTTGTTAAACTCTCACACAAGCAGTGTTTCCAGTGACATGTCAGCCTGATGAGACCCCCCATCATCATCTGCAAAGAAAACCCTGGAGGTGCACAGTAAACTTGCTCCTGCTGGCTTATCAGGTGACACATTTTATGTGAGATACTCTTCTAGAGGAATGTGATTGGCAGCTTTTAAAGACACATCCCACTGGGGATCTCTTCTCCAGAAATCATCTCAGAAATGTATCTGGGATTATCAAGTACTTGAGAAGCTTTTTTTACTTTTATTTTTTATTTAAGTGGTCTGGCCTGGGATATTGAGGGAGATAATAAGCTTTACTCTTCAAGACTGCAATGCTGATATGAATTTGCTAAGTGTCTGATCGAGCAAATTATTAACTCAGATTCCCAAGATGCCATTTATAAACCTGACTGAGGAGCTGAAAGCACAACTGCACAAATACAGAGATAACAGATGAACTGTCCTGGCTTGGTAGCTCTTAAAGTACAGCAACTTGTACTCTGCTGGGTCAGAGCATGAGTGGCACCCACACACATACCCCTTTCTGCGCCCCTCTCTTCGTAAATACCCTGAGCTCCGTATGTAAGGGATGGGAAGGCAGCTCCTTGAAGCTGGGATTGAACCACATAAGCACTTTAATGTCACTCAAAATTGTGAAATTCCCTAGAGCTCTGACTGTGCTCTGCTCTCCCAGCTAACAGTAGTCATCTTTGAGTGATACTCAAAAGGATTCCCTGTCCCTGCATGGGATGAGAGATAGAGTTAATACATTTAAATATTAGACATGAGAAGGCAACAAAGTCTGAAATACAGTGTTTTACTTCTGCAGAGTGAAAGCTGATGAGTTGTGAGAAGCTGTCGTAAGGGGAGTAAATGAAGCTAGGAAATCATCCATACTGTTGAAGTGTTTAGCCTAACGTACCATTCAGAACAAAGGAAATTAACTGCTGCGTGACACCAGTGAATTCATGACTCCTCAAATCTGCGTAGTGATTCATGTTCTTGTTGAAGAAGTAAAAGACAGACCTCCATTCTACTCTGCAATGTCCCCTAGGCTTACTGGCTTCACCATTTTTACCACATTTTAGTTTAAAACTGCTAATTTCAGTTCTTAGTAGGGCTTTTCTTTCCTGCCATGCCTCAACACTAACTTTGGTATTTACCAGATCCCATCTCATGAATAACATTACTGTTAAACTCTCCTGGTTTTTAGCTCTATTCATGACTTGAACGGGGAGATATGCAAGATGAAGACACCTTATTTGAGACAAAAAAACCCGTAACTCCTATAAATGACTACTTTAATCTTCCAAACACTTAAGAAAAACATTATTCTCTCTTTCAGTAGGCACATATTGTTTCTTTGTAGGAACTGAACCAGAACACAACTAAAATGTCTAACAGAGAGGCTTTATTTCAGGACATGGAGCTCATCAGCCCAGGAGCCCATTTTGCTTGGTTTCAGACGTGTGAGGATGCGACACAGACTGGTTTGTTTGTGTGTGTGTGTGTGTGTGACAGAGACTGCTGGAAAAAATGGAATTTATACATTGAGAGAATCTCTCTGTAGCTGACCCCAGTGAAGGGCATCAGCTTGCTACCCTCCCAGTGCTGCATGCAAACAAAATCAAGTCTTGGTTTTCACTGCTTCCGTGCAAAAAGCTTAGGCATTTAGCAAGTCACTGGATTTTAAGCAAATGTGCTTCCATCTCTCTCTCTTTCTCTCTCTCTCTCTCTCTCTATATATATATATACACATTATATAGACAACTATACATCTTCAGACTTGGCCATACCTCTCTCACACATGCATCAAGCTTCAGACCCTGTAAGTAAGGTGAGAGCCCTGTGCAAGTACTTATTTATAGCATGAGAAGCAAGCCAGCAGAGTACTGCACTGCAAAGAGGATTCCATTGTGTGCAGTATAACTCCTTGTGTTCAAAAGCTCCTGAAGGTTTAGAAACAGAACGTTTCTGTGAAGATATATATTTGGTCATTTATACCAGCCAAGGATCTGTCCTGCTGAGTTTATTATCCTTTTGTGTAATTTTCTTCTGTTTCTTTCTCTTCCTCTCTTATGATCTGCCTATTTCTTTTTATCCTCCCAATTAAAATGTCAAATATGAAATCCAGCCTAAGCATTGGACCACTGCACTGATATACAGACAGCAATCTTGCAGAAACCCTGTTGCTTTCTGTTTCAAAGTAGGAACTGACCATAAATTCAGAAAGAGAAGAATGTAACCCTAACAGATGCAAATCTGGTTTGAATTAAAAACTAGAATAATTAAAAAGGCTTTAGCCAGCATATAAAATATGCTCTCAATATGCTCTCCTGTGAAAAAATTCTCATCTCATTCCTGAAAAAATGTGGGTTTATTGATTAACTGTATGATTAACGATCACAACACAGAGTTCAAAGATTCACGGGTCTTCATTTCACTAGTTTACTTTATCCTCTCACACCTTGCCTTTCTTAGGTTAAGGTCAGTCCATCAGTATAAACACCCAAGTAAGAAGTGTAGCTGTTTGCAGGTTTCAGTGTAATTTCAACTCGAAGTGTGAAAGAATTAAAAAAAATTCCTAATTGCAGCTGTCAGTAACAGTGTTGCAGCTACAATTCACATCATTTGCAGCTTCTATTGCTGGGAAGCACATCTGACTCACTCAGTACATAACACAGGACTTGCTATTTCTAGGCAGCTGATGTTTTAGTGCTCAGACATCTACTCAGCCTTGACTTGATAGTCTAAAGTAAATATCCTTGAGCAATTGTACAAAAACACCTATGCAGCAAGCAAGTAAAAACCCCTGCTGTTTATAGTTTGCAGATGCTTGGGAGAAAATAATCTATATAACATACCTCTAAACTGCTCTGACAATGGCTAAACTGCCTCCTAGAATCATGGAATCATTATGGCTGGGAAAAAACTCCTAGATAATTGAGTCCAACTGTGAAGCCAGCACCACCTTGCTCACCACTAAACCATGTCCCCAAGTGCCACTATCCACAACACTAATAGGGATGGTGATTCCACCACTTCCCTGGGCAGCCTATTCCAATGCCTGATGACCCTTTCAGAGAAGAAAGTTTTTCTAATATTGAACCTAAACTGCCCCTGGCACAACTTGAGGCCATTTCCTGTTATCCTGTTACTTGGTGCTATTGAAATGTTTCTGCTTAAAGTAGTTTGTTAAATCTTAAGACGGATCCCTTCTAAGAATGTTATTTTTGTCTACATTATTATCTCAAAGCAAGACTTCTAGTGACTAAATGAAATCCTACTGAATACTGATGATAGATTACAAAACCTGACACTGGATTTTAAGGCTGGAACAGATCTTCAAGGAACAAACTGCCTGCAGTTGCTACTGAGTCACTCTCTCCCCTCTTCCCCTGAGGCAATTAATTGCTCATATGTGACACAGGTGAGCCTACATTTCCCATCTGAACTGCTGGCCTCTGGTTTCTAATGGATTAACTCCAAATATGTAAGTCAGAGGCATCTCTCAGGCATTTTGATATCTATAAAAAATACCAAAAATTCTTCTATCCAGGCAAAGATTATAAAGCAAAACAACTAATAACCACAGCCTCCCCTGTAAACACTCAGAACACGCCAGCTGCAGAGTGCTAGGAAATCTGCAAAAAGCAATGTACAAACCAAGTTGTAATTATCCTCTCATGAGTTTTTGGCCTGTAAGTGAAAAAGTAGATGTGGCAGAAATTAGAGTGATGAAAGCCCGTGGATTCTGATCTCTGCTTTGTTTCCACAAGGTAAGCATGCAGTGAAATCACTCACCAGAAGAGGCTACCAGTCTTCCCTTTGCAACATCCTTGCTAAAGCAGATGCTAATCCAGCCAAGATCAAACCCGTGTCTCATGCACCACACTGCAGAGGTCATGTTTCCTTTGGAGCCTAAGCTCTCTCTGTTGGGAAGCCAATTACAAAGAAATCCCTCAAGGCACATGTGTTTGGGACCAGCCCTCAAACACTAAAAAATAATAACAATTTAAAAATTCAGCAATGGCAAAGAGATAATTGTTAGTGAGGGCCCTATTTTTACCTTTATCATAAGTTTTCCTACCAAGTATCCAAGCTGGCTGCCACATGCCAGTGTCCCAGCTCCAGATAGAGCTGTAGTGAAATAGAAACACGCCGCAAAGGGAGAAGTGCTTGAGGCTGATCAGGCTCCTGTTCTCACTCTAAAGCATTCATGAGCATGCTATTCAACATTTTAAAGACACTAGGTAAGGTCTCAGATACCTTAGGAAAGCTATCAAGATCACGTAAAGAAAGGTGAAGAGCTGTAAGCGTACTGAAGAAACCCCTCTCCTTTATATTAAATAAAAATAAACTGCATCCAGACTCCCAGAATGAGCTCTTCAGTGAAAAAAAGTACCTTGCAGGAGCTGTACATAGCAAGAAGTCTCTGCCTGTGTCCTGTATAGGGTTCTTAGACACCATAGCCTTCTGTGCTTAAGTTGGTACACTGATTTAAAATCCTTTTCACTCACTGAGACTTTTTGAGAAAACATAAAGCAGAATTATTCTGCTACCAGGAGTGCACCTGCAGTGTCATCTGGAGCAGTAAAACCTATTTTAGTCACCTGAATCACCCCACTGGGCACTCAGTGGAGAGATGCAGAGGAAAGCACTTTTCTAGAGTTCCCCTTTGATCCTGAAGGAAAAATCTAAGATTTATTTGTCACTAGATAGCTCTTTAGCTAATGTATCTGGTTTTGGTAATGCTAAGGTTTGGTCTATTCAAAGCTACTCTAGACAGTTTTCAAATTTTAAGGCATGCTGAAATCAGTCCCAGGGCTATACTGACAGAATGGGACCTGAATTACTTTGAGAAACCAAAAGCTGGTTTATTTTGAAAAAGTGAGAAGAGAGTCAAGTTGAGAGATTCTAACTCCAGTATTTGCACAGCACTGGCAGAAGAAAGGATTTGTTTGTTGTTTTCAGTCACACTAATGTTGTAACCTGCCTGTTTCAGAGAATAACACTCATGCTAAGAACCCACAAATTAGCATCCTCAACAAACTCTCAAGAAGTTAACAAGGCGAGAACAAATCCCATTTTACTAACAGGTGCTTTTCAGCGATACTCTACTTTGCAGAAATAATTAAAAAATGCTTTTACTTAATCCCTCGAAGGCAGACCTTAACTGTGTAATCTAAAGAAACAATCAAAGCAAAATTAAACAAAATTAGCCATATATGCCTGGAGCACAGTTCACTCAGGATTTAGATGACCTAAATCACAGATGGATTAGTTTTCCCTCTAGTTGTGAGAATGATTTAAACTTTTACTGACCTTTTGTGGTTAATTCAGACATTTCTCTCAAGTTTTCACGGCAGTCTGCTTAGTCAGTGAGCATAATGACTCCTCCTCCTGAACAAAACAAAACTTCTGCCCTAGGAAAACTGTGGCATAATAACCGTGGATATACTGTGGTGTGTAAAACTGGGATGGGGGTATACTTTTCTAACTAGCGATGCATCATTCTTCACTGTATCCTCCCTTCAAACTCGCCACTCCATTCATTAATTAAAGGCTTTACCCAGGACTACTCCTTTTGGTTTTGCTTTAGGTTGTAACAATGCCAGATGTCTGTGGGGGTGTTGGCAAAGGGTGATACAATTTGCCTTAAAACAATTAAAATGAAAAGACTCACTTGCAGTTACATAGTCGCCATTGCTCAAGTTTGTTTGCTCACCTGTGCTGCTGACACAGAAAACAGCTGCCACACACAACTGCTCCCGTTAGCTTCATGAAAAATAATGAGAAGCTTTAAGATAGACAAAACCCCTCCTCTATCTTCACATTGTTCACTCTCCCCAACCACAGCCATGCTGCTCCTCTGGTGGAGGAGTATCCCTCCCTGAATGTTTACCAGAGTCCTTTCTGTAATGCCTTTGAGATTTCAAAGGGAAAACATTAAGTTGCTTCTTGGCAAACAAGTGCAAACCTTTGGAAATCTCCTGAAGTACAAACAAACACTCATCATCAAGTTGTTTGGGGCAGACACGTTGCTCTGCACATTCCGACAACGCTAAAGCGAAGCTGTAAAGAAAGCTTAGACTTTTTGCTTCAAATTACTGTCACAGCACTAAGGATGCTGGTTTCAAATTTAGCCTGCACTTTGCATTATAATGTGCAAAATCCTTTCTTAACTCTGATCGTGCTTACAATGAGCACGATCACAGAAATGGAGAGGAGTCTCAAGGTGTAATTAAGTGAGCATCGGCTGTGCTCTGCAAACAGCTGGCGTGGAGCCTCCCAAGTGACTCCCCGCAAACCTGACCTTTGGCTTGCCAAGCAGCAGCTCGTTTGGAGAGCCAGCCACAAGGCTGCTGCTCACAGCCACTCCCTTTCCCTACTTACAGCTCGGTGGTGTTGGCAGGGATGTCCCGGGGAACCTGGACCACCTGGCTTTCCTGACAGATGAAGACCCTGCCCAGGCAGCGACAGGCAGGGTGCTGGCATCCCAGGCAGCCCGCCAGGAGCAGCAGCAAGCAGGCAAGGGCTGGAGACATCTCTGCCTTCACATCTGTGCCCGTCTCCTTTATCTGAAAGGCAAGAACACAGAGACCTCCCAGGCCAACTCCCTGGAGGGAAGATCCGCCCCAAAAGCTGGGACAAACCATGCGGCTCTATAAGGGGATGACTTCTCAGCAAGTTTCCCTTCGTGACCCAAGATTCCTTATGGTGTTGGAGTGGGGATAGAGATGAGCAATGCTGATTTTTCATGACACAAGTATTTTGTATTTCAAGTGGTGTTGAAATCAGGAGGCCCAGCTGTACTAACCAGGGCTCTTTTAATTCACTGGGAAAAGGTTCTTCCTTCTCAGCTACGCTATTTTTTATGTCTTGCTTGGTGAGACCAAGGGACAACAAAGCATTTTTACTTTCTACAGCCCAGACCCTTTTTGTCCCTGAAGGAGAAGCACTCTATTTATGGCACTATTTATGCTCCTGCTCATGGATCCAAGGGCCCTTGCTTTTGTATTGCTCCTAGGAAAATGTAAGGTGCTATTATTTTATATGGTATACTTCATGGGGTAAAAGATCTACAGACCTGAAGCCAGAGCTAAATAAGGCCTTTTTTTTCCTACTACTGTGATTATTTTTCATGCAGTTGCTGATTCATCTCCTTTTTTTCTTTGGCACCTTTATTGGAACCCAAACAGAAGAAAACTCCACAATCCAAATTATCCCTGTGAACCGGTAAACTAATTTCATCATCTGGAACAGAAAACCCAGAAATATTGCCAAATGACTATTTGTGACACAACAGGAGGAAAATAGCTTCAAGAATATCATCAGAAGGCTTGGATACTGAATCTTGTCTTTGAATCCCTCTTTGTTTTGTTTACTCTTTTGACTGAGCTAAAATATCTCACTACAAATATTAATCCTTGAGGAAGGGACCCTGTGAACTTTTTGCTGTCACTGAGTCAAGCTGCACCAGGCCATCATCTGGAACCAGGGCTTCTCTACAAGAGGCCTGAAATGAGCATTTTGACATAAAAAATGTTTGTGGGATTTTTTTTTTGTTTGTTTGTTTTGAGTGTTTTGTTCATTTGTTTTCTTTCAAACTGTAAATAGTTGTTTCAGACACACAGAGCTTATAAACCATATGCATTTTAAATAAGTGAGGGAGCCATGGGTGATTCTGCTGTATCTGACTCACATTTAATCCTTCCCATTGCTTGGAAGGATTTCTTAATCTTGTTAAAAGCTGCTGTTAGCTTGTTTTTCATGGGTTTTTAATTTTTTTTTCTTTCATAATCAAAAAAACATTAACAAATGTAATGAGACAAAAGACAGCATCTTTTCTCTGAATTGTGTTGACCAAAAGTTTCCATCATTCTCACTTTTAAAACAAGCCTCATAATATAGATGTTTCTTAAGGAAAATAATTAAGATTTTTTAAAAAATAATTAACTTAAGAATTATCCCAATTGTACCGAATATTTGTTATTTTTCTCCCAGTCATTTAAGCCTACTCAAGATAAGAATTTCTATTCACATAGAAAAAAAGTAAGGAAAAATCATTACAATCTTTTTCTAACAATGGTAGACATAATGAGTTGTAAGAGTATTCTTTTAGTTGTATGTGTAAAAGAGAGTCCATTTTTCTAAGTTTCATGAGAACAACGATGACTGCCAGAAAAAAAGAATTTCTAAAACCTTAGTGACTTTTTCCTTATCTCTCTCTCTCTTCATTTTCCTTTGAAAGATCTTCAACCTACAAGGTCTTCTGAAATGAGTAAAACCTTCAGTCACCTTCATCCTCAACGGGAGGAAAACTGCCCAATTGCACCCTATGATCAAACAAATTCTTATTTTGTTAAATTTTTGCTGTAGCCCACTGAAACTTGGGATAATGACACACTACAGGATTTACACAAATGCCAGAAAGACAAATCATTTGAGGCTTTTGGAGTTTTGTCTTTTCAATACAAAGTCTTTAATTCCTGCAGTTGTAGACTAAAAGTAGGCTGAAAAAAATGTCCAAAATACAAATTGTGAAGTTTGAGGAATATAAAGGCCACAAGAATATTTGGATACAGAGGAATTTAAGCTGTATCTCTTCATACTGAAATACATCAGTATAAATGGTCATGTTATACTGATGAAATGGAAAGTAATATTTATGACATAGTTGAAAAAGTGGCAACATTCTCTGAATGTCAAAACAATTTTCATGGATATGAAGATGTCACAATTTGATTAACTTTGGGTTTCATATATCAAACCACAAAAATGATTTCAGATGATGGCAATAATTCTTCTATATGCAAAAGTCAGGAGATCAAAAAAATATCACAAGGATTACAAGGCATTTTTCCAATTAATAGTGGAAACCAAAACTATAATAAGTATGTTTTAATACAACTAGTAAAACAGAGATATTTTAAAACATCGGATCAGGTTCAGTTGCAAATCATGAACATAATGAACAAAAATTGGAGGGAGGTTGTCTCTTTTCCATTTTTGTCTGGTGAGGCTATTTTATCAGTACAGTACACATTGCTCCACTTTCACTTACATCAGTTAAGAATGAGATGACAATTATTAAATAATATAAACCGCTTACGCAGACTGCAAGCTTCTCTCGTAATACTGGGGAGATAAGACTTTGATGGAAATATGTAAGTGTCTATACATTCAGTAAAATCAGGCTAGTATGCTAAACAGAACTGACATTTCATTCATATTGGAACAAGCACTAAATCAGGACCACACTAAAACTCCCTGAGGATACATGAAGATTCAGAAAGATCTCTGAGTTGTTTTAAACATACAGTCCAAGCTCTTAAAGAATAGATTCTAGTGTCTACTCATGTTTTGAACCAGGAAACTGTCCTATATTCTGCACATGACTGTCAAATGGCACACAGCCACACCAGCACAGTCCCTTGCATGGATTAATCAGCTGGTGATCCTCTCACTCCCGGTTCAGAAGAAGTTATCTCTCCTAGGGAAAAAACTCTTGTAAAAAGGGGGAAAAAAACTTCTTGGTATCTTTCTGTGGAATTTGCACTCCCAAGTTGTTCCTGAGTGCCAGCTTGGAGCTACGACCATGCCTGAAAACCCACAGGACCTGTTGCAGGGGACCACCCTCACAGCATCATGTGCTAGGAGTAAGGATGCACTGTCATTGAGATTCATACTGTTGAATGTGTAAATGCAGAGATGATGGTACTTTCAGATATTTATGAGAGCCGTATCTTTGTATCCATTTGCAGAGAAGAACCATGTTCCAGCTGGCAAATTGGTCTTGAGAGTGTAAACTGTTTTCCTGAGTAAGAAAACAGAAATTTCCCCAAATTGAAGCACTGTAGCAACAGAGATGCAATTAAGTGAATTATGACATATATTCAATGATGATGTTACAGATTATGAAATTAGATGGTGTCTGAGACAAACTGTTAATTCAAGGTTATATAGTTAATAGGGGATCTTTTTTAAGATGGTAGTAAGGGAGTCTGCTTGATGGGACTGGCCTCTAAAATTAGCTTTGGTTGAATTTTGCAAGCACTGAGCCAGAGGAACCAAGGGGATCTGCAGACTCCATCCTCTGACCAAGCAGTATTGCCTGTCCTGGACCATGCTGTCGCCTGGATTGATGAGGTGACAGCGGGGAATAAAATGAGCCATCCCAACTCTCTCTCTCTTGCCCTCAAACTTGCATCAAAGACAGCTCTGAGCCCTTTCACCATAGTGTAGATGTGGCCAGGTCAGTACCTAAATCCAGCTGTTGAATGTGTGGGAGCAGCTCTTTTCCTTAAGGTGGGAAGGTCATCAGGTGCTGGAGTGCATCAACCTACAGGCAAGCAAGGTCACAGCAGCGTCTGCTTGTGTTTCTCTCCTCTGAAACACAGCATAACAGCTAATTAAGTAAATGCTGTTTCCCAGCCTCAGAACAGTGTTTAATTACTGAATGCTTCTTTATCAGTGGCTTTGCTTAACAATAGGCATTCTCTAAAAATGTGTAGGCAAATCAATCACCTGCATGAACAGATGACATAAAAAACACATCCAAAAGAGGTTTATCCTTGCAGAGTGTATATTTCTTTCTCTTGTGATGATTTTCAGCACATAGTTTCTCCCTGTGGCTTTACAAGCAGCAACAGCCGCTATTGTCCTGACTACCATGCTATGAGAAGAAAAAGGTGTTTTCTATCCAGAAAAGCTGGCAATGTGAGCTGAAGCAGATCCTAAAAGGAAATTAGAGGAAATTACTAAAAAGGGCTTTGACACATTACTGATTTACCTTTTGTGAATGACCAACATGGGTCTTGAAATAGCAGATCACTGACGGAAACAGATGATTGACCTGATAAAAATATAATGTTTTAGGTGCTTTCCAGAAATAGTCCCTCTGAACAGAATATTTTTAGCGTCACCTTTTTCTGTGAATGGGGATTATTTTAAAATAGATTCGAATGGACAGACTTTATCTGTGCCCTCGGTGTTGAGAACATAAAACAATAAAGTAGCCTAATAAAAGCAGTATTATTGCTCTCTCAGTTCCTTTAAGCCATCTGCCCTTGTGAAACCTCAAGTCTAAAACGGACTGAAGCTGAGACTGTAAATGAGCCACCAGAGGGAGCGCATTGACTCAGGAATAGAACACACGTGTAAGGGAAAGGATTAGAAATTGCATGGAATTATGCTCATGACGATTTCCTGTGACTGTCGGACTTTTGACTTCACAACTCAGCTGTGATAAGTTGCTCCCTTATTACACTGCACCCCTGCAGAAACCAGAGCTGCACATCACATGGAGCTGTGTCCAAAGCAGCAATAAGCAGCTGCACTGGGGTTCCTACTTCCCTCCTCCTTGAAGACGAATTAGGGTCTTGTGCAAACAGTCCTACCTATCTGTTTAGCTCAGGAAGGACGTTGGCCAGCATGGAAGGGTCTCAGACACTTCAAATGTTTCTGCTGACACTTCTCAGCAATGAGCTTGTGATTGTGGCTATGGACTGGGGGAACAGGGGAGTTTTGACTTTCTTTCTTTCACTCTGCCCCAATACTTTTATGGTTTTGATGGCTAACAAGGTCCCACTCAGCTCTTTCTCTGTGTGATTTCTCTGAGGCAATCTGAGGATATAAGCATCTCATGTATTTTCAGACCACAGGAGACATATGCAAGAGACAAGAGTGAAGTTAGAGAATAATCTTTGTCACTCCATCTAGTGCTGCTCCTCGGGTTCAGGTCTGTTCATCCCCAGTAGATAATAAAAGACGCAGCCCATCTGCTACGTTTCTATCACATGTCTGTAGAAGCACAGTTATAGAAGTACTTTTCTTTGCACTGTCCATGAGTGGGTTTGACTAGACCAAAATAATGCAGAAGAGACGCCAAAGCCTGCCTAGAATCACACTTTGAATCATATATTCTCCTCTGATGCCTTTCCCAGGCAGCAAAAGGTACCTGAAGGTCAGAGATGTGAGGCAAGAGAAATCTTGCCTGACTGTGGAGTCAAAGAGCCCTGCCCACAGACATCAATAACCATGCACTGCTCATGTCAGCACCAGGGGAAACCCATGGAATCCAACAGGGACAAACACAAAGCCCCAAACCAGTGGAGGATAAACTCCCTGCAGCGATGCAGGCTGGGCAGTGCCTGTTCAGGGAGCAGATCTGCTGGTAAATTGAGAGAAGTGATTATTCCCCTTTACTCAGGACTTTTGGACCACATGGCCAGCACTGCATCCATTCTGGGATGCCCAGTAGAAGGCAGACATAATTTAACCGAGGGAGAGCAGGGAAGAACCAAGATGGTCAGGGCAGGAGCACTTGCTCTGTGAGCTGAAGCTGTGAGAGCAGCGTTAGTTCAGCCTAGGGAAGGAATGGCCTGAGGGCACCTCAAAGTAGCCTCCAGTGCCTGTGAAGGGGTGGCCTGTGGACACATAAAAGCAGTCCTCAGTATTGCTACAGGATTGACCCAGGCTCATTGCAGAGGTGAAGGGTAGGAGAGCAAAAAGTAACAGACTTGGGTTGAAATAAGTGGCATTCAGAGTGGCTACTTTCACCTCGAGGACAGCGAAGCAGCGGCACAGGCTGCTGGAGAGGCCGTACTCTCTCCCTCCATAGAAGCTTGAAAGACCAGACTAAGTCCCTGACCAACCCTGTTTGACCTCACATTGAGCAACGTGTGGGACCTCCTCAGGTCCCTCTTTCACCTGAATTCTTTTGTGATTCTACTTACGGCTCAGGGAGTAAAAAATCTCCCTAGGATGTTTAAAATAGAGACTGACTATTCATGCTTTTCCTCAAACCTTCACTGCCACTTGCTTTTCAGCATGGTTACAATATACTGCTCAGCTATTAGTCTTTAATCCCTAAAGAAGGGAGAAATGTTATTCAGCATGAATAAAATAGGCTGGTAATGTTTTCTGTCCACCATTCCAAAGTTCACAAACCCATCATTCAGGACACTTTAGAGACAAATCTGAAGTTCTTACTCATTAGAATTCCAGAGGCTATTCTTTCAAGTACAATTTATTATGACATAAAATGAATTAAAGAAACTTTAAAGATGCCTCCATAACATGCCATAATTATCACCTCATATTAAAGAAAGAGAGCTGCCTGGCAGAGCATACATGAGAAGTTTCAAAGATTGAAGTACAGAGATCCCTGTAAAGAAAAAATTTAATTCCTTTCATACTTAAAATTGGCCCATAGACAGTGCTAACAACCTGTTGTTTGGCCATTTGGAAACCAAGTTTCCTTAATTTCTCTCAGGTTGGGTGAGTATTTCCAGCAATAAAATACATTAAAGAGGTCTGAAATGGAAATATCTTTACAATATACCTATCTTCTACTTTTTTGACCTCATGCAGCCTAAGAGAAACCATCTCTGCATGAGAAAAGGAAGAGCTCAGCTGTGATTGATACACGAAAGACACTAAATATCCTTCTGGGAAATTAATTTCATTCTGACACTTAATAAAAAAGAAAAAAAAAGAGGCAAGAGTGAAAAATTAACATTTGTTAAGGCCTCTAAAGAAGATGCAGATGACTAACTAATCCCTATAGCAGATTGAAGAAGGAGAAAAGGAAAAATGGAACATTGTGCAATTAGAGTAGGTTATTAATATTGATAGAAGGAGGTTAAAAAATGGCTCAATTACTTTGCAGGAGTTACAGTGTTTTGTATACTTTTACCTCCATGACAGGTAGGCTAAATAAGCTGCCTGAAGTGACAATTAAGAGCCAAGGAGTCACAGAGTCATATTTTAGCACTAAACGGTGAGAATGGATATTGCACATTTGTTTTAAAGCATCCTTGAAGGTTATCCAAGGTTTTTCCTACATTTGCTGGAGCTTTTACAGCAAAGAAAAAAAAGTTATTTTACTTCATTTAGTGGCTGATGTGGAAAGACATTAAAACCTAAATATTATTCCAATCTCTAGCAGCCATTTTCCTCTTCCATGTTTCCAGGAGCTTCCTGCTGGGACTCCTCAGCTGCTGCTGAACAGTACTGTTTTCCACAAAAAGATCTAGTTGAATTAATAGGATTATTAATGGAACAAGGTTCTGCCAAACATGGCTAAAAAATTCAGGATCTGCCCCTTAGCATACAAAATAATGAAAAGTGACACAGGCACTTAAAAGCAAGCAAATGAGCATTGAAAGGAAAGCTGGGCATGTCTAAGTCTTTACACAGCTGTAGCCCTGGAAAAAATTAAAAAGAACAGCTCCAAGTTGCTTCAGAAAGCTCAAATTCACTAATTTGTGAGACTAATCTGTAAGACTGTCCAGTGATATATTCATCCTTGGAATAGCTGTCCTTTGACACCTTTTCTGTCAGGAAGCAGGTTATTGCATGGAAGGTGACAAAGAGGAGCCTCCGATCCTTGATCTGCCTGCAATTGCTCTCAGTGCAGGGGGAGCAGGTCAGACACAGCCCTCCGCAAGAGGAGAAGAATAAGGTCCTGACATTGCTCTTAAGGCACAAAATGGAACGGCAGGTAGGCTAATGAGATTCTGCAGACAATGAAAAAGAAGCTTGTCCATCTCTCTGAGGTGCTTTATAGTCCTCATTACCATGTTATCAAAGTGCTCTGCAGCTCTAATGCCCATTTTTGTCACTACTTTTGTAGCAAAGAAAGACCTTCAGCATCATTTTACAGATGATGTCAGGGAAACTAATGGCACATCTACTGCCTAGTGGTGGGTAGATCCCCTGGGCTGCAGCCAGAGACCCCAGAGAGGTGCAGATTTGTGCGCAAGTATAACCCCACAGAGATGTGCCCAAGCTGGGAAGTGGTGCTTTGGGGTCCTGAGCTGTAAACACACACACAGGATTTCTGACCGCCCCCTGGCCCACTTGCAGCCACTTTTGGCTTCTGCACCATGCTTCTCTGAACATCCAGCTGTGACCTGCAATGCAGAAGCATCCCTGCAACCTGAAGGGATTCACTGGCATCCACCATGGGAAGCTGGGGAAGGAAAAAGATGCACTGTGGTTCCTCCTCACATCCCAGCCAAGATCTCAAATTTCCCTTGTCTCTGAAATCCCATCCCACCTGACATTTCCATAGGATTTACTTGCTCTTTAAAGGATTCAAACAAACTTTACAAGCCACTGTTGAAGTCCTAACAGATGTATAACTACCCAAATTGAAATCTGGCCAGTGTTCCAAAGACTGACCTGTGTAGGAAAAGCAAGTGCTAACATATTTGTCTTAGCCTGCCCACCCTGACAGATTGCATGTCTTTCACTCAGAAGGGCTCCTGTGACTGCTACCACCCTTGTGACAATGCTGGGTTATACTTCACTATATGGGTTAGAGAAGAAAAGTTTTGAAAAGACATTTAAATCTGTTGAATTCTGTAAGTTAAAAGCAGAAAGAAAACACATAATCCACCACATATTTCACTTTTCTTATTTCAATATATATCTTTTTTCTTATCTCTCCTACAATTTTCCTTACCCTTTCACTCACATGACTTGGTTTAGCATGATGTAATTTATCAACAATTGACATATCCTGTTGTATGAGATGAAAAAAAACAAATACATTTGGGACAAAGCTGACCACAGTTCAGGCATAACAACCCAAACTACACTGCAAGACTGTTTTGCCATTCATGGCAACCTTCCTTTGGTGGTTTTAAGATGGACCACAAAGGCGAAACACAATCTGTTAAACACTCTCAAATGAAGTAATGAAGACCAGACCTTGACTAATTTTTGCTTGCCCAGATGAAGTTCCAAGTGCTTGGGGACCCAAAAGCTCTCAGGTGAGGTTTTTGTACTGTCTCTTAGAAAGTGATGTGATTATATTTTACAAGCCTGTTCTGCACGTGCTCCAAGCTGAACAGAAATCTCATTAGGGCTCATTAGCTCATGCCCAGTGCTAACCAATGTTTCTCCTGTTACAAGTCCTGACTGGCCTGGCCTGTGGCTAAAGTGACATGGCCTTTGCTCACAGAGTAACGTGGTGTACCCTTGGAGGCTGCATTGTCAGTCTTGGGGACGTCAATGTTGTTTGTCCAAATACAAACCAGAAGAATATTGTTGTACACCCTCCCAAACCCCAGTAGCTCTGGGAAGGGGAAAGAAGGCCACATACACGTGCCCTCTTTGGAATGCAGGAAGGCTGAAAATTCCCTTACAGACTCCCAGCTGAATTATCTGTTAAGCCTGGGCTTGCAGTGCTGCCTGTCCTTTGGAGCCAGTTGTGCTTGCTTGCTGCTATGCAGAAGCAGAGGAATTTGTATGCCTTTGAGATGTGGGGCTACTGTTGGGGCCAGTTTAAATGTCCATCCCTTCCGTGCATGGCAGTGTAAACATAAATGTCAGGGTAGATTCATTTCCAAACTCTACTGACCTTCACCAAACTTTCAAGGTTTTCTGTGTTTGTGCTATCTCCCACAGCCCCCCAAAACATTTCAGCATCATCATGTAAAAACCATGAAACAAGCCTGATTCCAACAGTGGATCCATTGAGTAAATGTCGACAAGGGATTTTTACCCACTGAAAATGAGTGTGACAATAAAAGAAATGAAAAAGTGCCAACAGGATACAGCTCACAGTACAGAATATGAAGGGATGTAAGTGAGAAGGAGCCAGGCCATACTGTCCTTGACTTCAGTGCAAGCCCACATCAGAGCACCACTGCTGAAGGTTTGGACTGCAGCAGCCTGGATAAACAGCTTGCCTCTGTATCAGAGCAGCAGCAGAGAGACATCAAAAAGGTCATAAATCTCAGAGAATGGTGGTAGGGATGTGCTGCTGGGCCCAAATATAATCAGCTTTTATGGAGAGCTTTCCATCGCTTGCTCTTAAGGCCTAATTGCAAGACATTATCTGGCCAAACAGAGTATGAAGTAGCAGGTAATAATGATTGCCTGCAGGAACCTCAGGTAGTGCAGCACAAAAGATGAGGAGCTATTCTTACCTCGCTTATTACCCAGGAGCTGATTCAAGGAGTAGTTACATTTGTGCCATTAAGCCACTGGTCACCCTCATACATCTCAATTCAAATTCATTATAGGAGTGATTTTACCAAATGCTAGCAGTGACACTGAACAGTGGGAAGAGGACTGAATTTTGAATGATGTATAAAATGACTTACAAAGACTCTCTTTAGAGAAAAAAATTGAAGAAAATAAAATACATGCATGTTGTTATGCAACATTGCCATCCTGGCATTAACAGTATGCACACTTATGCATAAAGAAAAAAAGAATGACTAACAGTCAAGGTACACAAATCAAGGTACAAAAGTCAAGCCACTACAAAGGCCTATAAAGCTTTTGGGGAAACAGAAACCCAGACCAAATATGCCCGTCAGAGAGCATATTTCTTCAAATCTAAAGCTACCTCGGTGACAGAACACCAGAAAGTCATCCAGCTTCTGGGCAGAAAGCTTGCCAGCAGCAGAAAGAAATTCCCAAGGCTGATCGTGGCCAATATTCGCACTTTCACATCCTAACACATACTCTGGCTTTAGTCACTGACAGACCACAGCTGTTGTAAGGAGCATTCTCTGATGTGTGTAGGACAAGGTGACATTTCTGCCATCTATGAAGGTGACAGCACCAAAGTTAAGCATTTGTAAACAGCTCCTATTCCATCTCTTTCCTTCTTTGTCTTCAACTGATCTGTCAGTGTCATGTTGCACATTTCTGATAGCAGGTCAAGGCAGAAGAATAAATACTATTTGATCCTACTTAGTTTTCTGATCCCATGATGAGATCAGAGCTCTGTTGCCATGAGTAATTTTGTGTTTTAATACTTTATGGTTTTTTCCTTTTCCCCCCTGGGGTGGCAGTTTGGCCTGGGCTGTGTCCACCCATTGAACTGTCAGTCTTCCCTGATATCCAGCCCTTGTTCCTGAATGTTCCCTGTCAATTTTCCTTGGTACCAGCCCCTGCCTGGACAGCCCATGGGGGAATCTCCTATTCTTCGAGGCTCCATTGGTTTGTTTGTATATATCTCATCATATTAGCTTTCCCATTGGCTTTATGTTTTGTAAACTTCACTTTGTGTCCCTCCTCGGTCTTTTCCCTATTGGCCCCTTGACCCTAAACCCCTCCCTGATTGTGCCCCTTAACACCCATGGCTCTGTCCCTTTGTCTTCACCTCTGCACTGCCTTGAGTTATGTTATAATAATGAGATCTCGGACTGCAAGTGAAGCCCACTTTGTTCCTTTTACACTCACCAGCGGTGACTGCTCAGGTCTCTAGGACCCCGGGGGTTGTGTCGTGCCTTCACAAAGTGCCTTGGTACCTGGCACGTGATGGCAGAGCTCCAGATTCATTACAGAAAAATCAAACATTTCTCAGATACTAAACTCAGAATCCACCCCATTCTGTAAAAAGCTCGAAACAATAGATCCCACGGTCCCAACTGTACTTGATTTCTCAGCTCAACCCTAATGCTGAAGCCAGATGCCACTTACAAAGTGTCGCGGTGCCTTCAGAGAGTNGGAAACTGACTGTGGCAGAGCATGGAGCAGGAGCAGGCTGGAAGCAGAGAAAGGTCCAGTATTCAACTTTTCTTCCATTTATTTTTGAGCGTATCTTCCCAGGAAGAGGATGGGGAGAGGATTATAGAGGAGGATGAGCTCCAGAAACATCGTAAGAACAGAAAGAGGGGCACATGACTGCACTGAACCACATCCAGGCAGTGGTAAGGATGTCCCTTAGGAAGCTGCTGGCAATGCAGCTGCTCTCTGTGCTGAGAGGAATCAGAGAGCCAGTGAGGGCAGACAATACAATTACGCTGGTTAACTTCAGCTCCACATGACCCGTAACCTTTGCAAAAACCAATGGCAGTCACCCAGGGGGTGTAAGAGAACTCAGCTCAAGTAGTTGAGTTATTAATGGCAATTTGAAAGCAGACCAACCACTTAAAATATCCTCCAATCTAAACAACGGGTGCAATATCAATCCTTAAGATAAGGTTCCAGGGAGATTTGAGAAATCACAGGCTTGTATTCATGACAGTGCTGGGCAAATTAGCAGAAACTCCAATAAAGGATGCATCTAGAGTGTGGAAAACTGCCAGAGCTGTGAAAAACTGCTAAGGAAAATCCTGCCTTTCAGATCCTTGCAGAAGAGAGAGACCTATTTGTATTTCCAAAAGGTGTTTGACAAAATTCTTCACCAAAGTCAAATAGCTAAGGGTGAAAAGGAAGAGTTCTGACCGGGTTAAAAAAAAGTTAAAAAATAGCTAGGGTCAAAATGAAGAGGCTGAAAAAACGACCTGATCTGAAAGAACTTGGTACAAGTCTGCAAAATAAGGGTTGGCGTGGAAGTAAAGGGTTGGAATCAATTTTTTACTATCTCTTTCATTCCAAGAGATATGGGTTATCAAATGAAGCCAGGAGACATGATTTTGAACACAGCAGAAAGCAGATCTGTGTGATCCTTGGTTATTGTGGGTGCAAGGGTGAACACTGATTCAAGGAAAAAACTGTATGATTATCTGAAAAAGTGAAGATTTAGGGTTCTAAATGAACAAGCCACAAGAGACTTGGGAAATCAGTGGAGAGGTGAGAAGCTGGAGGCTGAGAGAATATCAGGGGAAGGTATTACATAAGTTTGCCTGCTTTGGGTGTCCATTTATGAGCACTTCTGGAGACAGAACAGCAAATCCTTGGTTTGAATGTTGTCACCAGCATGAAGACTCCACAACAGCCAGTCCCGGCTTACAGAGAATTAGCTTTCTGCAGTTGCTGAAGTAGCTGAAGCCTTCTACTATGATAATAGAAATACTTAATTTATGTTAATCTCCCAAATTTTCTCTTCAACATTCTCACTGTTTTGTATAGAAGTTATAACAGTGAAATTTACTGGAACTGACAATTCTGGAAATGGGAGACACTTTTTAGCAGTGAGCTCTTGCGTCATCTATCTCTACTGCCTCCAGATTCTTGTAAGGACAGTGCTTTACTAAGAGTTGAAATCATTGCTTGCCAAGTAGATGTCTAATTTTAAGAATCTGAGTTGTTTTATACTACCAAAATCACAACTCATGCTTAAACTTGGAGAATATTCCTGGGTTAGGGACTCCCACTGGCAAGGGACGGCTTGCCCTGTTCTGAAGAGATGCAGCAAAGTATTCCCTTTCTGCTTTTCTGCTAAACTAATCTAATTCTGGGCATCTATAGCCAACAGACCTCTGGTCTTTTGTTCCATGTAGTAAATAAAGGAGAAAAGATGTTTCTCTAATCATTGACTTCAAGTTTGCTTGCAGAAGAAGGAAGCAAGAGCACCTGAACTAAGAGGTGGAACAACTGCATCCCTGCCTTAAATAGCATTACTAGCAATTTTTCACAAACACAGAAATTAGAGCAAAATTCAGCTGTGAAACACCTAATTATATGTGCTCCCTACTCTAGATTCTCTCACAGAAACACAGGACGTTGCATGATCTTTTGATGGTTTCTTTTTTCAAAGCGGTAAAGAATTTATTTTGCAAATTGTCTTTGCTTTGGAGGCTTAAAAAAAAATTTCACTGTTCAGTGAAATATCGAGATAAAACACAAAGAAAGATGCTTTTTTCTTTTTTTTTTGGTCCTAAATGCTATATGTGATCATGAAAAAGAAAGAGTTGTTTTTAGGAATTGCAGAGTTCTCTGAAAGAAAAAGCCTTAGCAAGTAAAATGTTCAGTGACAGATGCCTTGATTTGGAACTTCTGATGTATTTTCACTTAATGTTCTTTATCATTTGATAATGATTCCATGAATTTTAGTGGATTGCCAAAATAATGCATTGATAGAAGCCTCTACAGAAAAAGTTTGTGAACTACTTCATTTCCCTACAGACCTCAGCACTTGCCTGAGTCCTGCTATGTACCCAATGATCATGGCATTTGCTGTGCTTAAATGGGGACCGAGCACCGTGCTAGACTGTGGACTTTTTGTACATTAATATTTACCTTAGGTTTTGGAATTGGCTTGGTTTAACCTAATTTTTACTTAGTCCTTTGAGTTTATAAGACATTTTATCAATAAATGATGATGGTGTTTTTCACATGTGGCACTCCTGGCTCTTGTGTGAGTAACAAACTGCATGAGCAGAACATTGTCCGTCCACAGCCTCTGGGAAACTCTATGAAAACAAGTTTGTAGATAAAATACTTCCCTTCCCAACTTCAACTTCTAGAAGACTCCCTTGACTTGGATACATCAAGCTCTTAGTAACAAGGTTCTTGTGCTCCCTGAAACCAAGGTGCTTAATATTTTTCTGTCTATCCTATTTATTTTGATGTTTCTCTATTAAAAGAAAAAAACAGATCACCAAACCAAACACCAAAACCCCATCAAACTTCAAACCATAATCGAATTTCTAATAAAATCTGTCTTTTACATTTTCCATTTTTTTCTGATTTCTCACTGCCATGGATGCTGGAAGCCCTGGCTGGCTGCAATTCCCATCTCCCAGAGGCTGCAGGATCTATCTCAGGAGGTACCACACTGATGCATGCGCAGCCTCTGGATTTTTCACTTCTCCATCTTCTGCCTATGGAAAGTGTGGAGCTAAGCAGCGCACAAAGGATCAGAGCTCCATGTTGTCAGCTCCATTTTCAGGCATTTCACTCCGTAGCTTTGTGTACTCAACATTTTTATTCTTACGTGGTGGCCCCCCTGAGCTTCCTTAGTATTCTGCCAGCTTATACAGTTGGTCTGAATACGAATTGAAACAGTGTCACAGAATTGCATAACAAGGGCATGCGATCAAAAGGAGGTTACATTTGACAGAGAGTCAGAAAGAAAAGGAAGGATGGTGACAAAGAGTTAATGTTTAGACTCCTCAAAAAGATTGTGTCATCGGGGTTAGCAGTTTCTAGTGATTTTGGTGATTCTATTTAGCACTGAAAATGCTGTTTGCTGCCTGGCATTTCAGTGCTTACATAATTTATAGTCTATTATTTGATAATGTATTGAAGCAGGTTGTTGTCTTTGGCACCATCAAAGGTGTCTGCTAATTCACCGCCTGACCTTCTCTGCATGCATGTAAAATGGAAAAGAAGTGGTGCAGGGCACACTGCGGCAGTTCCAAAAATGGCTCTGTGTTCAGACAGTTTGATTTGGCTGAACCTTAACACCAAACCACAGTTTTATTTGTCCATGCTTTGAAAAAGTAGCAAAGGGGTGGAAAAGGAGTGTTTTAAAAGTTTGGATCATTCTGTTCTGTCCGGCCTCTCCAGACAAGTATCATATTGTACCCAAGGCAGTGAAAATGTCCTGACATTTGGGTGTAACTGAACAGATTGTCTATTTTTCATTCCCCATGTCCATGCAGCCAAAGGTGTCCTCTCCTGAGTGTCCAAAGGTGTTCATCCCTGAGAAGAGGAGATATGCTAATAGCCAGCATACACATGGAAAGAAAGATTCTGCATGTATACAGGAACATTTGTGGAAGTATTTCAGCTTTTGAATGCTGAACACAAACAGTTTGCATTCAGGGTCCCAAGAGGTTTAAAATGCTAGATAAAATGGATCTACACAAGTCCTCAAAGGACTGGGAAAAACAGACAGAAATATCAGTGCTGGAGAACGCTTTGCTTCATGCATTCCCTGTAATGGGCAGGACAGAATGTGTTTCTGGAATGTCACAAATGCAAGAAAGCTCCAAGGTTGTCCTCTGATAGGGTCTCCTCAGCAGTGCCCAGCAGACCCTGCAGTGACCAACTGGGGAATAATTTACCTGTGCCACAAAGTCCCAGTTCTTCAAACAAGAAACAATGATTTTAAGGCACCAGCAAATACCCATTGACTTCAGTTTGGACTGCAAAGCCAAACTTGATATGGAGATTTTTTTTAAAAAAACATATTAATTTATATCTATATTACTCTGCAGGTGCAGGCTTACAGAAGGGAGCATATCAAAGTTCACATAAAGTGGCAGAGTTGTCACCTGTCCCTCAGAGGCTTCACTCTAACAGCCCACACTACACCTGCTGCTCTTCAGCTGTGCCAAATCAAAAGCACATTCCAAAATTTCTTTTCCTTTAGATTTCCATTCTGCATCTAATCTTGTAGAAAAATAAGTAGAGCAGTGCACTGGGAGAGGCAAGGAAAACGTAAATGACTTTTTAGTGCCAAAGTCATTGAAAGGGTTGATTAATCAGAGATGCCTGGTAGGGGTATAAGATGGAGAAGGCTTCATTGTGGCAGGGTTTTCTTGATGCTCATTTCCCCAAGCATGACTTTTCTTTTCCCCTGTGAGCCACTTTTATGTTATGGAGAAACGGTTATGAGCCACAAATACATGGTAACTGCAATTGATCAAGGTCAAAATGAATAATTTACTTTCTGAAGAAGAGATCATCTATATTGCTACAGACTTTTTAGGAAAGAACTTTTTCCCTGATGTTACAGCCATCCTGTTTCAGCTGCATTTATATGTGGCAAGAGTGCCGCTTTGTTTCTAAACTGGCACATCCCAGCAGAATTGCCCACCTTTTTTTTGTTTCAGTGCTTCTGATCTCAAAGAACATGAATTATTCACAAAGAATTCCATACATCTTCAAAACATTTCTGTTAAATAAAAATGCATACTTAATTCTCCCCACCCTTGATTATCCACAGTGAGGAATAATTATTGGAATTGCTGAAGATAATGAATCCCAGGCAGGTCTCTATGTATGGCTACACCCACCCTGTCTTTGTCAGACCTGTTCCGAAGTCTGACAATTTGTGCTACTTTGGCACAAGAATTTATAATTTTTATAGATTGTTATATATTTCTGTGATTGCAGTATCAAAAGTTTTCAAAATAATCAAAACAAAAAAGAAAAATAACCTAGCATAAAAGGTTGAATAAGGTATGAGAATTCTCCAGGAAATCAAAGAAAAGACACAAATAGTTAAACACAAACAACTTCACTGAACACAAAATATATATAAGAATAGTCAGAAGGTCAACCACTCTGCCATTTTTCTTGATCCTCTTTTAAACTTCTCATTTTAAGAGATACATAAACTCTACAATAAAAAAAAAAGCACATGGAGTGTAACTAAATTCACCATTTACTTAAAGAAACCCAGCAAACCAAACAGATTTTAAAACCCTTTTCCCGTTAAAAAGGTGTACTTTTTCAAAGGGGTGGAAAAAGGGGGATTTTTTTTCCCAGAACAGGAAAATGATACACACAGAGCTCCAGATGTCTGCCTGTCTGGCATAGACTGTTGTCTGGATGCACAGCGAGCTGCCTTTTCTAGAAAGAGAAAGCATGCTGCTTGCAAAAGTACTAAACACTCATGGAAATCAGAGCTAAAACAACTGCCTGTGCCCTAGAGATATCCTTTCTGTTCAGACCTGAAGTGCAAAAAAGGAGAAAGACTCTGAGGGAAGAACCATGACATCCACCTATTTACTGTAGGAGTTGTCCGTGCTGCATTTGCGGCACCTCTGAAGTAAGCTGCTAAATAAAGAGCCACTTAGATTTTCCAGCATGAAGCCCTCTTGTTTCACGAGCCGACGTGTGGTGTGCAAAAGGCGGTGAAGGCAGGCTAGGGAGATGCACAGGAAGGCAGGGAAGGTGATTAGCATAGAGTGACTCAGACCATTGGCCATGCTGAATTTCTAGCAAAGAGAATCTGGCACAAACATGAATGCAGGCAAAGCAGTCTGTATACAGATCTAGTGGTAGATGCTAAAGAACTGAAAGCCAGAAGAGAGATGTGTATTAGCCATCACATTGGGAAGAAAAAAGAAAAGTAAGATAAAAAACATTGCTAGGAACAATAACAGAAACACCAGACATCTGATAGAAATGCTGCATAAGCATTATGATATGTCCCAAAAAATAAGCCAGAAGAGACCTATCATGTACTTGCACAAAAATAAGTAGCAAGAATTTTCAACTTCCTTATTTACCTGTAATTTTCAAGGTGACTCCCTACTAACCTAGGATCCCAGTCACAGGAGAGTTTGCTGAGAGAGCAGTGCTTTCTCTCCAGAGAGGCATCTCCAAATATTACCACCCAACTTCGACCACTCAAGTGATTAGAAAAAACAACAAAATCATAGTTTGGGGGCAAAAAAGACCCCCAAAATAGACACTGAAAAAAAAAAAAATCCAACCCAACACCAAAAAACCTCCACGCACACAAAGAAATAGATTTAAGTTAAAGAAAGCTGTGAGGAGTGAGAAAAGGAGAGGTGCAAGGAGAATATGTAATAGAGCCATCTGTAATCCCCAGTGCTGCAGCTATTTCAGGAAGAAAAGGGTGAGCAGTGTGTGCACAGACCAAGGGCGCAGAGGGCTTTAGTTCAGAAGATGATGTCTGCAGTGCAATTCCAGGAAAAGCAAGGAGTGTATGCACAGCCAAAGCCAGGCACCTGTCACTCAGCTGCCGTATTTGCAGCTGTACTATCAACTGAATGTTTTGATTCCAGCTGGGCTGTGGTGCCAGATGCAATATTGTTAAAACAACAGTGATAAGCAGCAATCTTATGCTGGGCAAGTGTGACCAACTGCAGGTGATGGAAAATACGTCTTCTGAGGACAGCTGGCAGCAGCAGGCTGCGGCTAAGAGCTGCACAAAATGAAATCTGATCTTGTTTAGGGTTTACACTTGTCTACAGTAGTATTGTATAAAGCAAGAAGCCTTCTGCAGAGGTGTCAGTGACTGGGGACACTGGGCAGAGCTCATGTCTGGTCCAAATAGCTGCTCAAAACAAAGGCAAAAGCAAAAGTACAAGGGGGCTGGTCTATATGAGGCAGGTATAGACTTTGGGCACCAGCGGAGGCTTTAGAATCCTAGCGCTCCTTAGCTAAATTTTGAGTGAATGTCACCAGTGGCAAGAAAACTCAGAAGAGCTCAAACTTGGATAGAAGAATTACTACAAAAGGATGTTAATGATCCAGAGGACCAACAAGACCCTGCCAGAGGACAAGGCAGTGTTCCTACTTACTTGCTGTGCAGAAGTACCTGCTGCCATCACAGGATTAAGAGACACCGGGATGTGAAGGCGTGCCAAAAAAAGGCTGTGTCCACAGCGCAGGAACTAGGAATGTTCACATCAGCAATTAAGAAAAGGCAGGCAAAAGCTGCCCCCAAATTTACAAACATTATCATGGTGAAAAAAAAGATGTAGCACAGCGAGGAGGGTGGTACAACTGCTCACTGCAGAAGTTTCCTGGAGGTGCCAGGAGAGGCATCAGAGCCATTCCCAGGCTGACTTACTACAGCTGTGGCACCTTTACAAACAGATTTCTCCACAAACAGCCTGTTTAGATTTATGTGCCTAGGGACCATGTGACACCTAAATAGTGCAGGAGTTCTCACTGCAGACACTGCACATCTATCTTGCATGAAGGCAGCATCATTTTGCAGTGCATCTTACTCTAGTACTAAATCCCCTTTGTTATGGAAGGGGGTGTAACCTTAGTAGGATTCTCGAGATTTAAAAAGTTTTATTGTTATATTTATTGACAATACATAATAAAGTTTCTTCCAGCATTCATTGGCTTTTTGACTGCCTCACTTATACCTTATAATTGCAGGATTTTTTTTTTTTCTATTTTTCATTTTTTTGTCCAGATTTATGTCTTTGTTGATTAAGAACCATAGGAACTGCATACCTTAGAAACAAACAAACCACAGGCCTTTCACAGAATGATTAACTAAGGGAACCATTCATTAAATTTCAAATGCATAAGCGACCTAGTATGGAGGCATAGAAGGAGGATGGTGAAAGTACTTCAGTAATAAAGAGACTACAAAACTTAAAAGCAATGATAAAGACAGGATGTGTAACCATAATCTCATAAGACCAAGCATAAATAATGCTACCAGTTTGCTACAGGGTCTTTGCAATTTCTGAAATAGGATTTGTATGATTCAACCCATTCTGATGTCACTGCTGGAATAGTTCATAAACTTTCAGGTGTCCTTCAGGACACCTGGATAAGTACCTTCAATATGAATATTCATAAGCTTGCTTTGAGGGTATGCGCTTGAATTAAAAACCATTTCACTTTGGCTTTACATCACATTTTATCTTTGCATGCTACAGATTGGCTTTAACCAGTTTACCAGATGATCTCAGACTCCTGTTTTCAACCACATCAGCGCAGTGAAGCAGTGCTGCCTTCCTTTGGTGTGGCAGGAGGGACACCAGAGGACAGTGTGAAGCCGGCAGGCTTGCAGTAATCTGCTTCACTCTGCACTGACTTTGAACTCCCCCTCACGGTGCAACCTGCCATTCTCATTACAACACAGTAACTTGTTCCTGGTAGCTGCAGCAGAAATATCTTTAGAATTCAATTCCCAAGAGGTCTCCACCCTTGCTCAACACAGCAACCCTCTATAACTGAGCATTAGGACAATGAGGAATTCAAATATCTATGGCACAACAAAATGAAACAAACACATATGAAAAAGAGTTAAATTCTAGTGGCTGTGGAGGATCTGCATAGAGACCTCTGGACTTCTGGTTCATGGGAACTAAGGATGCCTCTGACAAAGCCATTAAATCCCATACTGTTCCTTGGAGCTCGGTGTGTCCTGTTAACCATCAAAGCAAAGGATGTAATGAATAATCCACTTTATCCATTAAAAAAAAAGAAAGAAAATCAAACTCCTTGACTTTCCTCAACCACTATGCTTCTTTTCTGCCATGAATGCACTTAATTGCTTATCTGAAATTTCAACTGTTACAAAAACAGGTCAGGTGGAGTGAAGAGATTACAATTAGCTTGCCTTTGTGCTAATGCAGTTCATAATCATTAAAGGAAAACAAGAAAGGAAACAAAAACCTAAAGGTTTTGATCCTCAAACATACCTGTGGGATACCTGGGCCACATCTGTATTGCATTTGCCAGCCCTCAATTATGGCATGTCAGAGTCTGGATACAAACAGTTTTCCTAATCAAGCCTGACTGCCCTTGAGTGTGTTTGCAAATATTTTTCAGGTAACTTGGAAGAAAATAGATTATTAAAGGACCCATGCTTGATCTATGAGCTGTATGCTTTGACTGTTGGCTACTTCCTGCTGTGGGAGTGGCATGACAGAACAGCCACCAGGAAATGGAAAACATACCCTGTGTGAATTGAGACAGATAATGTGGCTCCCTGTATAAATAAACATTTGGCTTGAGAGTAAAGATTTACATTTTTAAATCATTCTACTAGACCAGGCTGTGCAGGGAACGATGTAATGAAACAAGTACTGTGACTTGTGCTGATTATTTAGGCAGCACTGGAAAATCAGATAGCCGGAAAAAATCCTGACAGATAACAAATACTTTTGTTTTCTGGATAATGTAAAAATAGAGAATTTATTGATGGATTTCTTTATATTGTTAAAACCTTCTACCAATCACCACCTTTTTCAGACAAGGGGAACCAGATCCTTTCCTGGAGCCAACAAAATAGTTGTCAGTCAGTTCATTTTGTCAGTTTGTTTAATGCCACCAAAAGTTTTCTGTACCTACAGGTTGTAAGGGGAGCCTGGTGGTGCAGCCACACTGATAACAGCTGTTGACAGATACCACATTCCTGAGGACTGAGTCAGAGCGAAGACAGGCTCCAGGCTCTGCTAAAAAGACATCACACAAGTGCCCCTCCTACCAAAATTACTAGCCTGAACCAAGGATGGCTCAGCAGGACACGTGTCTGTGCCACAGCAACACTAACTTACAGATGAGTTTAAATTTCCAGCATCAATGAAAGTCAAGAGGCTCAAGAAATGAAAGTGAGATTTTTCCAAATCACATTGCCCAAGCGCTCCACATACCCAGAATGAGCCAGGAGCATCTTACCCAGGTACAGCTGGATCTGCTGGAGGATGTTTTTCAGAGAGCTCACTCACCTTTTACTCTGAAACTCTCCTCCTTCCCCCTCCTGCCTTTAAAGTAAATGATGTCTCACTGCCAGAAACAGAGCAAATAACGAGAACATAATTTACTTCGCAGGGACTATGGGTCACCAATTGGCTACAGCTGTGAGAAAGGTAAATGTGCTCTTAAACTTCATTACCAGAGATATTCCAATACAGATCTAACAGAAAAGCTATTCTGCAAGACATTCTGCAAGGTAGGTTGTATATAAACAGATATTTGCTTAACTCTGTATATCCAGCTGATCATTAAATGGCTCTGAATCTTGCCAATATTTTGAGAAATATTTGCAATTTACCAATTCACAGTTCAAATACAGATATGGCCTCCTTGTATACCAGATTTCCAGTCCTGAATACTTTCTTCTTATATGAGAAATGAATAAATAGAGATTATTGGCAAATGGGGGAGACTTGCAAGGTAATAAAGTGAACAACTTTTACATTTTAGTCAAAACAGCAAACTTAATAATGAAATGTAAGTTTCACTTCTTTTTCCCAGCAAACCATGGAAAGAATGCTTTTAAAAGCTGTTTACGTCCTACCCCAGCCCCTACCAGAATTAACGAAAAAAAAAATCAGGTTTTGATCATCCTATGCTGAAAAGTTGAAAAGAGAAAGGTGGGGACTTTTTTGTTGTTTTACTTTTTGGGTTTTTTTGGGATTTTAAAAATATTATAGGACTATAATATGGCACTCTGGAGGCTTCAGTTGCAAGGTACTAAAAAAACCTGGACAATTTAAAGAACCTCTCATTCTCTCCCCAGAAAATCATTTTTACCATGCAGTTACTTGCTGTAAGTTGTTAGACAAGAGTGAAATAAAATTACCATCTTATCAGAATGTAATCATTGCTTTGGTCTTGGTGACAAGAGGTGAATCAGCAGTGTGCTGTGCATACTCCAGGGCAGGTGCCAAAGACACAGGAAAAGCACTGGGAGAATTGTATAATTTGGATGTAGCTGCTCTCCTCCTCTCTCCTCTCTGCCCTTATCCTGGTGTTTGTCCCAGCCCATGGGGATGCTCATTCTCTGAGGATGCTTCCGTGGCCAGGGTCCCCATTGCCTCCAGCCCTGAGGCACTGCTGGCTGCCAGCTGTGGCACAAGTCACTCCACACGCTGCTGCTCTGATGATGACAGTGGCCCATGGAGAGATAAAATGTGACCAAGAAGCTAATACCAGCTACATTTCAAATGCTCTTCACTACCTTTTTTTTTTTTTTAATCCCCTCTCCCTCTCCTCATGGTGGTTGCATTATTTTTCGTTCTCCCCCCGTTTTAGGACAAGCCTTTAAATTGTGCTTTCCATAATGAGCTAAATCTGCTCAGTCTCTTCTGTGCCACATGCAGCAATACTGAATGATGTGCTGCAGGGATCACCAGGGTTTGTTAGAGCTTTCAAGCTGAATAACAGGATCTGTGTGTTCTCAGTGTTTAATTTTTCATTTCTTGCAGCCATGAGCAAGACCAGAAGGACTTTGGGAAAGAAACTTCAGGGTTAGCTTTCAATATTTGATTCTATTAACAAGCTAGGACACCTTCAGAAATTCTACATCAGCTTTGAAAGGAAACAGACACAAATGTTGAAGTTGCTATACAAATGTTTATAGAGATGGCAAAGATACGCTGCAGAGCCAGTTTCACCAAGAAATATTGATTGTGTTGGGGCTTATGTGCTTAACTATTTCATTGCATGGATTTTAGAGGTGACATTTGAAAAAGGTTAATGCATTCTTCTTATTTGGAGCTAAGGGGGACCACAGACTATCATGTAATAATGGTCATCATGTATACACTGAATAAAAGTAGTTTTATAGAAAACTTTGAAACTATATCAAATGTTAATATCTAAGTAAAAATACACATTTTAAATCAATATTATTTTGTTATAATAATGTATATAGTAAATTTTGTTATAGTAATCTCAAGGCGATGATACCAGGAATATTGAAGTGTGATCTCTCGAAAGTTTAAAACTAATATAGGAGAACAAATTTCATAACAACTTGCCTCTTTGCCTCATTGAAACAACACTTCAGCGTATATGTTCTCAGACAGAGCCAGTACTGACAGTGCTGAATGTTTTCCAAAGGTACAGTAAGTACCACCATTGTACAAGAATCTCATAATTTAGCTACTGATGGTACAAAACATGATGACTTCACTTTAAGAAAAAAAAAAAAATTACACAACTCCTCAGACAGTTAGGACCCTATAAGGAATCATCAGCTGAATGTTATTATCGAAGTTCATCTACTGTGCATCACACATTTTCCTGTTTTCCTTTGCAGTTTTAACAAGGTACAGAACAGCACATCCTGAAGATTGCTCACGAGTTCTCTCATTGCCCAAGGGCAGACTGTCTAATAAATAGTCTGTGTCTACACCAGCAGAAATACCACCTAGCCTAGTCAAACTTAAGAACTGGCCAAGCTGACCCATGTTAAAATGCAATTCCATTTAACTTTCCTCCAGAGCTGAGGAAACTGGTGCTGTCAGTCTCTGGTGAGGATTCTAAAGCACCGTGCTCATCTCAATGTTTGTGGGGTCATTTCATTTCAGCCCTGACTTGAATATGAACTACCTTGCCAGAAGCTGGGATGAGGGAACACCTGAGACTGCTGTCCTGCAGGTTTTGGTTCAAGTTTTAGTCAAGATAAGGGAGGGTCTGTGGAGGGTCTGCTCCCTTCCTCTCTTTCAACAGCAAGAGCAACAGCATCATGACATGGAGAGGGAGTACTGGCTGATCCATGATGCCCAAGTGGTCCTCTGACAGTGGGGAAGGAGTCTCAGTCTCCAGGCCATGCTTTCCGCCCAATTCTGACCATTGTGAAGCTGAGTTGATAAAATAAGATGAAGTATGAAAGTTTGAACCAGTCAAAACAAACCCTAAAAGCACAAATTTCTAGATGAAGGTGCACCTAGTGATTAAAGGCACTGGCTCTGCTTTGCAAGGCAAAGCACCAGTGTCAACAAGTTCCTAGAAAAGGCCATGGGGTTGAACATACAGATGTGTGTAGAGTTTGGAGGTGGGATATCATCAACTAAATAAAATTGTTACAAGAAAAAATGCAGTGCTCACCCATGGTAGCACAGATAACCTCTCACATTTAATAGAAGCTTTGAAAATACGCAACTTTTCCACAAAAGCTCCATGTCTCCCTCCATTTACAAACTTTAACTGTTTGTACAGACCTCACAGGCAGATGACTTGATATAGGACAGCTGTCTCTTTTACTGCCTCTCTTCTGAGCAACTGCTGAGGTTTTGCAGAACCAAATTGATGACTGTTATCTCAAATGACCTCTTAATAACTCTTACACTGCACATAGACCCCAAAGTTCTGGAGGCTGCCATTTCAGAAGTGTTTGCTGCACATATTACATTTGGAAAAAGGATCAACTTATGTCTCCTGCAAAGTCACTGCAAGTCTCCATTACAGTTCACTTTCATCAAAAATTGGAGCATTTCTTGACATGTTCTCATATCTGCTACATAACTCATATTGACTACTTGCATTTCTTATATTGTAATCTAAATATGACATAAAAAATAATTTACAGTCAAACATTTCATTTTTACCATCCTGTAGTGACATTCAGCTTTCCTAGTTCTAACTGCCCATATGTCCACCGAGACCAATCATTCTCTACTGACAGATCCATTTTTAGAAAGAAATGAGAAAAATCTTTCATAGACCTTGCAATGTAGCCACATGGAAAACTTTCGTCTCAATGCTCTTTCTGTCTGCAGCAGGCAAGTGCTCAAGGAAACAGATCCCGTGTTAAGTCACTAGCAGAAACCAAAAGTGAATCTTCTCTTTGTACAAATGTGGAAAATAACTGCTCTTAATGACTGGCAAAGGTCTTACAATGCAAGTATAGCACAAACAAGCTTAAGTCCAAGCAAGTAGAGACTCAGGGCACATGACTGGTAGGACTCCTCAGAAAAGACAATCCACAGAATCCAGAGCCATCTTGTTTTCCATCTCTGCCTTCTTATTACCCTCCAGGGTAATAGGTAACCCAGATTATGTTAAAAAATTATGCCCTGTGAATTCCTCAGGGTACTTTTCGAGTCCACGGAAGTGTGTGCACATGGGTGGGGAAGAAGAAGGAACCCAGAGAAAAATTTCTTTTTCATTTTCTTTAGCACACAAGAATAAAGATTTTGAGGTTGTTAGTCTTGAGATAAGCATGTAAGGTTACCTAATAAAAACATATCATAATTTCAAGTACCTTGGAAGTGTGCTGCCTTTCACAATTTCTAGTGAGTGTAGGATTGATTTCTAGGGTTTGGTACTTCTATGCATACCCAAATTTGCTAACACATCCCCTCATGAACATATCTATGACAAGAGAGAGGAATGGGTAGATACAGGTGTATACTTCTAGGATAAAATCCAGTGATCCCAAACCAGTTTGTCTGTATGCCAGGACTGGTGTTTAGCACAGCCCCAATGACAGCAGAACGGAGGAGACGGTGGCTGTCAGCTGAATTGGGTTTTAGCAGTGTTCATCCATTGCTTATTCATGAGCAGCACAGGAGCCTCACCACAAGTCTGGCTGATCAAATGATTAAGTTCACTTTTTGTTTAACCTGCAAGCCAAATTGTAGACTTTATTAGCCTAGAGGTGATACCAGAAAGGTGAAAAAAGAGGAATGTGATCATTACCCTTGAAGTCTTGCAAAAAATGCAATACTTACAGAAACTAATTTAGAAGAAACTTCTTCAGACACAGTGAAAAGGAATATAAAATCTGCCTTTATACCTGAGAATGAATCTGTCTCTGTAAGACAAGTGATGTATCACAACAGCAGATGCAGCAGAAAACAAAACCAAGGGTAGAACATGATTGGACAAAACAAGATCTCAACAACTGTATGTATTAGTTACTGGTGGATGCTGAATCCTGCCGTATCACTGAATGTTTAAGAATAAGTCTGTATACACACTCTGTAATTGAATGTCAAAAAAAATGAAAATATATTGTTTTATTGCTACTGTTCATTGATTTATCGAAGTGATTTATTGTCATTGGACATGAAGACCAACAAATCATTTTGCTGACACCATCAGCTGCCTTAACTAGGTTGTCAGTTCACGACATTAAAGGTAATGGATGGTGATTATTTTACTGTAATGGGTTTAATCAGTGCTTTGAATGACTTAGCAGTCATGTCATAGTATAGCCAAGTCATCATTCATCAAGGCGGCATTTTGTTTACCAACATCATCTATAATTCATCTGATTGTTGACAATCATCAACAAATACCTCTCAGGCTAAGTTTTTTCAGAAATGAAAATCTGCACGGCTGCAGCATACTAACTAACCCTGGTTTACAACCAGAGGAGAAACACAGGAAGGTGCTTGCTCCTCTCTGAGAAGAGGAACTGTCAGCCTGAAGAGGCACTGCCAGCCAAGGCTGCATTCCCCTGGGCTGTGTTTCAGCCTAGCGCTAGGATTTACAGCTTTCTGAAGCACACAGTGCTTGTTCTGTTGTATGTGAATGCTCTGAATTGAATACAGCATTACACAGAAATTTGGGCTTATTTTAGAAAAAGAGAAGTGCAACCAACCTGCTCCATATTCCCAACAGAGAAAAACGTGCAAGCATCACCTGTCTGTTTTTCTCTCCCTGAATGGGATTGAATCATATGCTTATTGGTACTATGATGGAGTAACATGTGGAGAACTCCAGATTCATAAAAATTCCTGTTAACTTTGTGGAAAAGGGTGCAGTAGTTGAAATGTTATCATCTTAAGACAGGCCTTTAGATCATTACTTGTGTTATGTCATTTATGGGTAAGGGTCAGCATGCAAATTTCTAAAAAAAATTCATATTGAGCTGACAGGGTGACAGCTTAATTAGCCACAAAGTTAGATTATTAATACAAACAACTGGCAACTTTATAGAGCTCCAGTAGCTTCCCTTCTAGCTTTTAGAGCAAACTTTTCTCTGACATTTCCATCACAGATATCAACATTTATATTCTACTTATCTAGTGGTACATGGACAGGGAGCTACTTCAGATGTAGCAAAAGAAGAGTATCAAAGTTCTGCCTTTCAGATGTGAGAAAGACCCTGGCTGAGTAAAAGACAAGTGGCAGGTGTTCCATATACCTTAAGGGAAAAGGAAATAATTTCAAAGTTATGTGAAAATATTTACATTTCAAAACCATATTTGATTATTGTGTATAAATATGGAAGAAACCAGCAGAGTTTAAAGAAAAGATATTTGAAAAGAATGTTTAAAGTAAAAGTAATCCTCTTTTTCTTGTTCTATACTCAAGGTTTGCCCTACAAGTCTTAAAACCATGAGAAATGAATGCATTTTCTGAATAGGTGGAGCAGATTTTGAGGGTACAAGTAGGATAAGGAATAAAAGTTACCTTCAAACACAAACCACTCTTCCAGTCCAAAGACTAGACTAGAGCTATGTGCCCAAAGAAAAAAAAAAGAGAAAAAAAAAAAAAAGATGACTAGACCACTATGGAAATTATTAAATTATACCGTTCTTGTTAAGTTCATGTAAAATGAAAATGTATGACCAGATGTATAAACCACTTTGTTATTAAAATTGTGAAGAAATACAGTGAAATACAGACAGCATCACATAGCATTAGGAATAAGTTATCATGCAAATTAGTAATATCCTGGCAGTATCCTAGACTGGGATATCCATGGTTTAGAAATGGTCTGCAGTGGGGAAGTTACTTATATTAGCGTTAAAAGGAGATAAAATATGCTATTGGAAATGTCTTCCAACCCTAATAGTCTTTCACATGCAGAAGTGAAGCTGAAGTGAATAGGAAGAACTGATAAAGATTCTCATGTAGCTAACGAATGTCATTACTACAAAATGGAAAGATAGCAATGCTGATGCAAGCCCAAGACTACAGAAAACATACTCAGTTAGTGAGGATTGCTTAATCATTTTAAATGCAACTGAAATTAGTATAATCTGTACAACAGAAAGTACAAGACAAAGTCCTAAAAAGCTTTGAAAAATTCCAAATTTACAGTCCCTAAATATTGAGTATTTTCACAGAATATGATTTTGAAAACTGAAATACTGCATTTATTAGGATCCTGGCATATATATGATTATATATGATTTCTTTAGCAGAAACTCTTAATTCAGTCAGAAATTGAATTCTTAAAACTTTGCGGTGTTATTGCCTAAATACCTTATTCAACACTGCAAGATTCTTGAACTAGGTGTCTTCTAGGAAAGGCTTTTTCACAGAGTTCAGTTTGCATGAGTAACGTGCTGGGTGTTTCTTCATGAATTTAGCAACTCCTGTGTCTTCTAAATCAGAGGCATATTTATCTCTTAGGATATGAAACTGAAGCTTAAATGCTGTAAGGTCCAGGTTTGCTGACTTGACAAGCAGCAGGGTATCTCATCACAAAGGTGTTATGACATTGAGCAGAATATTCTATCTAAGAAGCAGTTGCTAGATCTTTCAGTAGACAAAGCAAACCTTAAATGCATGCAAAGAGAGTATCTCAGTCAGAGAAGCTTGATATTTGGTCTAGCCTTAAATAATTTCTTGATGAAACTTGGTCTGGGAAGGAGTTTTTTTGCTTCTCTTTAGTTTGGGGTTGTTTTTTTCCATGAACTGGCTGAAGGTGAAAACTCAAATCGGATTGCTGCCAGGAAGACCTTTTTCTATAGAAACACTCCCTTACTTCCACCTCCTGTCATTGCCCTTTCACGCTGTGACCAAGATATTAATGAAGTCTCCCCTTCTCAAAACTGAGGAACAAGAGATCTGTACAGTCAGAGAGTGTGTACACACAGCTTTCTCCCTTGGTATTTCTGAGATGGTGAGCCAGCATGCAGAGCCTCCTTTTAAAGGGACATTTTCTTTGCAAGGTGTTTTAGTGACACCAGTCACAGCACTGGGCATATTAATAGCAAAAAAAAGGATACACATTAATAAAAAGTGCCTTCATGGAGCTGCTTTCATGACACTGATTTCAGAGCATACTCAGCTGTTTGGTAGAAACCACGGACGCAAAGTGAACTTTGGATGCAGCGTCTGGGTTCGGAGTTAGTGTCCCTCTAAGGTGATGTCTCTGACAACGAGGGTGGCAAGAAGCACTGTTGTAGGAAATGCTTGAGTAATGCCTGCACTGCAGGCAGGAGATGAGGCAGCAGAGCTGCTGAGCTCTAATCTACACATCTCCAGCAGTGCCAGCACTGAAGATACAGCAGCACTGACTTCAGCCGGCAACTCATTAGCAACAGACTGAAGCCCACGCCGCTGTGTCTTCATTTATCCTCATGTTTCATCGAGTCTCCAGAGAGTGGTAGGGGATGTGAAATCCCTCAGCACAGGATTGATTCGAGTGTCTTGCAGAGATAATTCACATGTCAATACTGTTAACCATTTCATTTTTTCTTATGAAGGAAGGGAAGGGCAATAACAAATCACATTGGAATCTAGTTTCGAGCTTCTAGCAAACACAACAAATCAAGAACTGGAAGCTATACGCAGCTGAAGAAAATGGTAAAGGGCATGTCAGGAAGTCAGATCTGAAAATCATAGTATGGACAGGCAAAAGAGATGTCCAGGATCAATTTACGAAAAGCAAAGATTTTCTTCCAGAATGATGTATCAATAGAAGCGCGTCTGCTGAAGAGTTTCTAGAAGCAACAATTAGTCAAAAGGCTCATGCTTTATTAGAGTGAAATCAATGCATTCAGTGGCTGTTAGGAGATAATTGAGAGATGACATATAGCTTCTCTACAGGAGAAAAGCCAGAGCAACTGCCTCAAACCAAAATGCAAACAAGCAAGGTTTTAGATCAGAAAAGAGTTAGTAGTACTTCAATAAAAGTCCTGGAAGAAATCACACATGGAAGTACTCCTAGCTTAAACAGGCTTCATACATACAGAATCCTGAGTATTCCTTTAACAGACCAGTGAAAAACTAGATCAGCAAATCTCACTTTTTATACCAAGTGAACTAATAAAAATTGTAATAAAGAAATAAGCAGCACACAGACAAAAAATACAACATAGGAAAGCCAGGACACAAAGCTATGTCTCACAAGGGTATTCAGGCTCTCTGAAAGAGATGATAAATGGGGATGAGGCTATTTCAATTGATCTTCTATACTTGGATTTCCAATGAGGTTTTGATAAGTTTTCTCACAAAAGGGTTTTAAAAAAATTAAACTGTATGGAACTAAAGGAAGGTCCTTTCCAGGATAAATGACTTGTTAAAAGGCAGAATGTAAAGAATGAAAATAAATAGTAATTTTATTAATTTAGAGAAGTTAAACTGTGAGCCCACATGAATTGTCCCCAGTGCATTTAAAGCTCAGGAAAGGAATAAATAGTGAGGTGACAGAGTTTCTTTATGATTCAAAATTACTCAGGGCCCTAAAAATGAAAACTGATTATGAGAAGCAGCAGAATGATCTCACAATGCTGAATGATGGGACAATCAATCAATGTCAGGTGAAATTTAAAGCATAGCATTTGGGGGAAAAATAATCTAAATATATATACTAATGTACTCTAAATTACCCCCAGCCTTCAGGAGAGATTCTGGAGTCATTATTGATAGTTCTTTTAAAATGTTATTTCATGGATCAGGAGCAGTGAGGAAGAAAAACAGAATAGCAAGAATCAATAATGAAGGATGAAAAACTAGAGCAAAACCAGCATTATGCTACTTTATAAACGCATGGTGTTCCCACAGCTTGAATTCTGCATGTCTTTCTAGGCACCCCACCTCTAAAAGGACGGAGCAGCAGAAGAAAACAGATAAAGACAATCAAACAATCCCAGAAAAAAATGCAGCGTCCATACAAAGAGAGATCACACAGAGTAACATTTTTTAAACTTGGAAGGCAATGGTCAACGAAAGGTAGGAGGGATTTATGTAAAAATAAGGAATATCATTGCAGAGGAGTTTAGAGAACAAGTTATTCATTATGCCCCAGTCTGATTTGATGCTTCTTAATTTAAACATTATCAGGCAGCAGATTAAATCTAGGAAAAGAGAGCAGATTTATCTTTTTGACCACTATCTATACCTAAAATGTCAAAATTAATTGTCAAGGACCACTGTTGGAACCAGCATCTAAACAGTACTAGAAAAAAAAACCAAACCCAACAACCCACCACCACATAATCAATAGATAAATTAATGAAAGGAATGACCTGTGAGAGCCAGAAGGTTGTGACTAAAAGAGCAGGCTTGATCTGTAGCCTGTCGTGTCATCATAAACCTATTTGCTTCTTCTGTAGTAAGCCCAGATATCTTTGCTCTCACTGAGATCTTCCCTTTCCCAGCTGAAAAATTTTGACTATTCTATTTAAAATATGATTTCAAAATACAGGAAGCATAGGGATTGAAATGCTAGCCGGAACCCTATAATGTAACTAAAATAATGATTCAGGTTTGATGAGATGATGTCGAAGTGGTGCTCACCCAGAAGATTCTCTCCATGTTGCTGTATTTATCTGAATCTATACTATATATAAATACATACATATACACATAAAGAAGCAGGATAAATTTTTTTTGCATCCTTTTGTGACTCCCACATGGAATAAGGATCTTAACCCTGTTGAAGAAATATGCCTGGAAACTGAACCATAAATTTGACTCTGCACTTCTGATCAATATAGATCATCTTGCATCCTTTACTTGACTTCATTAGTGTGAAGAATACAGCAAGACCTCAAAAATGTCCATGAGAGTGTAACATATCCTGATGCACACAGAGGGGCAGAGACTCTCTGGTCTTCCCAGTCCCTTTGGAAACTGCACTGGACTTCAGAATATTGGTTCAGTGGCCTGCTTGAGAGAAGAGAATGATCTTATTTTTACTTCCCAGTGAATTTCATGCTTTCAAATTCACTCAAACAGAATGAGGGCAAATTGAGCTGAAAAATAAAAAAAGCAAAGGGTACCCGCGAATCAGCTGAAGGAAGCTCCAGCTCCATCCTCCATGGAAATTACTCTTTTTCCTCATTTTCCTGAATTTGGTGGCAGTGACTGCACCAAGTTTGGAAGCAGCTCTGCCTGGCTTAATAATAATACACTGGCAAAAAGAAACACATTCTTCCTCTGGTTTTTATTGCCTGCAAAATGCCATGAGAGTTTCAAATTCAAGCAATCAATGTGAAGGAGAATAGACCATAAAAGCAAAGATTATTGCCTCAGAAATAGCTCTACTTTCCCTATCTCTCAATAATGAGGCAAGAACTTTATGGAAGATTTGACAGTGTCTGGTGCATGGTATAAAGGAAAAAGAAACACATACATGATTTGATAACAGGAAAAAAAAAATTGGATTTTACACAGCTTGGAAGAGAGCTAGAAAGAGCAGCCTCTTGTCTTTGCAAGTAATGCTCTTAAGTCAAAATGTGATCTTAACGCTTCTATTCTGCACCGAGAAAATGAAATGCAACCACCAGAGAAAAGTGCAAAAAGTCAAATGTATTCCTGCAAAAAAGCAGTGTGCAAATTGCATGCAAATGAGTTGTCATTTTCTAAGAGCACGTCTCCTTCCATTAGAAAAGGAAAACTTAACTGAAAGGCATGCTGTTCACATGCTGTTTGTAAGCTATTAAGGTAGACTGAAAGTGATGCTCTGCAAACTCTATTTTCATCTGTTTCTTGCTGATGAAATACACTCAAAGACCTACTTTTAAAACACACACAAAGTTAATTTATTCTTCAGTATGAAACAGAGAAAGAGTCTGGGATGTCTTTGATCGTGAAGAATACCTTGTTATGCAATATATGCCAGATTCAGAGGGACTGGGTTTTTTGGTCAGACTCTGTCACTAGAATATATTTTCTTTCCCTTGAACATTTTAAAACGTGTTATCAAATTCCTTCAAAAATTATTTCAAATGTATTGGTCCTGGCTCAGATATTTTCTTTTTACTTTCCTATTATTATGTATATGTCAAAATTTTATCAAACTCAGCTAGACTACTAATATGAATTTCTTATCTTATCTACTCTGGAAACACTTAAATAGCAGGTATTTAAAATCTCAAACATGCAGCACAAATAAAGACAGCTTAACACAAAAAACTCTACCTTCATTTCCCCAGACCAAAATGACTGAATCTTCACTATCAGCTAAAGCTGCAGTGTCCTTAAGGATATTAAAACAAAATTTGAAAGAAAAATGTTATTTTCACCCTGTTCATAGTGTCTGTGCTCAGAGTGGTATGCCATGAAATGGTGCAGAAAATCTCCATATTTTAGAACTTCTACTTTGTTTTTTTCAAAACTGACTTTTTATAGGGGGAGGGAGCGAATGAACCTCAAGGAAAATTTTAATAATAATATTTTTTTTAAAAACAGGATGAAAACACCTATTGACATATCAACATGCATTAGAAAGAGAAAGACCCACTGCACAGCTCTTCCTTGCAAAGCAAGACCCTTCAGAGGCTCCTCATGCTCTAAACCAATTTTTGAAGGGATTGAATGTTTGAACTCATTTAGATCCTGCAGCACTGATGGGTGTGAGGCTTTAATGGCTGGAAAAATCTGGGACATGAAGCGTATGGACCACTGTTCACCATCTGCGTTACCGGAGTGACAGGAGGGGAATATTCTGAAAAGCAATATATCTGTGTGAGTAAACTTGGGCAGTATGGCAAAAAGTCATCTGACAGCCAGCCTCACCAGAGATTAATTACAGTCCAAATTAGAAACAAATACAGTAAATGTGCAACTTTAATGGCTAAAAATTTCCTCTCTTTTCAAATATGTTTTTCATGTTATATTTTGGGACACAAATGTAATATCAATCTCAAAATATCCTCATTCCCTTTTTAATATAACATTTATTCTGTTATGTTGATTTTTGTTCATCTCTGAGCTGGAATTTAACAGTAGATTAGATCACTTTAGAGCTTTTGTTACTATGGTAACACTGCACTGCTGTTATATTTCTTCACCTCCAATCTTGATTTTGAGGTGAGTGGCTATATTTATTTCTGTCCTTTACAGGATCTCAGTGTGATGGAAAAGCATTTGGTAGAAGAAAAATGTTAGCATAAGCTCCCACCATAAGGTGGGAAGTCCACAGTAGCTAATTTGTGCCGAAGGTCAAGTGTGCAGTGGGTTAAGTGCATTCACTTAGCTTTTAAAGTCTTTTAGTTCTAAATTAAATTAAATTACAGGTGAGTAAAGTTTGTGCTGGTCACTCTTGAGTTGCCTCTCTGAAAAGCTTAGGAACTGTGTGGCACTAGAGAGATGTTCTGAGAAGAGACCAACTCCAGCTCCTCCAGGAGATGAGACATTTATCATCCAACACAAAGATGGAGAAAGCCAACCCAGCAGCATAAGACAGATGTTGCTTTATGCTCTACAGAACCCTCTCCACTGAAGCTGCAGTCCACACTGCAGAAATTTCCTGCAGATTAGGACCACAGGATGTGGAGATTGTCCACAGCCTCGGAGAGCTCAGTTGTCTCCATGCAGCTCAAGCTGCCCATGCGCTGCTGCTCTGTGGAAAATTAATTTCCCACCTGTCTGCACTGCACCTGGCTTTATTGGCCTATAATAGTGGGTACCTAACATGAACACCAAGCATTCACAAAAGTATAGATAGTATCGGAAGCCAGGTTTATTAAAAACATCGCCTGACACTTCCCACTGGAGAATTTTCTTTCGTGTTGCTTATAATTTTGTTAAACTGATCTGAAGCTTAAAGATAGGATGATTATCCATTGAATGTTTAGATGTGCATCATAGTATGGCTTGGACGGAACCTTAAAGATCATCTAGTTCCAGCCCCCTGCCATGGGCAGGGACACCTTCCACTAGACCTGGTTGCTCAGAGACTCATCCAGGAGTGCTCCCAGGGTGGGAGCATAATCTCCTCTGTCTTCCTCTACAAAGGTAGAAAGACTTCTCAGGTTAAGTAGCTTGCAATACAGAGGGCCCCCTGAATAAAATCGCCTTTGGGAGGCAGGACTTTCTCTCAGAAAATTAAGGAATTGTAAGACTACTTTCTTATTAAGCTATGACAAATGTTGTGAATATTCCTTCTAGGCATTTGTAGTATGCTTATATTTTCAGGGGAAATTTTAAGAAAGATGTTTGGGCGTTTTTTTGATGTAGAATTACAGAAAAAAATAGTTTTCCCATATGGCTTTTTGTCTGGGACGTGTCTTTTATCATCCTGTGGAAATCAAGCCAAATTCTGTCAACTCAGGAACCTGTAAAATATATAGCTCACCCACAGAGGTAAGACTCTTCCACCTTCAAAATAAATCCTCTCTTCCCAGCCATGTTAGAACCTCACCTCTCAACCTCCATTCCCAAGGGAGCAGGCAGCACTGTTCCATCCCTTCCTAAAAAGCGCATGCAAACCCCTTCGCTTTAGACAGCGGGCAGGATTAATTGCTTTTTAATTAGGCAATGTGCTACATCTGCCTAATTCTCCCATCAACCACAGGGTGGCGATCGTGTTCTGCGCGATCAAATTAATGGCTTTGGCTCACAAGGTCACTTTGCACAAATAAACGTCATGTACATTCTCTCGAAGGATTCTTCTGATTCCTTGTCTTAATGCTGAAAAATTGCAGGATTCATCATATCCCACCTGCGCCTGATTTTTTTTTTTTTTTTTTTTGCCATTAATCTAAATCCCCACTCTTAGCTTATTTCATCAGTTGGTCTCATTTAATTTTTCTCCTCATCTGGCAACGAGTCCAATGAAAATTATCGCATGATGTCATGCAGGAATTCATTTCCACCCAGCAACATTTTTAGGGGTTGCAGGCTACCTCTCATAAAGATATCTGATTGAATAGTAACTGGTAAACACTAAACTGCATATCAAGTAGCATAACTCACTCCAGCAGCTCACTAAAGCTTCATTGGGTTTGTCCTTGAGGCAATGAAAGTAACTACTTAATATTTCACCATCTCTTTGATCATCTTTATAACATTTAGTTATGAAAGAACTGTAGCTGAAATGTAGCATCTGCTTGTCAAAAAAAGAAAAAGAAGAAGAAGAAAACATATTGTAATTTTATTTTTTTTACCTTCTCTTTCTAATGAGATTGATTGAGACATAAAGATGACAGGTATTTGCATAGAAGCCAAGAGCAATTCCACAGGAACAAGTGAATCTGCATTAGTAATAGCAGCAAAATAATGAAAATACAGAAATCATTCAGAGCACAATAACAGCCATGGTTGCATTTAACAGTAACAAAGAGTGAATTGATCATATCTGGGGAGGAAGACAACATTCTTTGGGGATTAAAGCACACTGGCAATTTCTTGCTAAAGATGGCAGCTTGTTTTGCCTGTGACTTGTGTGATTGTTTCCCTGTGTGACTGTAAATTCTCTCAGAGAAGACCAGATTGGCAAAACTCAAGTCTACTTTGTACAGGACCAAGGACGAGTGCACAGGAGAAGAGGAGAATCAGATTCTGCAATATTCACTCCTCCTGGATGTTCGCAGATTTTCCAATTTGGTTTTAAAATAAAAATATATTAGCATCTAGCTAGGTGAACTTAAGTTTACATATAAAGTAGGCCAGGTTGATCTTGATGGAGTGAGAGAACCTGTCTAGAATAAAGATGATTATTCTCTACAGGAAAAATAAGAATGGGCAGCTTATTTGGGATGCAAATATTTTGACATTTATTCAGTGCTTTACTTGGCATCAGGAGCAGAAGCAGCTCCTATCTCTTCCTATACCACTCGATAGAGACCTCGGGAGAAAAAGCCAAAAATACTGAAAAAAACAATGGCTCAATGTAGTTTTACTAGGTGAAAATCTTTGGCCCTAGAATCAGACTGCCTTTACTTTCACAAACCCTGAATCAACAAGGGCTGGTTAAAGACATGTACCTCTCTCCAGAGCAGAGTACAAAGTGCGCTGGTAGAGCAAAATTCAGTTCACTTGGTGTGTATATATATATATATGTATGTACACAATTTTGTCACATAACTGGGCAAAAAAAATATCCATCCTTTCCCAGTCTTTGCTTTGAAGCCTCAGATTTGCATTTGGGATCAGTGCTAGCTGGCTCTTGGGGAAGAACTTTTGCGGACCACGTGGCTAGCTTCTATCCCCATGTGAATTAAACACTGCAGCACTGGTAGGAACTGTCTCCCAAATTCCCAGGGGCACAAAGTCGTAGCTCATGTTAGTACGCTCAAGGTACAAACCCATCCTTGAATGCTGGGCATCACCAGCACTTACATTCAGCAAACAGAGAGAGAGAAAGTTCCTGGCCAAGAGAAGACAAAACTTGTAACTTTGCTAATCTCCAGGACAACTCTGGCTCACAGGAGGCTCCACTAAGTGGAAGCAGCTACAAGTAGGAAGCTTGCTAGATGTGGTGGCTTTATCAGCCAGTGCACAGTCAGGGCTGGAAGATCTTTCCAAACATGCCAGCACTGGAAGGAGCTGAGGGAACATCAGGAAAAGTTGGGGTGGGGAACTGAAAGACAAGGAACACAAGTATTGTGGTAGCCCTTCAAGGAAGGTCAGTGAAGAAGCTGAGAAACAGAAGAAACAAGAACCAACAAGAATTCACATCTGTGGCAACACTTCTCTCTACTCCTGGTGCAATTCAGCCCGTTCTCAGAGAGATTCAGATGCCCTGAAGGGAAAGAACACCTTGAGACTGAGGTCTTTAACCATTTAAATGACTCTGTCCTGCTTCTATGGGTAGGCAAATTTACTTGGCAGTTTGCTAAGTTGCAATCAAGCTATCAGATGTACCTTTCCTGGGTGTCTGTCCCTGTGAGATTCAATTTGCTAACAGTAGGCAGAGATAGACAGAGAAATCCTCCTGAGGTGGGGAACTTGTCAGCTGGAGGGCTAACACTGGGTCACCCTGGGAGAGGGAGCTCAGACACGCAAAGGGAGGTCGCACTCTCACAGCTCTCCTTCCTCAGGGTCTGGCAAGTCCCTTCATGCAAAGAGATTTGCAGTACTCACTGTGTTGGGGTCACTACCCCAGAATAAGCAAGATAAAAAATAGACGCTTGGACTGTCCCCTCAGAACTGGTGCAGCAGAGTGAGTGTTCCCCTCCTCCTCCTCCTCCTCCTCTGGGAGTGTAACAATAAGTTTGTGCTGCTCTGTCATGAGATCTCAAGGAGACAGTCTCATTTTGCTGGGAGAGCAGGAGCAGCCATCTGCTTTTGGATGTGAGAGACCAAAATTGAAGGGTAAAACTCAGTGGTATGCCATCCTCCCTCAGCAGAGAGATGCTTTTGTCTTCACTGCAAAAGGGCATCTTGTTCTTCCCAACAGAAGTGCATCTTAGCCACCTCCATAAACTCCTAGTGGCAAAGGAGTGCCCTGTGGAACGTACCTGGAGGCAGAGAGAGCAAGTGTAGAGGACTTGTGGCTCTCCTTATCCCGCCGTGTCCTCATTAAAAATGAGAGAGACTTGTTCTCTCTAGGACTTGGCAGTGAGTTGTGTGAGACTTCTGGGCTGTGGCACATCACCCCTTGCCCCATGACAAACACATTCCATGCAACACAGGTCATCTGAACAAAGAGCTGTTAACTTGGCTGCCTGCTGAAAAGTTTTGCTTCCACTAAGAAAAATGTATGAATTCATCACATAGCAGAGTTGAAGATGACTGTGCCCTCCTTAAAAGGATTTAAATCAGCCTAGAACCTCTCACTCAAAACTCAAATTAGACCAAGCACTTTATAAGAGATTATCAGCCAGAGCCCATTACCAGGAGAAAAGAAAAAGAATATTCTTGTTCTGTTCAAATAGAAACTTTGACACCCACTAAGAGGACAACCATGATATTCTATCTGAGAAAAAAAAAAAAGATAAAAATGCTAGCAGTAAGCCTGAAGTACTGAAATTGTTAATTTTCTACTCTTCCTAGTGTTTCAGGTACTTAAATGCAGTACTTTACCACATGTGAGGGCAAACCCTGCAATTTTCCTAATTACTTTTGATTTCAGAATAGGCCATTCTTTTCCACTGTAATATTTTATTGTGTTCAAGCACACCACAACAAATAAAGTATCAGTCGTTTCTGGTCACAGATGAGGCAGTGTCCTTTTGCTGACATATTTTGTCTAGAAAAATTTGGCTCCCTTCACACATTTTTTTATTAGTTTTATTGCATTTTACTTTAAAAAGAGATTCCTTTGAGGAATTAATAGAGAGTTACACATGTCAGAACCTCATCTGCTGGAAAGAAGTGGAATTCAGGCCAATAAAATTGGCCAAGTAAAACCCAAGATATTTGACAGGTGAAATGGTGTAGAAACAATCTAACATACCTTTCATTTAAACATATTTTACCTTTTTAGTAGATAAGTAAAATTTTTCTTGATGTATATTTGCATTTAGTCAAAAAAGATTAGATATTTATATATGTATCTATATTTATGTATATTTTTGCATTATTAGGGTGAAGAAAATAATTTGCCTTCCAATATTTATTCTCTTCTTCATTCTGTTTCAGTTTTGTACTGCATGTTCCCTAGTTGAGGACATTAAATTTCTATTCATGTTTTGTTCTTCACTTTTTTGTGTCCTTGCAGCTGATTCAAAACAAGGACGCTGAAGAAAGAATAAGAGGATTTTTATAGTACTCCTCAACTGATAATAATTAAAGTTGCAGCTGATCATATGATTGAAAAAAAAAACCTTGATGTTAAAAAGAGTCTGAATGTGAGACATTTGAATTTTAATTGTAAGTGTTGACTGCTGATTTTATGGTGTTTGTTCTGATACAAAGCTTTTGGTGAAGAATCACCCTCAATGAATCAGACACCCAAATGCAAAACATTTGGCTTAGAGGCCTTTTTATATAAGAATTATTCTTACCAAACTCGTGAGAGCTGTTTCAGTCCATTCATCCCTTGATTTTCAGAGGAGAGGAGGTTAAAGGAATTTCAGGCTGCTTTGTTTCTGCCAGCACAAGTCCAGGGGCTGTGAAGCCCATCAGCAGCAAAGCACTCTGCCACAGGCCATGTGGTCTTCGCAAGTTTTTTATGTGGCTTAAGATGTTCTACGAGGGTGATAATAAGATGAGCTGCAAGAAGCTGAATGCTTGACCCTACACTTGTGTTGCTGTGTTTTATACACCAGAGAAGTGTTAATTATAAGCAGAGCACCAGTAGCCTCTAAGGGCTGAAGTATCAGGTGGAGATGTTCCCCTTCTTGAGACCAACTTTTGCTCTTCAACAAACATGTGCTGTTGTGTCCCAGAAAATAATGAGATCTCTGCCCCAAAAGGAATATTTTGGGCCCTATCAACTTATGTATGGGGTTGCCCTGACTTAATGAACCATCCTCTCCTACTGAATCGTAGGTGTGATTCAGTGTTGAAATTTTATGCTCACTTCACATAAATTACCATGCTTTGAGTCAAACTAATGATTATTATAGGCTTCCTTTCATAATCTTTGATTTCAGGGTAAAACTGCAGGTCACCATGGTTTTAAAAGAAACCCAAAATTAACCCAAGCCATAATTTACAATTTAAATTTTTGCCTGCCCCCTATAAGTCCCTCCACGTATAAAGCCACCCCTCTCTTGCTGGGATCATGTCTTTCCTTTTCCTCAGGACTGTGATTTTTGCCTTCCTAGTCCATGGTGACTCACTGGGATTGCCCCCACAGAGCTGACCTTGCCGCAAGTACTTGCCTTTTTGTTCTTTCAAGGGGTAGTAGGGATGAGAAACTGGACCCCCATTAGCTTTCAGAAAGCTGTGTCACTCTGTGTATTACAAACAAAGAGTTAAAAGTATATCATAAACGCCTCCCAAAATCCCCCTATATGCTGCACTTATCAGCTGTCATCATCCATTAGGTATCCTGACATACACAGACGCAAATTCAGCTCACTGCCTCCATTCCAGCCTGCCCCTCCTTGTTGGCTGTCACTCATCACACTCCAGGACAGGCTCTTTATACCCTTTTCTTGATTATTTGTTTGCTGTCTTGAACTGGCCAAGCCAACACATGCAGTCTTCACCCAGAGGAAAAACTTTCATCCGGCAACTTGACCCAGAGAGTGATTTAACCACTGATTTGTCTTAACAGCCAAGAGCAAAAAGACAAAAAAGTAATGTAGGGAGTACCAACAGAAGCTTTTTCTAAGCCACTTTTTCCACATATCATTACATTTTCCTCCTAAAGGCAGGCAACTTGAGATGAACACTTTTTAAAGACGGTGTCTAAGGCGTTAAATCCTGTCCTGGTGAGCCAGGTTTGTTAGGATGCTTTCACCACTCTTCTGCATTTATACTGAGAGTTTCAAAATATAGCTGAAGGAAAACTGGCTCTATTTCTAAAAGATGCAGGCTTTTGTTGTCACAGCATAGACATGTTTGTTTGACATGGGTGAGTTTTTATCTGTCGGAAGTGTGCATAACTGAAAAAAACCTCAAATCAAAACTTCACCTACCTCTTAGGTTTCAGTGAAACTCCTCCTACAGAGTTGGTGAATTTTCAGGATGGTTGACAAGCTTTGCATAAAATTGATGCTGCTAATGAAACCTAGACGTCCGCATAAAAACTTCAGCAGCACTCCTTCTTTCCCATCCTCTCTTCTAGGCCAGTTTCTTTATTACTAAAACTTCAAGAACATCATTCAAAAGACATTTACATTGCTGCTTTTATAACATGCAATGCAGCTGTCTCATGAATTATCCACTTCAGGGAATATTTTAGGAATAGAGGGTAAGTACAGGCTTACCAAAAATCCTGTGTTCTTTTGGCACAGATGCTGTGGTGAAATGAGACCTCAGTGACTCTGGAAATTTGAGGCAAATTAAGTGAGGAAAAATTAAGCGAGGAAATTCATTAACTTAAGTGAGTTTTGGTAAGTTATGTGCCACAGAAAATAGAGGAGCTGACTGGTCCAGGAATTTACTTTTTCTCCTATCTTCTAAGATATCAATCAATGTAGTCCTTCCAATACACACCTTCCAGAAAGCAGGTAGGTGTGATGAGCAGTAGGGCTACATCTGACCCCAGGCAGCAGCTGCTAATCTTGGCAAGGCTCAGCTTTGCCATGAAGATCTGATCCATGATGTTACCTCCCATCTGATTAATCCCTTTACTCCCCTCTCCTTTCCCCTTAGTTGTCGTTTTTTTTTGTTTTGTTTTGTTTTTTTCAGCTTTCCTATTAATGCATTCTCTTTTAATGCTGGTCTAGAAGAAGGGGAGGTGAGCCCAGCTGCAACACGAGAGGTGCTGGCTTGTTTACAAAAAGTTACAGAATTAGTACAGACACTGACTGTGCCTTTACTCCTCCCTCAGATGTTCTGTATGCTGGTGGGAGCTGACAGGAACTTCTCTGTTTCTGGGTTCTTATTGAAGCATAACTCTCACTGGACTAGTGGGATTTTTATCCAAATGATGAAAATACCATGGCAGGTTCATGGTATTATATTTCACACTTGGACCTTTCAGAGGTCGGAAGATTTCAGCTACTGTAACATATGCATTGCTGGATAGAAGAGCTTGCACTCTGGGGAATGAGAGATTGGCATCCAAAAAAAGAAAAAAAAAATAGCATGTCTGGGATAAAGAAAGGTTGCTTCATAGAGAGCAGACCTTTAAAAATGCTGTGTTAATTCTAAGAATACACGGGGGGGCTACTGTAGTGTAGTCGCACAAGTGGTCTGCACAGAGGCAGGCATTTATTCCACTGCAGATTCCTCCTTGCGGGGAACATGCCACGCTCAGCTCCCTAAAGGTTCTCTTTCATCTCCAGTGACTCTCTTACAAGTGAGACAGTGTTAAAGGTGGGCATGAGCCGCCAGCCCAGGGAGTTAAGTGGCACACAGGGCCTTCACATGGATATTTAGTCATAAATATTGTCCCCACAGAAAGGTGCAAGCTCCTGTGCTTTTGTGATTGAAGCACCTGCTGCGGGTCAGTACTACTGTTCAAGGGTCGAGCCACAGGAACCCAGCCCTGACCTAGCTGAGACCTGTCTGATAAGAGCTGGAGTGTAACTGGTATCTGTCCTCACAGTGGAAAAAAGCAAGCAGCCTGGTCATATAGCTACACCATATATGCCGTATTTAAATACAGCAATTTGTGCCTGCCACTGATAACAAATGAGAAACAGCCTACACAGAACAGGATATTCACCACTGTTTTCCTTTGTCAGCTTCAGGAGCACTAACATTGTCGTCTGTTTGGCATGTTTTGTTCTTAAAGAAAAAGGCGGTGAGTTCTGATATAGTCCAGCACAGTGCAGCACAAACCTAAATTGTGCTGCCGGCCAAAGCTACGGAGGGACAAGTTACTAACCATCCACTCATTACTCTAAAGGTGCAGCAGCTGGAGATGGCTCACCACTGTGAAACTTCATGGCTCTTTCTTCTATCAGTGTGCCTAGGCCTAGTGAGTGTCTGAAGAAAAGAAAGAGCTCAATAAACTGCCACTTGCTAATGCAAAAAGACGAAGAAGAACAACAACAAAACAGATAAGGGGAAAAAAGTGAAATTGAGTGTAATGACTTCAATGCACACCAAACATTGTCAATACCTCTGCTGAACTGCCAGACTTTTAGGAGCTCTACATCAACGATCCATTAGTAGCAGTAGATTTTGAAAAATCATTACTTGAAGTCCCATGTTACAAGCAGTGACTTTCATCTGTTGTCTCAGTGGGCTAATCCCTCTTGTCATTTTTAATCCTCATTCCTGTGCCTTGTAAGCTTCTTCATGTTTTCTATGTAGTCGGGTGTTCTGTCAAATAAAGATATTCAAAAGGTTCCTGAAGCCTGGTGAGAGCCCTTACTTTTACTCAGAGTTTCTTAAGTAACATTTAATTTCTCAAAGGAGTGACTGCAACACATCTCAGAAAACGCTGCATTTTGGCAGCTGCCTGCTGGGCTGTGGATAGGAGTGAGGTATTGCCATTCCAAGTAACTAGAGGGCACTGAAAAGGAAAACACCATCATATTTTAGAAAAAAGAACTATTCTGACTTAGATGAATTATATGCCTTGCTTGGGTTTCACAGTGCTTTCAGAATTTCTGTACTAACCTCATTTTATGTTGCTTGCAATTTTCTGATACTATGGAGCCTCTTCTACCCTCCCCCTACCCCAAAAGGATTTAAACTTTTTACGCATTTTGGGATTAACAAAGAAAGGTCTTATTCACTCCTAGAGAAATTTAACAGTTTATCCGACCCCAAGGAACCAGTTCAGCCAGAAGGGGAACATACAAACTTTGACTTCCTCACAATTCTTATCCTTGTGGATTATAGGGCATTTCTTAATTTCTTGATCACAAAATATACCCGGCCTGCATTAGTTATTAGACATGTTATGGCTTTTAAAACAGAAATTAGGGTTTAAAATCTTATTCCTGTCATAAAGCTGCTGAAGCATTGACTAGTGAGCTCTTTTCTGCCACCAGCCCTGGATGGGAGAGGCAGTGCTCCTGTAGAGTGAGTGTGCAACGTGCAAGTGATGAAAATGCACCCTTTTTGTTTCCCATCTCTTTTATCCAATTGAACAAAGGAACAAAGCAAATCAAGGCGAAATGCTTAGACCAGCTACCATAAGAAAAAACTCTGCTATTTGTAACAATTACACTATGGATATATGTAGCACAAAAAAAAAAAATTAACTGGGTAGAAAATGCATTGCACTAGTCTGCACTAAGGCACAAAAAATTGACTTAAGAGTGCACGTTTTCTTTATGTATGTCATTAGAGATACCTAATAATGTCAAAGAGATGTGTGGAGATAACTTTGTGCTCTGAAGTTACTGCTGAATTTGCAATGAATTGCAACTATATGAATGAATTTACATTGTTTGCCTCTAATAATTTGCTGATCCATTGTCTCAATGTCAGAGCAAATTCCTCTTGAAAGGGGAAATTTACTGTACACCGGTTTGTCTCTAACTTCTTGTGATAAGGATCAGATCACTTTTGCCCCATATTTGACCCCCTGTGGAAAGCTAAACCTATTGATCTCATAATCATTACTCACCTGAAAATACACCATTGATAATTCCACTGTCATCTGGCCACACTTTTCATTCACTGTTTATACATCTCCACTCTCAGACTCAGTAATTAGTGCATGGATTAATGAACATTAACTGAAGCAAGGGCTGAGAGTATAAAGTTACTGCACTAAATACAAAGACAAGATCCCACTCCATTAAAAAGTTGTTTGTACAGGCATCTTCAAGTTTAGTTTTTCATTTTCTCCCTCCCACAGCCCCTTGAAAGGTAAGAAGAGATTAATATTTTAATGTTTTTAGAACAGGAGAATTTCTCTACTGATGCTAATATTTTGTTGTAGAGAAAGGTCGATTATCATTGACTTAAGCACTGTTGCTTTGTTTTTTTCGTAGAAGAAGCATCATTTTTATAGAGAAACACAAGTTTCAAAGTTATGGAGAAGAAATGCCTTAACCTTGAGGAATGAATATCCATGTGCATTGCCAGATGAACAACCATGGGGTACCCTGTCTTGTGAGCACAAAGCAGCAGCGCTGAGAGACTCTGCAGTATCCTGTCACTCAGATGTCCACTCCTGTGCGATCGTGACACTGTGGTTACAAACCTTGATCAGAAGCAGATTACAAAAAGAGAATTCGGACCACACACATCTCAGTTTGGGCAGAATTGATGCATATAGCTGCTGAATTTCCTTTTTTATTGTTACTTTGTATCTACAGACAAAATTGTAAAATCATCCATCTCATCAAAACAAATGTCACCTTTAAGCACTTATCAGTCCTTAGCTAGAAAATATAGAAGGGCTGTTGCAGGCAATATTACACTTATTTCCTCATCTGCTTGTTGCCTAGCAAACTACCCCTGTTTAGTCTGATTCATAGTCAAGGGGGTGTGTTTTATACTCATTAACTGCTGAAAGGCTGTTGTGCCAACTCTGGAGCTGCAGTTTTCAAAACCATTTGTGAAGACAACAAACACTTCTTGGATTCAGTTATTTTTTACCACCACTATATTTAATTACTGAAATGATGAGACAATTTAATTATAACCAACCATGCAAGCCTATAAAACATTTGAAAGATAGTCCTAGGTTCAAATACATTTTCCTCCTTTGTTTCCAATGCAAAGTACAGCAGTGCAACCCTGACGAGTACATGGTACAGAAGTCTTTTCTTTTGGATGAAAGCTGGTGAGCAGAACCAGCTCAGCAACAAAAGGCCAGAACCCAGGGTACACAGTAGACATGCAGGAAAAGAGTTGCTGGTTCAAGTACATTTTTCAGGTATTAACCACCTCCAGCCTGAATTTTTCAGCACGTCAGAGTACAAGTTACAGATGCCTTCTTGGCCAAAATGAACAATCTGTGCCATAGAAGCCACTTTGGCTGAGATATTTCTTTTTGTCAACGTGAGCCCACATTTAAATTATAAAGTTATTTCACAATTCAAAGCTTAGTGCTTAGAGCTACTTTCTGTGCTATAGAAAGCTACACTGTGATTTTCATGAAGAATAATACCTGTATTGTTTACAGAGCAGGGCTGCAGACAGCTTTGCTCACTACCACCTGCAGGCACTGAAAATTAGAACAAGTACATGCTTAATCATTTACCAGGAAAATGGAACAGTTAAAATAACAACAACAACAAAAAACAAACCCACCACCACCACCAAAAAACCTAAAAGAAAAAGGCAATATGCTACAAGAGTGTCGAACATCAGCACTTTTTGACCTAGCTCTCAATGAATAGTTTCTCAAGCAACCCCCTTCATTTGGTAAGAGATACATTTTTGCTTGCTGGCTACTCAGAGGCAGCTGAGACAATTCAGTGAGAGTCAATCTGACAGCAGGTAGAAGCTCTGCTTCTAGAAAATAAGAACAACTGTGTTTGAGCAGTGTGCTGAATTGTAACATTATTTGTATATGGCGGTCCAGGAAGGAAAGGGGTTGGTATTTCTTTCCTTGGGTAATTATTTGGCTTGGATTGAGTGCAAGGAGTTGATTTGGTGAAGCAGTGACACACCTGAGAGGCCAACCAGGTGTATGCCACTGTCACTGTCTGCCTCACACACCAAACTCTCCAGATGGCCTCCTTTCGCTTCCTGACTGGAAACCCTTACAGCATAGGAACATTTTAATCTACTCATAACGGAGGCTTCTTCTCCATGGACTTAAACAATAAAGTTCAAGGTCAGAGCTTGTCTAAAGTTTTCTTCTGGTGGGTTTTTGGTGAAGGTAGGTGAATCTCAGGGCAGCACCAAAAGGAACCTGAGTAGGTCTGAGTAAATGAGGTAGAATAAATGCATAAATATTTCTAATTGTTTAGCTTGTTAGCATCTTTATTGGTTGACTTGCTAATGGAAATCAAAATAAATATAATGTGAATTAGATTTAATAGAGAGCAAAAATTTATTCAGTTTACATGCACCATATCCTGAAATAAAATACATCAAATGTACCTGCTGCCTCTTAAAAATACAAATAAACAGCCACAATAATCTTACTAACTATGTTACAAGAATTTAGGGATTCGTGTCTTTCACTTTAACCCTGACATTTAAAGGCAATATTTCTCTTAGGAGGTTATCATCCTTCAGGATGTACAATTCTTGCACAATAAGTGTCTCCTAGGACATGAGAAGCACCTGGAATGCCTCATGTCCAAGAACTTGATGTCACAAATGCAGGACACTACGGGGGACGCCATTTTATCTTTGAAAACTGTTCCCTACGTGTTCAAGAGAGTGAACGCACCGTGGCTGCCAAGCAGCAATCAATATCCACCAATATCCACCTCCGTGAGCATTCCAGACTCGGACAACCATCAAGTGCATGGTTTCAAAATATGTTGGATGAATTTTACCCAGTATGAGCAAGAGCTTCTGGCATTGCATGCTCCCAAAAATCTCTCCAGAGGAAGCCAATTTGGGAATGCTGCTGGAGTCAGGCAGAGAAGAAAGGAGGGAGGTTGCCCTATGAATCTGTGTCACCCATCTTTACAGATTGCTCCGGGAAAATTGCCTCTTGATTCCCATGAGAGGAACAAACACGATTCAGAGTCTCTAACCAAATACCAGATGCTCATGCATATCCATGGATAATGCAGGTCATGGCAGGATCATCTGGCAGAGGTGCTTCCCAAGGGTACAACTGCACCACCAGCACCCTCCCAATAGCAAGCCCAGCCCACAGGCAACCTGACACTGGCCCTGCAACTCCTGCAATGGGTTATCCTGGCATTGCTGGACAGGCTGGGGTAAGCAGTGCCTTTGTTTTCACACCTCCTTGCTATGCTGAAGCAGGAAAACTGGAACAGTTCTCCAGCTCCATCCTTGTTCATCGGCACTATTTTTGACCAGACTAATTTTTATCCTCCCCAGAGGAGCAGGCAGTGGGTGTTTCAGCCCATCTCTTTGCCACCTGCAAAGGTCAGTGCTAAGCCCCCTTTTTGCCCTGTTCTCTTTAGATTCTTATGTCTGGATGGGAGCAGGACTCCCACCACCACACCCACTGTGATCACGAGAGGTTTCCAGCAGATACCAGACCACTGCAAGAGACACAGGCCATCATCTTTGTGCAGGCCTTCACAGATGCTATACTCTCATGTTTTCCTAGCCAAAAGAATAGGAAAGAAAGGAAAAACCTAGTAGGAATTATGTATGTCATGACAAACACAAGCATACAGAGAGACACAATGAGCACTTTTCTTCCTGTTAAATAAAAGCCTCTGCCCTTTGTCTCAAGTGGGAGTCCAAACACTGGGCTAGCCCAAAATTTTGTTGATTGTTTGTGAAATATTTTGTCTTCAGCATTCTCTGAGTGTCTCACATTTTGGCATTGGGAAGCAGCAGCAGCAGCAGCAGATACAAATCCCCCAAGTATTTCAGGAAGCAAATTCTGCAAATGTTATTGAGAGGGGAGAAAAAAGTGCTCAGAAGAGACCTGATTCTCTTTCTTCTTGGTCACATGATTTACTGGTTAAAAAAAAAAAAGGTTTTGTTCACCTGGTTTCACCCTGTAATAATGCCAAAATCTCTGCCTTACTGATACATGTCTCAGAACAAAGAAAAGGTTTTTGAGACCTACATGAGTCTGTGGTAATAAATGGGTCAGTCTGGGTTCAGAGTCAGGATCTGTGCCCAGCCACTACATCTTCAGCATGCTTGGGGAAAAAAAAAAAA